>BMAW01074389.1:67637-104832 GCA_019974015.1 Nephila pilipes | reverse complement strand
TATATATATATATATATATATATATATATATATATATATATATAATATATATATATATTATATATATATACATATATATATAGTTGTTATACATATATATATATAGAGAGAAGAGAGCATATATAAGAGCATATATTATATATATATATATATATATACATATTACATATATTACATATATTATATATATATATATTATTATTACATACATATTACATACATATTACATACATATATATATAAGTTATTATTACATATATATACTATACATACAGACATATGCTATTATATTATATATATATATATATATTATTATTACATACATACATAATATACATATTAGTTACATATATACATACACTGCGTAAATATAATAATATTATCCTAACCATTCCATGCCTAATCCTTCAATCTGTTTTACCTAAAAAGTTCTCCGAGCAACCCAGCAAAAAAAAAAATCTTCAAAATTGCATACAGAAACCTTTTAATAAAATTGTTAACAATGCAACCTGAAACGAACAACAATATATATATATTTACTTTTTTTGGTACAATGTATTATTTGGTACCTGGTATTTCAAATTAACATCAAAAGCAATTAATTCAACCGATTGTCTTAAGATATAGTTAGTTATTTACTAGCGAGTAATGAAAAAAGCGAAACAAATTCATAAATATTAATGGATAAAATGGATATATATATATTTCTGTTTTGTCTTGAAGAAGTTCTATAGAAACTTCAGTGAGAAGATATGTTATTTCAGAGTTTAATTTTTATAACTTTGGAAAATCAAAAGATGTATAGAGTTTTTCGTATTTGCTCCCAATAATAATATCGCTCTAGTACTTAAACCAGAGTGTTAGAAATTAATAATACTTCAATGAAATACCAACTGGAAATGAGACTTTTTAAAATGATATATTTGTTAAATATTTCAAAAATTAACTAGTGAACATAAGTATTCATGTGCTAATGTTCAAGAAATATCTTGGTTCAGATAGACATACCAATAATCTCATTGCTCATGATGTGAATATCTGCTCTAATATTAGATGAATCTCAGTATACATATTTTAAAGTAAGCCTAAGTCTAGAAAATATATAGTAATAATTTTAATTATGTTCGCTTCCGGGAAAAATCATTTGCCAAATGATCTACGTAATTAAAGTATTAATATCTTATCTTCAATAAAACACTATAGTAGTTATTCAACACATCATGAATTCTGGAAGTAATAATTTAATTTTAAAAGATTATACCGAAAATAATTCATTTTTGTTGGAAAGAACTAAAACTTGAGTGCAGAAAAAAATTGAAGATGAGTCATAAGTTGCAAAGGTAGAAATCTCGCTAATTCTTGTGCTAATTTAACGATCGTGACTAGGCTTTTCACACCAAGTTGATAATCGCCACTTTGCTAATGAGAACATAATACCAAAAACTGCAGACCTGAATTTCTCCAAGCGAAATATTAGTTCTTGATAATATGACTTCATGAATAATAAATTAATTTTAGCTTAGTCTTCAGTTCATGATTCCGCATATAATTTCCACAACAAATGCTTAGTATGAAAGTAAATATTACCCGGAATAAATTGGATGGTAGTATAATACAGTTGTTGTTTCTTTACTTTCATACAACTCTCCTAAAAAGCTTAAGATTAATTTATTAGTCTCGAAGTTGTCAATGGGTTTCATTTATAAGAGTTCTGTAACCATATTGTAAGTAAAAGTAATAATAAAATCTATTAAGTCCTAAAATGAGGAATATTTTCTGAGTAACTGAATAACCTTTATAAAGATGTAGAGCTGACTTCCATTTTATGGCTGCTGCAAGCCTGCGTAAATACATTTTTAAAATAATTAAAATAAATGTCTTTAATACTAACTTCACACACTAGAAATATGTGGTATTGTAGAGAGTTTAATATAGTTCAAGTAATAATTAAGATATTCAATGTGACTCGAATTTTCCATTTAAACGTTACTACGAATAACAGTTTGGAGATTTAATATGCTAAATAATTTCCGCGAAATAAAATTACCTGAATGTATTCATTGCTTTTTTCATATATATATTATAAGAAAGGCAACGAAATAAATGTAAAAGAATAAATATATTTCATAAATTCATCGAATATCTTTTGAGAAGAATATAAGAATGAGAATGATAATACTCTGGGTTTGAATATATTCACTAACAGAATATTGTGAAAGAACACTACTTCATTCCGATGGTCGGATATTTCCCGATGCCATTTTTTTTATTGTTCCAGTAAGTAGAAATCAATTTCTAACTTCTACAAACAGCATCATCTAGGAATAGCATTTCCATTCAATGGTTTCCTCAGATAAAGGAATTGCCAAATCGTGCTAATACCAAAAGAATTTTCTAGATATGTTCGCTAAGAGGTGAGCTGATATAAGTCATTTAACATTATATTTTAACTCTAAATAAAATATAACTTAATACAGCCAGAGCTTTCAATTCATTCACATAAGAGATAATATAACTATTTTCAAAAAAACATTTTTAAAAAAATTCACATAAGTATTTACCTTGTACAACAGAGATAATGTATTAAAAATAACCATAAGATGTATTTTTAATTAGTTATTAATAGACGAACAATTATTGAAATTGATAAATATATGATTAATGAATTAAATCTATGACTTGAAAAGGCGGGAAATGGGATAGTCGAGTGTTCAACAGTTTTAAAGTAAGAAATGCGTGCAAAGAAAATAATTATTTAATAAAGAAACAGTTTGAACGAAATCTAAGAGTAAAATAAGTCCAAGTCTCATCCCAATATTTAATTCTTTATAAATTACTTCGATCAAATTCACCAATACTTTCTCAAATGTTTTTGTTTTTCATTTTATGAATTATGCTTAGCCTTTGGACACTAGTGTGCATGTTCAAAAGAAAACATTCAATTAAGTTTTTTCTATTGAGAAAATGCCGTGGAAAAAAATTTCGCAGCTTGCAAAGAAACAAAATATTTCTAAGAGATGGAGTAATGCTGAGAATGGCAATTCTGAAAACCAGCCTTTAGCTGATATAACTACAAGACTTCAGAATACAAATGTTTGAATACGAGTGTTAAAAATAAATATAAATATTTCACTGATGTTCCAAATTTCATTATAGTGAATACTGAATGTTTACAGAATTTATTTACTGGTCAGTCATGTAATATATGTCATAGTGCATCTTTAAAACCTTGCTTTGGTCAAAGAAATGAATTTGCATATAAAATGAATGTCGTATGTGTTAATTGTGACCAAACTCAAAGTGAAAATTGTACTTCAAAACAACTAGTTAATACTAAATTGCATCAAATATCAAATGTTAGTAAGCATCACTTTTTTTAATGCTCTATTTGATGTAAATATGAGATTAGTACAAGTTATGTTAAGTTTAGGACTTGTCTACTCGACGTTGGAAAAATTCTGCATGCATATGAATTTAAATATAATGTCTAGTAAAAGTTTTAATTCCTATTAGGCAAAGTTCTGAATGGACATCTCGTTGGGTTAAATCAGCTGTTGCTTGATATTTGTAAAGATGTCAGAGAGGCGTATGGCTCAAGGAATGATAAAGATATTGTCGATATTGGTGTGTCATATGATGGAAGCTGGTTGACAAGAGGACATACGTCAAACATCGGGATAAGATGTGTTATCGACTTGCTGACTGGCTTTGTGATAGACTACGAAGTACTCGTAATGTCAAAGTGGTGTGAAAAATGTGAACAGACTAAATTTGCGCTTGGAGAAGACAGTGCTGAATTTCGCATTTGGTACGAAGGACATAAGGATGTTTGTAGTGCAATACATGTCGGATCATCTGGTGCAATGGAAGTAAATGCAGCTGTGAAATTATGGGAAAGATCTGAGAGCATTGACTTCCAGTACACAACTTTGTAGTCTGAAGGGGATTCTAAGGCTTTCATAGAATTAAAAGAAAGGAATGTGTATGAAAGTGAGATACAAATTAAAAAAGAAGAATGCATCAACCCTATGGGCAAAAGATTGGGAACAGTTTAGAGGCAGACAGTAAAATATTGGCGAGTGAAAGGTGTAACTCTGGGAGGAAAGAAACACGGTTATTCGAAAGAGGAGACAATAAAAAAATTAACTAGTTACTAAACTAATGCTATACGCAAAAATAAAGGTTGAAGTTAATATTTTAAAAATTTTCGTGTTTTTCTTAGATTTAGCTAGAAAAATAATTAATGAAAATCAACATGGTAACAGATTATCTATCCATACTAACTATTGTTTGCAGTAGTATAAGAAATATAAATCACTAAAAATAATTCAAAAATTTCAAAAATTGTGTATTTTATAAGAATTTAAAAAACTTCAAAAATTTAATTTTTTTTAAATTTTAAAATAATGGCTTGTTAAATTGACTTTATATTTCCAGAATCAGTTTAATAATATATTCTGAAAACAATGCATAAATTACTTTTCATATTACTTCCTCCAAAAAAATTTTTTTTTGAAAAAGGGTACCTTGTACCCTTAAATTTCTTAGTAAAAGGAATTTTTGATAATGAACTAATAGTGACAAGGAACTTTTTTTTTAAAAAAATAAAAGCGTTAAAAGATTCTCTAAGGAAGAGAAAGCTAAAACAATAATTGTTAATCTCTCTGATTTAAAAGTGTTAAAAAATTTAAAACGAAAAGATTTATATTACAAACTTTGACGGGACTGAAAATTATTTTATGCATTAAAGATTTCGATTTAATGCCCGAATTATTATGTCACAGTGATCTGGAAAAATTGATTTTTGGCATGAAACTGTTGAAGAGTTTAGCTAAATTATTTATTCAGATATAATCAAAAATTATGTCATGGAAAATATTAAATTATTTATTAGTGGAGAAATTTTGCTATAGATGTAATTCAGTTCAGTTACATTCTATGCTAACTAAAACACATTAAATCGGTAAATAATCTGCTCAAGAATATTCGTTTGTAATAAAAGCGATAGACAGCCGTAGTTGCAATGAGGATTTGTATTTAATTGATACATAATTTAGGGTATTATTGGCTCCATCGACAGAAAAATACTTTTATTTCATTAAAGGATTTAATGGAATTAAGAGAAGTACATTAAAAAAATTATGAAAAAATGAATAGTGACATAAATAACTACATATACTTAAAGGATAAGATTAATGTTAAACAGGAAGAAAATATTTTAAAAATGTAATAACAGCCTATAAAACCATTGAAAGTAAATTTAAATGAAGATATGTTTCAAATTTTAGAAGAAAACAGTGTTTTATGTATTAAAAACGGACACCGTGATACTCTTCTCTCATATTGTTAGAATTATCTTATTCATTCATTTAGAGTATTTCATTTAAAATTTAAGTTAAGGTGGTGATCTGAAAGTGATCGTTGTTTACTAGGATCAGAGAGTGAAGTATAAAACTAAATGATGTGACTTATTTTGGCGAATTATTAATTAATTCAAATTATACATAAGATATTAACATTATATAGATGAATAACTAGCCTTGTGTGGGAAGAATGAGATCACAAAGTGTACCAGGATAGCAACAAACGAGTGTTAAGTTTACATTCTTAAGTAAATAAATGAAAGGAACAGACAAAGTGAAAATGTTTTAGTATGGCACACGTGTTCTTTACGAGACTACCAAAGGTCAGCAGGTTGAGAAGAAATGTTCCCAGACAAGAATCTTGATACTGTCCATGTATAATTTTATCGCATTTGCGTTTGAAGCTGCTCTATACCTTTTATCAGAAAAAGTTACATCAAACATAGTATTTGGTGACAAATGATTATCTTGTAAAGCTGGTTATGTTGTATTAATATTCCAAACAATGCAATCAGTTCATTGTAATTGAAAGTATTTAGGGAAACTTTCGTAACATTTACATAACCTCTCTTTTTAGGCTTATTTCTGCGTTTATGTGAGAGAGTATTTCTTTCTTTACTGCATCGGAAATACATAAATTAAAGCAATCAATTGGCTTCTTTGCTAATTGAGCTTCAGCAACTGGACCTGGTCTAGTATGGACAATATTTGTTGTACTAGTTTTCTGCTTTAGTCTTATCATAAATTTTGGCATACTAATCAAAATCATTTATTCCTTTTATTAAGTCAGCATCCCAAAAATATAATATGCTTTTGTTCATTTTTATCTTGCATATTTTGTAATCTTTCTATTTTTCTTTTGAAAATATAACTCAACTTTTTTTACATTTGTCCATATCACTACTGTACTCAATTTCTTGAAATGGGTAATGAATCACTACTTCAGGATCTATCTTTATTTTATCCTCCGGTATACTAATCTGGATCAAAATCACTGCTATCACTGTGTTCATCAAATTAAACGTTATCACCTATTTCGCTATCATCAGATTCCAAAATCAATACTTGAATTTCTTCATCCGTTAAGTACTGAAGACGTTTGACCATTTCTTCAACACATTATGAAATCAGAATCGAAATATTTTTTTATGTGACGCCTCGAAGCTCTAGAAATAAAAAAAAGTATATCGGTGTAAGAGAAAAGCCAGAAAAAACCAATGAATGAAGACAACAAGTAAAATTTAGGTACATTACTGTTCTAGGGTTAAAGAGAAGGTTGAGAGTCGGTCATTCACCTGACTGATCTCTTTCTTAGTCACGGCATTGTCTATACAGACCAATCATGTTTCAACCTGTCACAACATGATGGACAAATTGGAGCGTAGACGACATCGTGAAAAGAGGTTGCTGAATTGTTGCCTTACGCATCACCATATTGATCTTGCAGAATATATAATAGCTTAGGTTAGTCTTGGATTTCACTCCCTGCCACCGTATTACGCATTACAAGTACAATGAACAGACAATGCTACATTTCTGATATTTTGGAGCATGCTGTCCTCCTTTACATTCAGGTTTCCTTTCCATCTCGTTCCAATAGAATAATGCGCAACCAAACGTGACCCGTGAAGCTCAAGACTTATTCTTCGCCCACCAGTTTGCATATCTTTCATAACCTGATTATTTTTCGCTTACTTATTACATCGGTCTATGATGGGAGAATGATCGACCTAGCATTCACCAACCGCTACTATACCAGATCAACTTTGACAGAAGGAAGAGAATATTATATATATGTTAAGACAGATGCTCTCCACTTGTTTCTCTTCAACTGTTACTTTGATAATCTGAAAGATGTATCGTTAAGTTGAGAATCGATCCCGAAAATGAAACGTGATTAATGTAAATTAGAGTACGGTTATTTACGTCCAGTAAATAGACTTGAAAACTTTGTATTTATAAGCAGCGAAGTGTGTACTACTGGAATTTGTTGTTACTTTAGTCAGTGGGAGAGACAATGAGCTGATGTTACTAATGAGAGCTATGTGAACCATACCTACGGTGAGTAATTAGCTTTAGAGATAAACGTAGAAAATATCTTTAAAAGGATAAAAGGATTCGAGCCTTCTCGTAATGAAATAAAAAGAACTCCAAGGCGATAGGTTCCCTTTAAATAACTAATTAGTTCTAGTAAATTTTAAATTCAGAATCTGATGCGTATAGTCTACATCTACAATCTATATATATATATATATATATACACCAGATGGGAACAAAATTCAAATTGTAAGGTTAATGCAAGTTAGAATTACAATTCCATGCTGGTGTCTGTTAAACAACTACATATTATAACTGTCACATATTCAGCCATTTTCTACCATATCAACATTTAATTGTTGTGGTGAGGAGTTGTTATTGGATTTTGCGTCGAGTTGTCACCTTCTATGGGACATGGATTTATCATTATACGCTATATACGCAAGAATCTAAATAATAATCCTAGCAATGAAGTGCTTTTAGTGAATCTTATCCATAAATGGACCCAACAGTACAAATCAGCCATAAATATCAAGGCGATGATTTTTTGATGGAAAGAGTATCGTATTGATATATTTCTCAATAAAAGTAAAAGATGACAACTTGGATAATATATTTTTCAAATAGTACCCTGTTCTTATCCTCCATCCTCGGCTCAGATAACTTTTTTTGCTGTTTTATTATTTTATATTATTATGTTTTTATTATTTTATATTATTATGTATAAAGCAGCTTAATCTCGATAATTATAATGCTGTATAATACACTAAATAAATCTAAAAATGGAAAAAGAAAGTCCTGCTAAAATTTCACCATGAATCTTCAAGAAATAACTTTATTATTTGTTTCCCAATTTTGGAATAAAAAAAATAATATTTATTATACAGAAAATTTAGAATATTCTCCTTGTTATTCTATATAAATTTGAAGTAAAAGGCTTTATATAAATGTATAACAATTATTTAATATTTATGGACAAAAACTTTTCAATGTCCATACCTATTTAATATCACCAACATAAACCCATTCTTTACATATATAACATTATTATAAAGGTGCTTGAGATAGATGTAATATGACGGAACATGTAATACTAAGCTTATATGTATACAGTTCTATTATGCAAGTACCTGGGGCACTTTATCAGGTATCCGTATTAGGAAACACAGTCGCTAGGAAGAGCTATGAACCATATCATTATTAGAGTTGCACCTCTATATCATGAATATAGTCTGAGAGTAATATTAATAGTGCTTTTGTGATAAAATGGAAGAGGGATTCTGGCAGTATAAACTCAAATTATATTTGTTTCAAATTCGATAGAATAAATTATAGTTCAAGTATTTTATTAAACAGTTTGTTAAGGTCACTAAAATTATCTATTTCTAAGGACCTTTAATGTAATATACTCATAAATGTAATTTTTAGAATAGAAAATGTATTCCAAATAAATATATTTTAAAGATGTATATGTATTCATATGATTGTGATAATTCTGTAAAGTAGCAGCCTCCATATATATATATATATATATATATATATATATTACAAAGTTAAACATATTTTATCTCTTATTTCTTTATTTCATAATACACTTACTTTAAATGTGGCATTTCTTCAATATTTGAAAATAACTGTAAAAAATTCTCCTTTAGAAAAATCAGAAGCAATGTTTTCAGTTAATCAAATTCATTTTAATGCAGTTTAACTTCAGAAAGGGACATTCTTACCGGGTTTTTTCGCATTTGTTTTAATATTTGAATTTACAATAAAGTATTAGTTTGATGATACTAGCTTTCTTTTTGCTTTTTGTTGTGACTTTAATTTACAATCTTATCTTATTGGTATATATATATATATATATTATACCTGATTATATGTTTAATATTGAATTTATTTTAGAATTTCAAATAAATATTAGCCTCGTATTTTTCTTCATAAATTTTAATGTTACAGATATTAAAACTCCAAATAATTAATTTATAATCCCTTCTGGGACAGCCTGTTCAAACTATTCACCATACAAACTCTTATAATGGAGCATCTTACTTAAATAGAAATAATTCTTAAATTTATACTTATTCAATATATAAAAAATTACTTTTATATTATTATATTTAATGATATTTCGAAATGAGTGCGTCATGTTTAAATACTTTTGCTATTTTATTTTTAAATAATACATACATGGGTTTATCTTAAAATAACATGAGAGAAAAAACAAATCAAAAGCAAAAAAACATTTTAGAAAAATCATTCCGCATTTGTCAACAACTAATGCATTTCAATGATATACTTATTTTTATTATAAATTTGATAAGCATAAATACAACTGCCATGCGATAGTCTTATGTATCTGTATTATATTATTATTTATTAGTTTTTCTATCGAACTTGTATCCAAGGAAACTAGTAACGAAAACGACGAAAACGGAACAGTTTAGGAGTGGAATGTATGTTAGAGTAACATTATCATACCAGATCAGCAACTATCATTTATTTTTTTACTGCATGATAAAAATATATGAATGTACTTCAAGGTATCTGAATTGCGTTCTTTTATTCATCTTTGAATCTAATTTTTGCGTTTTCAACTTCACTTGAATTTTTATCCTAAAATTTATACCGATTGTTTGTTTGAAATAGAAACAAAAAGACTACTTCTTGCAAGACCTATGATATCCTTATGAGGCTATTTGTGCTATATATATTCAAGAGCTTTGAAAATAGCTCACCAAGAAGGAACCTTCGACTTAAAATTAAATTTAATACACATAATGATACAGATAAGTGATTGACTTGATCCCAAAGTCAACACAAGTAAATTAACTCAATATGTACAATTTGACGAATACAGTGCAAATTCAAAAGTATTTTAATTTATATAACCATATGTTTACTTAGAATTATCAAAAAAAAAATATATATATATATATTATGTTAAAAATATTTATAATTTTCTTATTCTTGTATTGTAATTAGTTTTTCCTTCCTTTTTAATAATTAATGCCGGCAAACATAAAGTAAAATGAAATAACTAATGAACTGAATTTATTATACATTAATACAGAAATCTATTTCAAAAAATTTCTTAAGACTTTTTAAAGAAAACAAGCAAACCAATTAATATAACGTTATACCATTCACAATCTAATTTTATATAATTGTTTAGTTTAGAATTAGAAACGAACTTCTTCATTTATATTTTCATATAAGTGTCCAGTAATATTATAATTTAATCTACTATCTAGCCTTTAATTAGTAATACTACGTATATAATGCATTAATTTAGTTTTATGTTCACTAAATCTCATCTTACAGTTACTTTATCATTATATTTTTGGCCAGAATTTTGTTTAAGATAGTTACACTTGAGATTTGATTGTATGAGCTCGTTTTGAAATAACACATGAAACAGTACTCTTTTAGAAAAAATTTATTTTATTCTTAAGATGTAGACCTTGCGATACAATTTCAGTTAGGAATTTATAAGCTATATATATATATATATATATATATATATATATATATATATGATTCTCATTAACTTTACATTCCAAAAGACCTGTTTCACTATGTTGCTAACTACAATAATTTATATTAATGTATAGAAGCAGTGCGAGAAATAAGACTTTCTAAGAAGATAAAGTTTTTGATGGAATGGCCATAGAGAATCTTCTAGATAATATTCGAATTCAAAGTTACTAACACTTTCACTTGAACTCTGATTGATTTATGGACCATAGAGCGGCCACTGCTTTACCTTTGATGATCTGAAAAAGCACGAAAAGAAGAAATGAGACGTAGTATTACTTTTTGCGAAAATGTGATTACATAGATGAACCCAATGGGAGGACAAGACCAAAGGATCTAATTCTAATGTAAAATTTCTATTCTCATTCTTTTTCCTGTATTACTGTACCTGGAAGAAAGAAAAGAGTTTCATATTATAATAAATAACTTTTTAAAAAGGTAGGAAGCTGATTGTGCACATCAAAGTAATGAAAACATTGGGAAAATTAGGACTGTGTGGAAAATTCAATTTCGACTAAGGAGAATTTCTTTACTAAGGTAGACTAAATCAAATTTTTATTTCGTTTATAAAATTTCAATAAAATAATTTTATGAAATGGAATAGGAGCGCTGTTATTCATTCATTGAATGTGCGATCTGTTTCATGATAGCATTTCCTTGAATTAATTTTTTTTTTATTTTTCGTACACTCTTGATTATCTATATGTTTACAATTATAAACCAATAAATTATAATTTTGTTTATGGTATCATTTTAGTAAAAATATTGGCTGGCATGTTGAATGAAATATAATTGAGTATATGAATGCGTGTTGACAAAATCAACGAAGTTGTGAAATTTCAAATATACTATGATTAAAAATTTAATTAGATTTTTGCAGTTGGAAGAAATAAAAGAGGCTCTGGAAAGGGGATAATATAACAAGAAACTTTAAAGAAATTAATAACACTTTGCGTATCCGTAAGAAACATTTTACTAAAATAGAAATCCCCTATTCTTTAAGATGCAAATTACTTAAAAGTGCTCATGAAAAATTTGGTCATCCAGGAATTCAAAAGACAATTAATTTAATCACTCCAGTTTACTATTGGAAAAATATAACTTAAGACATTACTAATTTTGTCAAACATTGCCACATATGTCAGGTTAATAAAAAATCTCGACAAAAAAGATTTTATGTCTTACAGGACATGCTTCCTGTTGATCAGCCATTCCACTTAATTGCGATATATAGTGTAGGTGGTCTTGACTATTACAATTCAATTAAGAAATATTTAACCTTGCTGATTGATCATCATACTATATATATCTGGACATTTGTATCAAAATCAATTACTACAGAAACTTACACCAGTTTTCTAACGCAATTTTTTAAAATTCAAGTAGCTAAAAGTATTCAAAGTAACAGAAATGCTGCTTGTACATTTTCTCATGTTAAAAAATATCTTAAACAGGTTTTAACTACAACCCATAGACCAGAGAATAATGGTAGGGTTGAGAGGATGAGTCAGACAATAATCACAAGTTTAAGATGTAAAGTTAATGAATCTTCTAAAAAGGTCCCATGGCCCAAATTGTTAAACTAAGTAACTCAAGAATATAACTTAACACCTCACTCAGTAACTTAATTCCCTCTAGCATGCTTAATGTATGGCAAACTACCCTTTCAAAAAATCCTAGAGGAAAATATTTATCCTCCAGTTCGAGACGCTAGGAAAATAGTAGTTGAGAGAACAAAACTATATCATGAAAGAAATAAAATACATTATGATGCCAGATTTGTTGATGTAGAGTTTAGTACTAATGATTTGATTATTTATGAAGAATTCAAATATCCAAATAGTAGGAAATTTTTTCCAACATTTAGTGGACCATACAAAATTCTCAGAAAAATTTCTGACGTCAATTACGAAATAAATAAAACAAATACTCATACTAAAGTGAATTCAGAAAAAGTGCATGTTTCGAAATTACGAAAATACCATGCACCTGAAAATTTAAGACTAAGTCAAGAATAAGTTGTAGATAGTATGTTTCCAAAATATGATTATAATGCATTGCTACTGTATTGCATATAGTGTTGTTTAAATTTCTGTTAATATTAAAGAAATGGTAACATTTCCAGACTGAGATGGACAACGTTCTGAAACGTAGATAATTTTACAACCATGGTTATATAAACTCAAGACATCTTATTTTTTGTATATAGCTGATAAACGGAAGTTAAAAAAATGTGGAAAACTAGTTTTGTAAAATTGTTGTATTAATTTATGCATTTAATTAAAAAAAATTGTATTATTTTGAGTATGTTAAATGCTCTTGGAGAATTGTATGATTTTATATGTACGTACTCTTGGAAAATTGTTGTATTGTTTTAGATACTGTAAGCTCTTGTAAAACTATTGTAATATGTAATATGCTTGATATCCTTGAAAAAGTGATGTAGTATAATATACTCCTTGAATTGTAAACTTTTATATTAATATAGATACTAGAGAAAGTTCTGATTGTTATTTTGTCAACGGAAGAGCTAACGAAGGGGTGATACTTTATTTTGAACTGGTTCAGTGGATTTTTTTTAAAGGGGGGAATGTAATATAAAAAAAAAAGATATTTGTATTCGTAACCTTTAACATAAAACCTACATGATACAAGATATTGCAATATTTCGACATATTTTTCCATCCAAACTCTAAATCTTCCCTGTAGACTTAGTACTACATCTGTCCAGAAGCACAGAACCAGTTAGAGTCCTGGAAAGCCCCATAAACCATGACGTTTGGGGAATTTACCTATTCGCTACCTCTTCTGACATTCCCTATTTAAATATCGTTGTTCCCCTAAGTCGTGGTTCATTTGATTGTTACCAAGCATTGTGATATGTTATTCCCTGTGTAGGAACCCCTGTGCATTCAATACAGACTTGGAATTCCATCATTCTCGTTACTGGGTCTGGTCACTGAAATATGTCATATATATATATACATATATATATATATATATGTGTGTGTGTGTGTGTGTGTGTGGTTGTGCGTGTGTGTGTGTAATGAAAATGTAAATTAAAATAATGCACAGTAACATTGCATAGAATCTAATATGAAAAAAATGTTAGAATGATATAAATGAAAAATTATTTAACTAGTGTAAAAGACTACAAAACTGGAGTGGGAGCATTGATGCCAATGGGCCAGTGCTATTTTTATTAATGAGTCGAGATATAACTTAATAATTGATTTTATGAGGCTTTAAACCAGTTGAGACTCAGTAACAAGAAATCTTTCATCAAACATTTTGGGATTTGACCGTTTCCCCAAGCAGATTTGTGGTAATATAAGGAATAATGATCGATAGACGAACGCTTTTACAATTTCCTACAAAGTATGTGTGACCAGCCATAGATATCAGGACCCGGTATTTGAACTTCAAGTCACACATTTCAAAGGTGCATGCAGATCTGATTTTTTTTATTTATGGAAGATAAGGCTAGAACACATCGAACAAATCTCGTTAAGAATGTGTAGCCATTTAATGAATGCATGACAGAAAAATGTCCTGATCTGAATCTGATAAGGAATATTGGGAAATACATTGGGAAATCAAATGCTCTTATGTATCATCCTACTCGAAGAAGATATGCTCCGAAATCCACATTGCGTAAGAAGTGGAGCTCACCCCCTTTCCAATTGCGGTTAACACTATTCCCAGCATTAAATGACTACGTTCAATGTGTGTATTATTTTGGAAGATTATTGCATTCATAAGACTTAACTTTCCCTAAATTTTTTTTGGATATTATTTGTCACATATTATTGACATTTTCATGGTTTCATGCTACAATCGTATTTCATGTGCAGCGTTCTTAAATATGTTCCTTTGTATTTATATGTTAAAATATCATATCACTCTATTAGAATTCACAAAAGTTTAGTTCCAAGTTTCTAAGAAATCCGTTATTTTATGCATATGAAGCTGATTTGTTTTTATATTAGAGTATATTTGAATGTTAAAAAGAAATTACTTAAAATACAATACTTGAATAAAATGATAGTTAAAGTTAAAAATATAACCATTTCAAAAAATTCAAATGTCTGATAAAACTAGACAACTATTCAAAATAATAAAAAATATAACTCAAAAATCAATTGAATACATAAATTTAAATGTACCATTTAATTAGTTTGAGCTTTTGTTTTTGCCTTTAAATTATGTTTGTAAAATATTATAAACCAGAAAAATAATTTCACAAGAAATAATGTTTTATTTTTACATATTAGGATGTCTAATTAGTAAAATAATCACATTAAAAAATGATCACATGTATTAATCAGTTCAATATAGCCCTCCTTAAAAATATGTCATTATTTCAATTTTTTTAATTCCTTCAGAATTCGAAATAATGTATTGCGCTCATATTTCTGAACCTTATACGAATTAACCATAAAATAAATTCTATACTCTTTTCTGTTTGATTATCTATAAGGAGTAATTAAAATGCATCATCTTTTCTTAATTAAGGAGTTTTTTAGGGTATAGATGAATGTAATCAATTTTATTTTTAGTAAATAATAGCGATATTACTAGAATGAAACAGTACTCATGCATTAAATAAACAGTGTAATTTATAAGTATAATTAGTGAAGCTATTAAATAAAAGAGAATATGCATCCACTTAATGTGATATCATTATTTAGTAGTATAAGTTACTCAGTTATAAACAGAAGAGAGTAATTATTATCTCGAACTAACGTGCATCTCTCGAACCACTTTTCAAAACATATTTATGAGCAAAGTGAGGTTTCAATTTTAATTTTAAGAAAATAGATAAATACTGTGTACCAGAGTAAAAAAAAAGTTATTTTTTCCTCCAAAATAACGTTTCGCATAAAATTAAAGAAACAAGAAAAGCAAAAATAACTCATTATAAATTTGTAAGAAATTTAAAATAATTGTGAATTCATTTAAATAGAACAATACGTAATTATTATTTAGCATTGTTTTATAATTGTGTTTTTACGCGTAATATCTTTGTTACTGAAAAAAAATATTTGTTTTAAGCAATAAAGATATGAATTATTTATTAAATTGCAGTTTAAAAACCGATACCTAATTTTTTAAATTATTACTTATATTTAGTTTTCTGCAAATGAGAGAAAAAAAACTGGATTCTTCAAAAATTTATTTTGCGTAATTACTCAATTGCCAATAAAATTTAAAATGAAATAAGTATATTTTTATTTTGATACAAATACGAATATATGCCATCAAAAACTTATAGTATTATTACAAGATTTAAAATAACTCTTGGGTAAAAATTCATATAATGTCCTGTCAGGTTGTAGCAAACTGTGAGGCTGTAGCAGTTCAGTGTTGCCGCTATGAACGTACCAAATACGAAACCTCTATCGCCGTTCTCTATCTGAGTCGATCTTGTATAAATATTTTCGATATGTGTTGTAAATTGTGAACTCAATTGAATTCACTTAATTAAAAAGATCACGTGTCAAGAGCATGTAATTCACCTACACATGTGCTGAAAAACGTGTCACACCACCCACTCATTTTATTCTTTAAGGTAAGTGCCAATATAGTGTTAGTCAGTCTTGTTGAGTACCTTATCCAGTGCTAGGCCTATTAAAAGTGAAAAAAATACAAATGGATATAATCCTTAACTCACTAATGTGGATTAATTTTCAGTAAAGAAACAAGCTACAAAATGTAAAAGTAGAGGAATTTCTTTCCTAAACCATTTAAATTACTTAATATAAGTTTTGGCATCCCTGCCTACATTCGACTCTTGGAAAACCAAAATTATAAGAAGAAGATAATTGAATATTTATTTATAAAACTACCAAAATTAATAAAGTTAAAATTTCAGAATATTTTTATTTATCTTAAAATATAAATAATGATAGATGATAAAATATAAAGGGGGAAACGGAACGCAGCACAGCCAGGAAAACTATAATTAAATCTAGTAAAAATATTGAAAATAAATTCATAAAAGAAGATATAGATGTCGACGATTTGCAAGACATCTTAGAATATTTAACGATTGGCTATAATGAATTAAAATCTATAGAAAAAGGGCTCGAAAAAATAGTTGATATAAAAGATCTAGAAATAGAGTTGCTGAGTATAGTGGAATAAATACAGACATTAATAACTTGGAATGTTAAAGCCTCGCGAAAATTACGCGAATTAACAATAAAAGAACACAATAACAGTGTAACTCATAGTTCTGAATTATTGAATGTTTCTAAAGAATGTATTAAGGAACGTGTGAATATTAAATTACAAAAATTAACAATAGCAAAATTTTCAGGTGAAATTAACGAATGGTAAATTTTTGAAGTTCTTTTGAAATGTCTATTAATGAAAATGAAATGTTGGTCGATTTAGATAAATTCAATTATTTAAACGTTCATATGTCGAGTAATGCTCTAAGAACAATTGAAGTTATGACCTAAACTAAACAAAATTATGAAGCTGCTAAAATGTTAACAGAAAATTTTTTCGAAAAATTTGTTGATAAATTCTCATATGAATTATTTGCTAAATGAATATAATCTTCTGAAAAACACGAATGATTTAAGAGCTTTCAGAAAATTGTTTGCTCATTGCAAATAGAGTCGCGATTTTTACATTATCTTGGTATAGTTTCTGAAAGTTAAGGGATATTATTATGGCCTCTTAAGCTTAACAACTTTCCGACCGATTTAGCTTAAGAATTTAATAAAAATGAAGCAACACTAGATGTTAAATTCCTGATGGATTTTCTCTCCAAGCAATTCAATTCCAGAGAAACACTGATTTACAACAATGTTGTGCAACTTAACCTTCTCAGCGTAGGAATAGATATAAAGAGACTTTTACCGAGCAAACCACTTCAAGTGCGCGGCTAAGTAGAAGACATGATTCATCGATAAATTACAGTGATACCAATATATTCACTAAGTAAAAACAGAAAGCTTGAGAAACGAACTATGTTTGTGGTTTTTGTGACCCCAATTATTTGAGTTCCGCTTGCGAAATGGCTAGGAATTATTCACTTCTTAAAAGGAAACAAATTTTATATAAACGCGGGCTTTTCTTAAAATCTGCAAAGCCTAAGCATATGGATCTTTTCAGCAGAACAAAGATCTTATGTTCGAATTGTAGAGGTTTATACTCAGTAGGTTTTTCTGATGCTGCAAAACAGCCCACTATTAATAGAAAACAGAAACGCTATAATTTAATTCCCCCATAAAAGAATCAATCACTAAGAAATAGCTAAGGTGTTCCTTAAGTACCGTTACAAACTTTGATCATGGAACTTCGTGGGATTCAGAAAGAGAAACTTGTTTGAGCTTTAATTGGTGCTTGTTTTCTGTGAAATTACATTTCTAAATATGCTTCTATGTCAATGAGTTTATTAACAATAGTTAACATTGAAATTCTGAAGTATTTAATAACCGCAAATAAACATCAAGAAACAATTTGTTCCGAAATACCGCAAATAAACATTAAACCCTTTTAACAAGAGCTTAAAATTTAAATGTTTCTAAGTGAAACTAGTCGTCTTATGAAAAATTTAATTTATGAAAATTCTCCATATAAAATTGAAGCAGATATTATGGGGAAATGTTTCACAAGTATATTCGAAAACCTTCCGACCGGACTTAAATGCATTGGAACCTTTTTGGATTGGACAGTTATTAGTGAAACCGATAAATTTGATTCTAAAGATTTTACAAATTTAGTATTATCTTTTCATAAGAAAAATCCTTGCTTCTCCAATTTGTCGTCACTTGATTCGTTGGATATACTTGACTCTTTAGAGAATCAATCTAAGCAAAAATTGTAGCAATCTGACAAAGAAAATTTCATACAAACTCTCAAAAGTTATAAGGATGGTCATTAGAAAGTATCCTTTCTTGGATTTACGTTAACATTTTCTTCCCCATAGAGCTGGGATTAAAGAAATTTCCACAACACAAATAACACCAGTACTTGAAAGGTCACCTTGAGAAAGAGGTTCACCATCAATCAATGACTGTTTGATTAATTGTCCAAATATTGTTGAACTTCTATCGTCTATAATATACATACTAGATTTAAATAATAAAGGACAGAACTTTCCTAAAATTTATATTGTGGCACTATGCGGAAAATTCAAAATTAAAACTCTATCAGTATTGCAGAGTAGTTTTTGGACTATCCTGCAGTCCAAAATAATAACAATAGAACATCAAATAAATAAAGAGCAGCAATAGGACATCGAATAAATAAATAGCAGCAATAGAACATCAAATAAATCAAGTATGCGAATAATTTCAACCAACCGCATCTAACTTATTACAATTATTTTACATAGACATCTACGTTACCTGTGAGAATAATTCCGGGTAACTAGCTAATACATTTATTATCGAATCTCAGCTTATGCTCAATACAGCTAAATTTGAGCTTCTAGGTTAGGAGCATTACAATAGTAACTAACTAAATGATGAGAAACATAGAGGTTTCTGTATTAGGTTTAAATTGGAACATAAGCAAAGATTGTTTATCTGTAGATCTTAAAGGAACTAAAAGAAAATTTAAACTTATTACAAGGAGAAAAATACTGTTTATGGTACAGAAATAATTTGATTCGATAGGGTTTAAGTGTCCCCAGTAACTCTACTCCCTAAACTGTAACTCCAAGAAAGTCGGAAACTTAAGGTATCTTGGGATGTGAAGTTGCCTGACAATATTGTTTATCGGTTTAATAAATGGCCTAAATACCTAGATAAATAAAGATCGCAATACCCAGGTGGTTGCTATCTGATTTACAGTCCTTAAGTGTTATTACACTTCGTGTATTCTGTGATGCCAGTACATTTGCTCATGTTTCTTGCATTACCTTCAGAAGTGAACATTTTATTGAAAATAATGCCAGTTTGTACAAGCTCGAAGTAGCGTAGCACCAAGAAAAACAATGACAATTCCTGGTTTTTAACTAGGGACCTGAAATATAGGTATTAACTAGATTAGCCATTCAACTAAGAAAGAGTTAGGAACAGAAAAGTCAATAACATACTTATGGTCTGATTCCAATAATGCGTTTATATGGATTAAGAAAATAGTAACTGGAACACTTTTGTTAAAAACCACATATGCGAGGTTCAATCACTCAGTGACCCCAAAAATTATAACTTTCTTCCAGGTATTATAAATCCAACAGACTTAAGATCTCGCGGATGTAGTGCCAACAAACTTGTTAAATCCAAGTGGTGGGGAGATAATGTGTGGTGTAAAAATTCCATTGAAAAATAACCGAAAACAGAAATATTTCCATATCTAGTGGTTTAAGTGAAGGAAAAGAGAAACACCGTTTTCAGAGCAACAAGCACAGAATATCCATCAGAGAATCCTTTTAATCGTTTCTTTTTTTCATTTGACAACATTGTCTAAGTAATAGCTTGGATTTACTGATTTTACGACAATTGTAAAATGAGTAAGGAAAGTCGTGTTAAAGAACATTTAAGTTTATCAGAAAGAAATCGCGCTAAACTTACTGTTATGGGGATAATTCAGAAAGAATCACTCTCTGGTCCGGAAGATAACCATTTAATTAATATGCAAGCTTTTGTAGATAATTCAAGGAACATTCAAATACAAACCAGAATTTTGCGGAGAAAAGAAACGAAAATTCTCGTTTCCCGATTGTACTTACTTCCAAGCCAAAGGTAATAAAAAAAATTAAAAGCCAACGAGAAAAATTTAATCGTACATATATGTAATTTTTACTGACTAACTTATAATATTAATTGGATTTAATTGGATTTTGAAAAATATTAGATTTTTAGGTCTAGGAAAACCATACGACAAATTATAAGGAGTTGTGTGAAATGCATAAAATATGAGGTAAGCTAAAATTACCAATAGCTTCTCTTCCTGAAATCGAGTAAGAGAAGCTGTAGTATTTGAGATCGTCGACATCGATCTATATGGACCATTGTTACTGAAAAAAAATGAAAAGATGTGGGTTTCCATCTTAACCTGTGCAGGTTTTAGAGCGGTATTCTTAGAATTAACACCTAACTCGCCGACTTAAAGTCTTCTCCAAGCATTGATAGGAGTTATTGTTCATCGAGGTAAATTGCGTATTGTTTATTCCGACAACTGAATTAACTTTGTTGGGACTAATAACCCATTTAAACATCTGAATTTGGATAAGGTATTGAAAGAAATAATATAAATGAGATCAAATGGATATTTCCTCATCCAGCCACTTTCTGGTGGGAAGACTGTTGAAAGAAACTAATTGGAGTTTTGAAGTAGATTGATCTCAAAGTCTTTGGCCGGAATTGCCTAGATCATGACAAACTGTGAGCCATTTTATGTGCATGTGAAAGTATGGTGAACAATCGAACGATAACAAATGTTTCAGAAAATGTCAAGGACTTAACTCTACTTACTCCTGCTATGATCATGCACGAAATACCTGCGATTGGAGTACCTGATTTAGATGACCTGAATGCACCCTATATGAACAGACGATTAGTGTATCATCAGAAATTAAGGTTTTAGGTCAGAAAATCAGATTAAAAGTTTTAGGTCAGAATATCTTCCCCAATTAAGACAAACTACCATCATGTAAAGAAGGACAAGCCTATTGAAGTTGGAGATATAATGCTGGTTTCCAGTAATAACCTAAAACGTCTTGAGTTGCAGCTGGCTAAAGAGCTGGCATTCTTGAAAACTAGAGATGAATAGTTAAGATGAAAAATTAAAACAGAAGAGATTGTAAAACCAGTTGTCAAACTACTATCATTAGAAATTAAGAATATATGTACAGGTACAATTATTTTCACTTTTTCAAATAACAGGAAAATGAATTTATTTGCAGGAGTCGAAACAACAGCCCCTGCTGTCCCCATTGAGGCAAAAGAAGCGGGCATAACCTGTTTCCCTGGGAGAATCAAAAATTCTAGACATGGACAAAGGTATCCCTCATGCCCATCTACCCAATGATCTAGAGGATTCGGATCAATGAAGAACCACTATAAAAGATCATGGACCTAGGAGGAGAATTAGCGTCAATCCTTTTATAGTAGATGGAAGAGTCATGAAAACAATGAATGGAACAAATGTGAAACCGGATTAAAGGACTAAAAACTTTAATTAATGACTTTAAATTTTGGTTGGAGGATGCTGTAAATTGTGAACTCTCGAGAAACAACTTAATGAAAAAGATTCGGAGTCAAGAGCATGTAATTCATTCGCACATGTATTGAAAATTGCGCACACCTTCCACGCACTTTATTCTCTCTATACCTTTCAATATAGAATAATTCTGTCATTTCTATTTTATCATGTGCTGTGCCTAATAAATGTGGGAAAAAAGACAAATCCATGAAAAGACTCTATCATCCTTGACTTGCTAATGTAAATTATTTTTCAGTGAGGAACCCAGCAACAGAGAAAAAGAGTAGGAGATTTTTATTCCTAACCCTTTTATATTAAATAATTTCACAATATGAATCCAGTCCTTATCTCAATTACCCTTGACCAATCGCAATTACCCTTTAACTTCACATTAATTGGTATCTGTTTCAATTTTACATTTTTGTATAAGTTCTGAACATCATTGCATATAAATACAATATTTATACGTTTTATAAATATTACAAATACTTAAAGAAATTTATTAAAGATAAAAACTATAAAAGTGAATATTCACAACTGAACAATAATAATAATTACTTAAGTCAAACACCAAAAATAGAAAGATAAATATAGCAAACTATAATATATATATATATATATATATATATATATATATATATACACTCATGGACAAAACAATTAGAGCACCAGGAAGGAGTCGTCAAAATGAAACGAAATCTTACAAACGTAATGAATAATTTGATATAAGTAAATGATTAGAAAATCATAGAAAAAAGGATCATTTATTTCAGAGAAAAAGGCAAGAGAACGGAGGATTTCATACCCTGTTGAACCACCTGTAGCGCGAATGCACGATACGATACGATCGGGCATTGAGACATAAAAGTTCCGTATAATGTCTTGAGATATTTCGTTCCATCTTTGCTGCACCCTTGCCTCTAGTTCATTCAAACACGTGGAATGCCCAACTCGCTGTCCCAAATGATCCCAGATATGCTCTATTGGAGACAAATCTGGGGTTCGGGCAGGACCAGGAAGGGTAGTAACAGTCTTGTGACACCTTATCGAGTGAGGCCGAGCATTGTTTTGTTGAAAAATGGCTCCTGGGAGCCTTTGCATGAGTGGCAACACATGTAGTTGCAGGATGTCATGGACATACCGCTGAGCTGTCATTGTGCCTAGAATCAATACTAGTAGTGACCGAGTATTGTAAGCAATGGCACTCCATACCATCACAGAAGCTTTGGGAGCGGTGTGTCTTTGTAAAACAAAGGCATGATTCTGGCATTCACTACGGGGTCTCCACACACAAACACAATTGTCAACACTGCTGAGATTGAATCTAGAATAGTCGCTAAAGATGACCTGGTTCCATTCCGCTGGAGTTCAGTTTCCTCGTACGTGACACTAATCCAAACGGAGGCGTCCATGGGTGGGCGTCAAGGGCAGCTCAGGTAATAGGCGTCGCGATCCCAAATATCCATCAGCCAGGTGCCTTCGGATGGTTCGAGAAGACATAGGGACCCATAGTAAAGGTGCTACCTGTGCCTGGATGGCGGCCGATGAAGCAGCTGGCTGTACGCGTGCATTTCTTACGATGTGGCGGTCTTCTAGACGACTGGTCTGTCGAGGTCGTACTGAGTCTGTTCTTTGTGTAAATGACATCTCTCGATCCACTGGTCCCAACACTTCCTCACAACACAATCATAGCGGCCTAATTGACGAGTTATTCGCGTAGCTGGCCACCCAGTTTCCATCATGCCGATGATCCCCCCCCCCATTAAAATGCGACAGCTGTTCATATTGTCTTCGAAATTGGCGTAATGGCATGTCTACCTCAGCTCTTCCTTTATAAACGATTCAGCACACTCAAACAAACTTTGGTTACCTGTTTTACACTCCACGGAGAACAACGTTAAACGCCTTCTACCAGCTATACGAAATGCGCAATCACCCTTCTAATCATTTGCATATCTCCCCAATATGTACCTTCATGCCAATTTTTGTTACGATCCCGCAATTATTTCTTGGTCTTCTAATTTTTTGTCTATGAGTATATATATAATTTTAAAGAAAAGAGGATAATACGCTCTAAGAAAAGTTATTAAAATATTTTAGCAAATTTATCAATAAAAAAAATACTCTATACTATAAAAATTTTCTTACGAAAATAAGTTAACAGGGAAAATATATATATTGACAATTACCAAATTAATTAAACGGATATAGGTAAATCGTAAAACTGCAGAATCCAGCAATGAAAGGTAAGCAAAGAATGGAACATAATATATTTAGTTAAAAACTCTGTTTTTTAATAATATATGATAAAAAATGTTATAAACCTTGAGATACAATTAAATAAAGATTAATAGCAGAGAATAGCATTACAAAATCATTTAAAAAAGAAATCCAACTAATCCCATGAATATATATATATATATATATATATATATATATAATTGTGTGTATGTATACAAATGTTATATTATATTATAAATATTTTGAGCCAATACATATTTAATTAAACTATATCATTTGTCACTGTTTCGGATTCGTGTTTTTTGTGTATGTGAATGGGATATCACGAACCTGCCTAAAAGTAACAGTTAAAGTTTCTTTCAATAAATTCATATGAACTAGAAAGAACTTCCTGGTCATGATATAGGGATTTTTTGTGAAAATAAAAGAAATTTTTGATGAAATATTTATTTTAACCAGTGAGATAGATTTTTCGAAATTTACTGCAAAAATTCATTTATTTTGGGAAATTAATTCCACTCTGTAACATTAGGTTTGGATAAAATTGCAAATATATTAAGGGGTGTCAGGACCCTTAAACCTCATTTTTTTTGATTTTTTTGAAAAAGAATATATGTTAGAGACTTATCTGTTCTTAACTTTTTGGTACCAAAATTATACCGATATTTCTCCGATTACCGATAAGTAATTAGACCGATAAGTTCTCAGAATTATTAAGAAAAAACTGAACTTTGATTTGAATTCTTTAATTGGTATTTTTCAATTTTAACTTCATTTTTCTCAGAACAAAAACTTTTAACTTTCGCGCAGGATTTCTCTGAAACTATTTAGGATATCAGAGTGAAATTTTATGTACATGTTCAAAATAGATTTCTATGTGACTTATACATCAAATTTTACACAAATTATTATCAGAAAATCTTTTATATGAATTTTAATTGGATTTTTTCTTAAAATTTTATATTTTTTCTGATAATTGTATAAAAAAGAGTCTCCACTAAATTTCTCAAAAAAGTGGATATAACTTTAAAATTGAGCTTATTTTTACTAGGTAACATCACTTTTAGAAATTTTAATCAATAGTATATTTCAGAATCCTACTCACGGCAAAATATAGATTTTCTTAATTTTGAAAAAAAAAATGTTTAATTTATTTTTCATTATAACTTGTTAAAAACTTTTTAAAATCTTATGAAAATATGAGATAAAATGCACATAAATATGAATATTATTTTCTAAAAGTTTAAATAGCCTGCTTTGCTTCATTGGGAAATTATATTGTTTTGAAAAATGTTGTTTTTTCCGATACACGGATAAGCGTTAAGAATCCTGAGACCCCTTAAAACTGCAAACTTAGTTTTTTTTCCAGAAAAGCTGTTAAGAAAATGCAGGACTTTCGGTGCAGCCAAATAAGTGTATTCTAATTTATACATGTTGATGTATTTCTTAAAATTGTATTATTTTCTTTTTATGTGAAAAGAGATCATAATCCTGAAGTCAAAAATCAATCACACTGATTCTTAAATGTTGAAACTAAAATAATTAAAAAAAATACAACATATCATTTATATATATATATATATATATATATATATATATATGCATGTGTGTGTGTGTTAATTTCATGATTCATTTCCACACTCCTAATACTCTGAAAATTCTTCCATCTACATTAAACCATACTATACTTAAATTAACAATTTATACAATATTTGTATTTGAACTTTAAGAAAAAAGTATTCATATATTTTGTGGTAAAAAACTATTGAATTAGCTAAAACATGAAATGTTTCTAATTTTTTAAATTAAACTAATTTTTTAAAACTAAAATTATTTTCTTACTAATTAAATATATATTAAAACTTAAAGTTATAGATATTGAAAGCATTTTGAATACATTAATTTAATCCATTCTATATATTGTAATTCATTTTTATTATTAAGCTCATGTAATTGAGAAGACGATGATTCTTTCTTAATTTCGCTTGAATGAGACAAATGGATACAATTGTATTTTATCAGATCGAATCTAAATTTCATGCTAAGGCCATTGCGTGAAATAAAAGTAGTTACATGTTAAATGAGAAATGTGCTTCGGTAAGTAGAGATTAGGTGTGCGTGATTCAAGATAATATGTCGTTCATGGCAATTGAGCAATGTTCGAGATTAGAGCTTAATAATTTTGCTTAACTAACAAAATAGTTTCCTTGCAGTGTTCTTTCCTTGTGCGTCATTCATGATTAATTATTCATGTTTTGAAAGAATAATTCACATTTTTCTTCTCTTTTCTCTCACCAATACAATGCAATGTATGTGTTTCTGTCAAATAAAAAATAATCCTCCTTAAATGCAATATATGACTCCTTAGGAAATAATTTCTTGGAATTTCCCCAGATGTATTTTATGTGGCACCGATTTCTAAAAGCGAAATCCCATTTCTGGAAATAAATGTTTAATTGAATTTGATATGGCTTACTTAGCACTTTTTGATGCTTAGTAAATTTGACTATCACTGATAAAGTATATAATTAAATTTACAACTAATTGTAGAATGTCTACACATATAATGAGTGATAAGAAATATTTTATCTAATTGAGATCAAACTTCATATTTAAGGCCAAAATGTTTCATAATGATTATTTCAATAATTTTAATGTACTTTTAAGGTTAGACAAATATTTAATTATTTTAATTTTAAATGTGAATTTTATTAGAACAGGTTATGGTATATTATAAATAAAAATAAACGATGGCAAACATATTATTTTTCATAAAATATAACAAATATATTATTTTGCAACAAATACATTATATTTCATAAAATATAATAAATATATTATTTTGCAACAAATACATTATTTTCAAAAAAATATAATAAATATATTATTTTGCAACAAGTACATTATTTTCAAAAAATATAACAAATATACTATTTTGCAACAAGAACATTATTTTCAAAAAATATATTACTTTTTATAATTATACTACATATAATGTCATAGTTGAATTCTGTAATCCGTAATATTAAAATCAATCCAGCAAGTAAAATTCTATTTATTATTATACTTACCATATTGGTCAGTTTGAGCGCAAACCTATTTTAAGAAGTTATTTTGAGATTTATTTTATTAGGACGTTTATTTCCCCTTACTAAAATTCCATGACATCTGAATTTCTTTATTTATTAAAATTACGAATATATTTCTGAGTTTCTTTTTAAAAGTACTATGTTTTTTTCAAAATTTGTAACTGGCTAATAATTTATTATCCTTTCTAGAATAAGGAGATCGATTCTCTAAGGATACCCTGTATCAATTTTTTGACAGGTAAGTTAAGATGAGCCGTATTACTCGAGCTCTGTTTATACTGTTTTACGTAATTATTAGAGGTAGGTAAATACAGGAAAAGATATGTAGAATCTGCTTAGCTTAACGGAAGAAAACAAATAACATCACCACTAAACAAATAACATCACGCACTAAATAATATAAGTGGTACCAATGTACAATAGTCAAGAATGATCTATAGGAGAGGGTGATCGATTCATGATGGTTCTATAACTCCCAGAGAGTATCGTTTAATAAAGACATCTATGGACTTGCAAAAACTCTGCTTCGACATCAGAATGGCTCACTTAGAACTGACTGATGCCACAGTTGTAATCTTCCAATGTGCCATATTTGGTACATACGTCTCGGTTTGGCCACGTCTGATCTAGAATAACACTAGAAGTCAGATGGATCTCCACAAAGATTTAAAACATTTGCTATTAAAATGCCCTCTTTTTTTCTCATCGTTTATTTTCTTTTTTATCCCGTTTGACCAAGTACTTGTTTGCAGAGCCGTTATAGGTGAATAAGAGTCAGTAATGTTGTTTGAAGCATTAGTGATTTCACGGGTGTGACAGCTATTTTATCAACGCCTCGCTGAAAAGAACAGAGTATTATGAAAATTTTGCTTTTTTTTTTTCACTCACACGAGAAACCCTGCAATGCAGATGACGAAAATAGTGATATAAAAGAGGAAGTATAGTATAAAAGGATTAATAGAAGTAAAATAGGAAATTCCTCGAAAATTTGAGATGAACTATATGCCCATTAATATCAAGAAGGGTACTTAAGTTTTCACTTTCCTCTTTGATATGAAGTTGATTGGAATTTGTATAATTGCAAGTCATGTTATTTTGATTCAAAAACTTTTTTTTAAAATTGTAAATCATTGAAGTAGGTAATCTTCCAAAATTGAAAGTAGCCTTTTCCATCAAAACTTAAGATTTTAAAATGTGAGAATGTTTGAACAATCAGGTAATATGAGAAATACTATACTGCAGTGTGGTATTTGAATAATACAGCTAAGTTATTTTTCTTCCAAAATAGAAAATATTGATGATCACATGGCATTTTGAATAGTCGATACTTATATTTTATAATGTAGACTTCAATTTGTATTAAGCAAGGAAAGATTTTTCTCTGCAAGGAATGAATTGAATACTTCTTCATATTTTTCTGCACCAGGTACACTGAAGTTGTCACAAGCAAAAAAACTTTGACTCAGAATATAAGACGAAAATCCGCAACGCATATAAATTGATAGATAAGTAGCTTCATATCAGGATTCGCTTCCAAGATAGACCTTGAGCTGAAAAATTATGTTACAGAAGAATCCTATAGAATAATTTCCATTCCATAGAAATGGAAGCCCATAAGTTTTGGTAACAGTTTCGAATTTTTAGTCTTCCACGTATTTTATTTCAAGAAAAAGAATTTATTTTAAAAGTACAAAAAGCAAAATATATTATTTCTCGGGAACGAATTATTCCTTCTAGTAACAATACCTTATAAATGTCTTTTATGACTACCTCCATTAAAATTAAACTATGATTTTAACATTTTTAGCCTATTAATTATTAAAAGTATAATAATATACTTTCGAATTTTAAAACAATAATAAAGAACTATTGTATATAAAAAGTATTAATATTTAATTAAAATATTTTTTTGTTTAAATTATAACACTAATAAAATAATTTCTGTATATAAAATAATATTATTGTGCAATTTTTAAAATGTTTCTTATTCAATGGTTATTGTTAAATGCAACTACACTGCTTTTATTAGGTGATGGTTTCAGATGAACATATTTTACTCTTTAGCGTTATTTATGAGACTTTAAAATGTTTAAAGTACAGTACTATATTTATGAACTATTTGTAATAAAAAATAATAAGTAACAATATTTTTAATTAATATTATAATAAACATTAAAAGTTATGAATATATTTCGCATACCTTATAACTTTACACTTATTTCATAATATTATATTTTATTTGAGTATATAACCTAGATACCTCTTGTTAAATGTAAATCAATGGTTCTAGACCTAGAATTATGCTAAGCGCAAGTGTGTTATAAATAACATCTAAGCTGAAAGAATCACCATAAGGTAGAACTATGACTTTTTCCTGAGTTTTTCTTTTCTTAATTTAAGAAAAAAATATTATCATAAGCACAATTTTTGTATATGCATGTGTGTATATATAAATTTGTCAAAATAGATTAAATTTTAAGAAATTTACTAATTAAGTACATAATAGCTTAAGCTATATGTTATGTATATATATTATAATAAAGGGAATTTATTATTAATTATATCTGTCTCTTCATTTTTAGTTCAAATATATCATTTATTCATATACAAATTTAATACATTAATTATCCATTTCTAACTATTTTTGAAAGAGACAAATCATTTTAAAAATATTTATAAACAGAGTTTAAAGATATGAAGAGTTCATTCTTAGTGAATTCTTCATTTAAGTTGTACAGTAAAAAATGTGTCAGATAACAGACACACACACACACACACACACACACACACACACACATATATATATATATATGTAGACATGTGGGTGAAGGAGATTGTTCATCCCGAATCTACGATAGTTTGCTCTTACGCAATGGGCTGGTTGTCTAGGGGGGTAATTTCGGATTCCATGTAATGTTGTTGATGATATTCAAGGATGAAGCTTGCAGTAGCTTTACTTGTTTATTAGGAGAGATGATGAAGAATGAAAAGTGTTTACACTATGATATATATACAGGTAGTAAACAGTTCTTCCGAGACGGATAGATGGCTGCCTCATTTAACCCATATTGGCGATGGGCACTGGAACGCGCTCGGGCGTTTGAAGTTTACTTCCGAAGCGGGTAGCAAAGGAGAAGAGAAGAGAGAGAGAAAGTGGCGGCTAAAGAGAGAAGAGAAGAGGGGCGAAAACGAAGCGTCTCTCAGTTTTGTTCTGGGATAGGTGGCGCTGCATGAGCTTATCACATGACTCTTGATTCGTGGCTACATCTATTGAGTATCGGAGGAACTGGTTTTACAGTAGATTGAAAAAATAAAATTAATTGCTTAATAATAATTGGATGGAAAATCCTACACACACACACACACACACACACACAATATCAGATTATCACTGAATACATATATATATATATATATATATATATATATATATATATATATATATATATATATATATGATAGCATTTTAATTCTAAAATAAATCTGTCTAAATTGTTGGGATTTGTTTCTGAAAAACTTAAGAACAATAATTATTTTTAATGCTTAAAACTTATTTTTGCTTTAAAAAATAGGTAAAATTTTGAAAAAATCAGCTTATTCAAAAAAGATATTATCTGTATTTTTTCTTAGGGAATTCAGCTTTTACTTGTATCAAGTGATTCTCAATTTGTATGCGAAAGAGACAAAGCTACACTACTAATATCGGCTCAGCACTCAGCACAAGAGATCCAGAAAGCACTCTTTGCATCGCCACGGTTGGTCAATCCTTTTATCATGAGAAGTCATTGAGCAGAAGCACTATTCCTAGACCACTCAGTTCGGGGAAGTTTGAAACTGAATTCTAGTTATTAGATGAACTGAATGATGCTCGTCGAAGTATTTGTTCTGCAGGAGATTGTCGGTCATTGGAAGGAAGTAGTACTTTTGTGCGATATTCTGTTTGCAAAGATCTTCAGCTCAGAAGTGTTCTCACTCATATACTTGGTATTCTTCTCAGAATAAAAAAGAATAACGAAAAAAAGAAATTTGTGGGAACTCATTTTCAATGAATTTTTTTCTGTACATTGAATGAGCTGGCAAAAATCTTTGTTGAATCTAATGGTATATATTTAAAAGAGCTTGTTTTATATATTTGCTTAAAATTTTAATAAATATTCAAATATATTGACCTTTGATTTCCTTTTATACAGCAAGTGTAACAATTTATTAAATAAACTTATTTTAAAGACATAACATTGTTGTATGATTAACATTAAATAGTGCGTAAATATAGAATCTAAAAAGAAATGTTCCTTACAAATTGCATGATAATATTTAGAATAAAGAATAAATTTTATCAATGCACGTAGCATATGTTATTGTAAATGAGATTATTTAATAAAGGAAATGGATCCAATAAGAAAAATCATAATAGTATTGATAATCGTTAAAATAAAATGCTTACGTTACGTATCAATAATCAAAATTTGTTCAATCATCAATAATTTTAACTTTATCGTTAATAATTACATGACACCATTCAAATCAATTTTTTTTAAATATAACCATACAAATGTATTGTAATGAACTTATAATTGCTATGAAACATTTTTTTCCAGAAAATGTGCTTTTTTATTAATGTTATGAAAAATTGATATAAACATTCAAAGTTCTCAGAATTCGCCGAATTCATAGTTTGTAGCAACTACAATTATTTACAATGATAATTTTCAATAAAATGTTTGTAAAAAAACAATAATCCTATAACTATATATACCATGATTACATAGCATTTAAACTGATTATTTTTGATGTATTATTTAATTCACTGTAATGAAGTATCAAGGCTATTTTTGACTTCAATAATGAAGTTCTTCAAAGTTTCATAGCAAATAATCTAAATATTAAACAGAAATATTGTAAGAGACCAAAACTTACACCAGATAAGGATTTCAAAAAAAAAAAAAAAAAAAAAAAAAAAAAAAAAAAAAAAAAAACTGAATCTTTCAAAACATAATTCAAAAAGTTATTTTTTTTTCAAAAATTTATTATGAAATATTCAACTAAAAAGTGTCCAGTAATTATTTTAGGTTTAGCAAACTTAACCTAATTACTCATATTACTTTTTTGGTTTATTAAAAATAAGTTACATAATCAAATTAGATTATTTTATTATTATTGAAATTTGAATCTAAGCTGAATGTTTACAAATTAAGCTAAACTTTTAATAATTATAGTTTTCGAACTGTATAAGGTAATAAATCATATAAGCTGTTATTCTATAAAATTTAGTAATTAATTGAAACCAATTAAGCAAATAATTAAACTTTGTCAAAAGAGACTTCTGTCCCTTTGGGCAATTAATATTTTAAAACTACTGGAAAATATACATTAAAAAACTATTTATATGCAAAACAGTACGAAATATCGTTTTTGTAAAAATGAAAAACGTTTGTAAAAATGAAAGAGGATCGGCAAGCGGTCACCCTCCCGATGATTGACCGCTGCTCTGGAGCTGCAATTTTGTTCAAAGGTTGTGTTATCGGTCTAAATGGTGGGGACGTATGCGGCTGCTAGTGATAGTGTTGTATTAACAGTATTTGTAAAGTTATTTAAAGTGTTTATGAAAATTTTGAGTGTGAATTTAGATTAGGGGGGGGGGGTGTATGAATCAAGTAAAACTGTTCGTGGTCTTTTAGCATTATGTCGTGGGATATAGTTTTCTAAATTAATCATGTTTGTGTTGTTAGTAAGTGTGAGAGTGTTAAAAAAATTTTTAGATATTTTTTGAATGAAAGTTTTGAAAGTAGGAATTTTGGTGGCTTTGAGTATTTCGTTTTTGTTTCTTATGTACCATCTTGCTTTTGTGATCATACGTAGGGTTAAGCTTTGTGTGGTTTCTAGGATATTAATATTAGATTTAGCCGCATACACCCAAATGGGACATGCATACTTGATTTCTTTGTATTTGTATCATATTTGATTTGATTTATTTTACAATCATTTTTTGTCATGTGTATTATAATCCATAAGATTTCCTCAAATGCCACATTTACTAAAATTCATTTTACTTCTCTTCAAGAGGATGCAGATGGAACTTATGCACCTCCAGGCTCATACTTTGAATGAGGGAAAATATTTCTTAAGCATGAACAATTAACTAACTTTCTGAAGTAAAAATGATTGCAAGAAACTTTAAAATGAGAGAAGAGCTTCTATTTACTAGCGTATAAATTCCCGTAGACTACATTCCAGAAGATATAGAATAGTTTTCTTCGGAAATTCCCTTCTATACAAAATGAACACCAAGCGTACGAAAAATAAAAATATTAATGATTCCATCTTAGTAATTAATATTTTTAAATTAAGTTTTTGGCTTATTTTCAACGAATTGTTTTGTTTATTTTTATCGTAGGATTATATTTTAATTTTTTTTCTGGTTAATTTGTAGATGTGCTGATTTTTTCATTTAATTCTGCTTTTTTGCTTTAAGGTTTTTCAGTTTTAAAGGAATTTTTAATTATTTATTTAGTGTCTATAATTTCCATTATAGTATAATTTTGTATATATATATATATATATATATATATATCTGTGTGTGTCCCTAAAGTGCCTCTGAACTATGGGTAAACAAATACTATGCTAATTATGAAGATCTGCGCCTCTTTTATGAGCACATGAGAGCTTCGCTTCAAACGTATAAAGTGCTGTGGTTGTTGTTAACAAGTCGTTTCAACTGCCAGTAATTGTAAAAGTTCTGACATAGATGCGTTTGGTCGCAGACAAATGGCAAGTGCTCGAAACAAGTGCCAAAATCTTGAGAAAACTCTGATTTTCAAGGTCGATAGTGTCAAAAGTATACCGAGAATACATGGAAGGTGGGGAAAAAAAACAGCAATCGTAGAAACTGGAAAGGGCAATCAGGCTTGAAAGAACGAGGTGTGAGACAGTTCAGCAATGTTTTACATTACAAACATTAGCTAAAGTTACCACCCAGCTAAATCGAGGCATCAATCGTACAATCAGTAATTGGACCGAGTAGTGCTCGCCTTGCAGTGCAGGGTTCGGAAGCTGTAGACCCTCAAGAAAAACATTACTAAGTACACAAACCATTGATCTGCTTGTCTCGCTTAAAAAGAGAATACTGATAATGGACTTTAGAGAACTGGCAATGAGAGCATAGGGTGATAGGAACACTTCACTCCGATAGAAGGCTGAGAATATGGCGTTAGGTTGAAGAAGCCATGGAATCTGAATGTCAGATGGGATCTGTTCAAGGCAGGGATGGCTTTCTCATGGACCGGGGTGGTTTTTTTTTTGCAGTATTTAGGGTTTTCGGTACTTGCACCAATCTTCCTCAATTCGATTAGAGTTGCAGGGCGATCATTTCCATACATTTATATTGTATTGCAATCCTCATCGAAATGGATTATTCCACTAAGGCAATTGCATCTCTCATAGGCCCCAGATGATTACCACCTGGTTGAATGATCACTCTTTTACTTTTCTGTCATGAATTAACCACCATGAAGCCCAAACTTAAACTTCTAGCTTGTAGGACCACTATACTATCGTGAAAGGTCACACGTACTTCTTAAATATGCAACCGTATTTAAGAGTGTGTGTTAATGGTGAAATTTGGTTGTAATTAGTTAAGGATTAGTAAGAACATAGTAATTAAATGATATTTATTTAAGAATAATAGGAAAGAGTGTAAAAATAAAAACTAAATAAGCACTATAAAATAACCAAATGTTATTGAAACTACATGAAAATATAATAAATGAAATTGATGAAATTTCAATTGACGTATTTACATTTCATTAAAGTTTAAAGATAATATGAAATTTAAATAAAGTGAACTCAATTTAGATAAAAAGGAAGAAAAATAAAATTCATGGTCGGGTCATTGGATTCAGTCCATTTTCCCCAATTCTTCAATGCTAACTCTATTTTCATGGTAAACAACAAACAAGAAAAGCAATCCCAAAAGATATCCTATTCCTGGTCTATCCATATCCTACTATCCCTTGAACGAGAGTAATTTGTCTTCACGGAAAAAATATACTTATTAGTATCTTTAACTATGCTTTCGGTTATACTATTAGTAATGAGACATTTAGATATATCCAAAACATTTGTTAAATCTTGGGCTCACCCAGTTGCAACAGAAATATGAATACATATATTGCAAGGTACTCGTTTAGTTTTCTTGATTGGATTTTTCTGCCATAATTCGATGATGTTTCAGTTTTTCTTAAGGTGGGCTATTTAGGCATCTTTAGTTCTGTCATCATTATCTGCATCTTCTGAATTGCTTGCAGTTCTCATTCTGACACGGAATCGTCTTCTTTTTCTCAGATGTGTTCTTCTTCATTGTATCACTTTCATCTAAAACTATGTCCTCCTCATTATCACTGCCACATAAAAGTATGCTTCTTATAGTCTCTAAGTCATTAGGATACTTTATGTTGAATATTTTGTTTTTACCCGCCACAACTAAAAACACAAAGAGCGGAAATAAATTAGGTATCATAAACAGTCGCCCGAAGGTAACAAATACAGTGTCTCTATTCTAATCCTAAGAGCTATTAAATATATAAATTATATCACATCATAATGAGTAAAACTAAAACTATAAATATATTTTACAACAACAAAGAAAATCACATATAACAAAATCGTTCCTGAACGGCCTCGTGTCTCTCTAAAATACAAAAAGCAGATTTTCAAAGTTTTATTAAAGACTCGAAATCCAAACAATAACTGAAAGTTGGTTAAAAGGAGTGTGAATTATAGCATTTTGAGTGAAGCAACTTTTGTTATTATGAAAAAAATGAATAAAAAGGAATTTCGCGTGCTAATAAAATATTGCTTTTTGAAGGGAAAAAATACAGTTGAAGCAAAAACTTGGCTTGATGCTGAGTTTCCGGACACTGCCCCAGGAAATTCAACCATCAAGGATTGGTATGCTAAGTTTAGACGTGGAGAAATGAGCACCAAACACGGTGAACGCTGTGGACGCCCAAAAGAGGTTGTTACCGACGAAAACATTAAAAAAATCCACGAAATTATTTTGAATGAGCGTAAATTGAAATTGAATGAAATAGCAGACACTCTAAAGACATCAACTGAAAGTGTACATCATATCATTCACGAATATTTGGGTATGAGAAAGCTCTGTGCAAAGTGGGTGCCGCGCGAGCTCACTTTTGACCAAAAACAACGACGAGTTGATGATTCGGAACAGTATTTGAAGATGATCAAGCGTAATCAGCCCGAGTTTTTGTGTCGATATATGACAATGGATGAAACATGGCTCCATCATTTCACTTCGAAGTCCAAACGACAGTCATCCGAGTGGACTGCACACCATGAACCCGCTCCAAAGCTTGGGAAAACGCAACAGTCGGCTGGCAAGGTTATGGCGTCTGTATTTTGGAATGCGCATGGAATAATTTTCATTGACTACCTTGTAAAAGGAAGGACCATGATCAGCGATTATTACATAGCGTCATTGGATCGTTTGAAGGACGAAATCGCCGAAAAACAGCCGCATTTGAAGAAAAAGAAAGTGCTGCTGGACCAAGAGAATGCACCGTGTCACAAGTCAGTGAAAACGATGGCAAAAATCCACGAATCGGGCTTCGAATTACTTCCTCATCCACCTTATTCTCCTGATCTGGCCCTCAGTGACTATTTCCTGTTCTCAGATTTCAAAAGAATGATCGCTCTTAAGAAATTTTCGTCGAATGAAGAGGTGATCGCCGAAACTGAGGCCTA
>BMAW01074389.1:33681-51687 GCA_019974015.1 Nephila pilipes | reverse complement strand
TATATATATATATATATATATATATATATATATATATATATATATATAAGCATTCGATAGTACAGTTTTAAATTTTATTTTTACTTATTCATTTTAAACAATGCTTGCTTAAATGTTAAAACAATGTTAACATATGCTTGCCTCAAATTTTTAAAGTAGCATTTCGATTCGAAATTCTTAATGATGGTGTTTCTAGCTGATGTTTCTGGGAAACTAAAAATGTTTTTGATAATAAAATTACTTCATATTGAATACCACTTAAATAAGATAATTAGTCTTGGATATTGACTATTTAAAATTAAGTAAATGACATCTAATTAATACACAAAGTTATTAAATCCTGCTTCAGTTCGTAACTTTAATTAATGAATAGTATATTTTCTTATATCTGTATATTTTCACTTAGCTATTTAGTGTATACATTTCAAAACAGTAATGAGAGTCTAAATTTAAACAACATATAAACTTTGTGTGTTTAATTAGAAAAAGTTTACAGTTTAGATACTATATTTCTTAGTTTTTGATTTGTATCGATCAATTGAGTATGGATATTATTAATTCCATAACAATTGGTATATTGCAATATATCATGATTTCAGTTTTATAGCAATTTGTGTGCAATACTTTACTTTGTACAATGGGTTCTAAGGAATTTATTAGTCATAATGAGATTGAATATCATTTAAAAGAATTGTATACATCTCAAAATTTTCAAACAATATACAAAAACATTTTGAATCAAAATAGTATTGTTAACATAATCACATCTAAGATAAGACCTACGTTTCAGGAAGATTAGAATTTTACAACTTTTTAACTCTTCTTAATACTGTTTCGTTCTAACGTTTTGTTGAATTTCAGCCAGTAAAAACAAAGTTTCTTCCCAAAAAGAACCAATCAGATTATTCTTAAGAAAAATATATTTTATTTTGCAAAGCGTAAACTGATAATTTTACAACAAATATTTTGCAATATTTCATTATTAAAATGAGGATAGAAAAACGCTATTTTAAATTATATCATAAAGAATCAAAATTACATAATTATAACATTAACGTGGAGGTTTATCAAAATTACAAAGCATGTAACATACTAATAAGTGTATCTTTGTTACTGAGATTATAATATGACAATGATTATGATACATTGTACGCAATAATAAAGTAAATTTTAATTAAATGAAATTAATTTCGTACTGTTATATTTGCATCACTCTTTTAATTTTTGGGTATCCAACAATTTTCGAACACTAATGGTTCGAGCATTTCTTCAGTATTTTAAAAACTGAAAAATTTCAGAAATAAATTCTTGGTTAATCGCTCACATAATGATGAAAACATTGTGTTTTTCTGTTGATTTTATCACATTAAAACTCCATATATTCATGCACTCAATATCCTATGAATATATTTTTTTGCTATCCGTAGCTACGAACACAGCTGTGTTAATAAAACACTTTAATGTGTATAGTTACGTAAGATTTATTTTTGATATTAAATTATACAAGGAATTCTAACTTTGGCAAAAAATTATATTTAAATATTTTTAAGGAAACTGATATTCTGTAATTTATAAATTTATTTATAAACAATTTTATGAAAAAGAGTTAATTCGGGAATATAAATTAAAAACTTCCCTAAGAGAATGCCTTAGTTTTATTTCATATTACTTTTAAAATCGGGTAAACTGTCTTGTGGTAAGTTTGTAAATATCGTAGCCTAATTAAATTCGAAAAAATATTTAAAGCTTAAATGATTTTATTTTGTCTAATGAGTGTACTCCCGTCATTTGAATTTTTTAATGATATTTCTTTTACATCTGAAGAGAGAGTTGAGAAGTAGAATCGATATCGTTTATTGTCATTATAATATTATATTACTCCTTTAATTATAAGGATTATTACTTCTGTACATAAATTTATATTTTATTTATTATAAGTATAATTTTCTGTTATATTTTATGTAAGTGATGGAGTTAGTAACCTTTTTCCTGCTATAATCGTACAAAAATAATGCAGAAAGTCATTCCAAATTTTAAGAATATCGTGAAAAGATTAATTAAAATCGATAATGATTGCAGATTTATTGAAATTTCTTTAAATTCCTTCAATTAAATCTATAGTTATAAAAAAATATTTTTAGCTGAATTATTCTATTCATAAGACCATGAACACATCACGACTTGAGCTACTCGATCCGTATGCGTACGAACATTATCTTGTTGAAAACTATCCTTCGATGACCATTTAAGAAAGTAAAACGTGTGGTCGAAGAATGTCATCAATATAACGCTGGCCTACTAAGGTCACGCGCACCACAAATAGAGTACACCAGATATTATAGGCCATCGAATATCACCTCATTCTGCTTAATGTGTGGGTAATGTGTTGTACAACAGTTTGAGTGAATTGTATCGTTCAACAGAGCACCTCCACACACTGTAGTTTATAATCTATCCAAAAAAGGAAACGGATTTCGTCAAAATACACCACTTTTAGCCAATCTGTATTTTTTCAATTCCTTCTGGCTTGGAAACACTGGTGACAGAGTTGCCGATCTTTTCCTATTAAAGATGGTATATGAAAATGGCAAGAACAGCGTTCGGATTACAGATAAACTTTTGGAAATGGTTTGTGACGTCTGAAATTGGCTTGTGAACAACTGATAGTCATTCATCTGATTGTATCGTGGAACGAATCACTGTAGGATCAACAAGTGCTTGTTGTACGATTCTTCGATCCTCTTGCCTCATCGTCTTCCTGGTCGCTCCAGTCCCTGTTATCCGTATGTGGGTACCATCTAGCTTCTACTACTCCTAACATGTTTTGACGGCACACTCCAAACGATCGACCTAGTGAACAATACGGCTCGTGGAGTAGCATGAATTATTCATGTTGATTATCAGTCCTCTCTTTAACTAGCTTAATTATACGAAATGTCATCTCCCACAAATACCTGGCATTCTTCGCTTACTAAAGTCCTCCAAGAGTCGAAATGTGATCGTTTTGCTTATAAATCTTCTACAATGCTCCAACCCCCTTCCTGATTACATCACCGCCGCAGGGCGTTTGATCATGTGCATTGACGCAAAACTTGCTTCCATGTCCAGTTTATTTATATGAAGGAGATTTGCATAAGCCAAATAAAGAATTTTAATTGAGGAATGGCATTTTCAACGAATATTATATTTTCCTCTCAATGAAATTGAAACTCACTATGTTATATATATATATATATATATATATATATATATATATATATATATATAAGGGCTTATAAAATATGTAAGCTTTCAGATGATCAAATTCTTATTTGTTCATGTTCAAATCAGGAAGCTTAAATTTGAAATCCAGTGATATATTAAATTATTTTAAGAATAAATTAGATGGCTAATGCAATTACTGCTAATTCAGGATTCTTTACTTTAGGTTCCGATTAGAGGGTAGCCTGTAAAATAGTTCGTATATTATAGATATATAAATGTATATATATGTGTGTGTATTTGTGTGAATGTGTATGTGTGTGTGTTTTAATTGTGTACGTTTTACTCGCGATATAATAAAAAAATGTAATTTTTTTTTTTAAATTAAACGTATTTTTAAAGATAGATGATTTTGTTATAAAACAAATTAAAATGTCTGAAAAAAATATGTGACTAAATTATTTTTAATCCTAAACTAGAAGAATTAAATTTATTTAAAGCGAATGAAAAGGAAAGGAACATCAACAAATAAATCCCTTGCTGCTTATAGTGCTCCATTATCTCCTTAATTAAGTAAGCAAAATAGTACGATCTGAGTTATCTTAAGACAAATGCAAACTGTTTCTTGAAGGCTTTATATAGAAGAAGACATCTCAGACCAAATCAACTTTGGTCAATTGGGAAGAGACATCTTTGTATATAATAACTGTATATTTCTAACCATAATTGGAACTGAAAATAATATGGAAAGGGGAAGCATACAATTTTTAATAAGAACATATCATTTAAGAATATATATATATATATTGAGTTTGAACAAAATGATGTATACTTCAATTCCTTTAATTTTAATTTAATGTATGAGATGAGAATTTTTAAAACTTTTATAAATGTTTTGTGTAAATCTATATTAAACACTCTCTCTCTCACTGGTGTTAGTGAGTTATTATAGGAAAGTTAAATTTTTATTTTTCAAAAATCAATAATACAAATAAGAGTATTCTTTTTGTAGCATTATTTTATTTCATAATATTAAGATAATTACATTTTCGTAAGAAAAAAATTATTGTTGTAGTGGTGTGGCAGATTTTCAAAATGAGCACTTTCATAAACATATATTAGGATTTACTTCTGTCTCTTTTGTTATACCTGTTTAATTAGTTAAATATTTTATATTTATAGTCTTAAATTTAAAGAACACAGAAATTACCGACAAATTTCAAAGCATTTCTTCCTGCAAAATATTCTAATTATAAAAGTGAACATTTTCAATCCGAATATTGTTTTAAAAATAATGCTAAATGAATCAGAAAAAATGACAAGCATTCTTTAACGTAATTAAGGAAAAAGCATCTGTTATTTTACTCTTACAAGTATAAACAACATGACATCATGAATACAAAAATTACCGACAAATTTCAATAAATTTTTTCCGGCAAAATATTCTAATTGTCAAAGAGAACATTTTTAATCCGAATATTGTTTTCAAAATAATACTTAAAGAATCAGAAAAAATGACAAGCATTCTTTAACGTAATAAATGGAGAAGCATATGTTATCTTACTCTTACAAATATATAGAACACTATATTATGAACTATAACATAATATAGAACCCTCTGATTTTTTTAAAGAAAAGAAGAATAATTACTCTCCTTTTTTTTACAAAAAACTTATTAATTACTCTTAACTGCATATTATTATGAATAAAGAGCAAAAGAAAGATTTCATGTGTTTGACTTACAAATCTTGTGTTTATTGATCTTCATTTCAAGACACTGCAATTTTCCAATTAAAAACTAGTTTTCAACTTTTGATTTTGCTTTTTAAGGCGTCTCAGGAATGTTGAACTTAAAATTTTTAGATATTTCGAAAGAAATATACATTAATTGTTATTTCATGCTGAAAAGTTTAATATCAATAGTATGTTTTCGTAAAATCAGAATTTAAATGTACATTACCCATTAATGTACTTTTAAATAAAGACTGCCTAAAATCTGGCTACTAACATTTACAACGATGGATGTTAAAAGAAGGGATATGGAATCATTTTTTAAGCTCTCGGAGCCAACCAAATGGTAAAAAATGAAGAGAGAGTTATCGATGCAAACAGAAGGGAAATTATACCATCCACGAGCGTCTCTTTATTGTTTCAAAATTTAATTTTTTAATTTAATGTTAAGAATTTAAAAGATTTTTTGTCAGTTTAAGTTTTTTTCACTCGCGCGTAGAATATTTAGAAACCTATCATACTTAAACTCTTAAGATTTTATAGGTATATTATGTATAATACACTATTTAAATTATACCTAAATATAGTGTCATATGTTATATGCGTTTATTATTTTTTATTTTTTTTTTTAATTTTATACAAATGATTAATTTTTTGAAAAATTTTAGAAGTTTGAAATATTTTATTTTTAAAAAATGTTTATATGATCTTTATTTCAATTGTAAAAGAAACACATTAAATATGATATATTTTATTTCATAAATCAACATAATGCAAGTAATTAGAATCTTTTGTGAACAAAATATCTTGTGCACAATGAAACCTTCTTAAATTTCCTAAAAAAGTTATTATTAAATTCATGGGTTCATAATATAATAATTTAGAACATGCGTTAATTATTTTACATATTTTAGGTAACTAATTTCTTTATGAAGTAAGTTTTACAACATCTAAGTAATACATTTTACTTCAAATGAATAATGAAAATTGTAAACATTTTCAGCGGAAGACGCAAATCTAACACCTCTAAGACCCCTGAAATGCAAACACCTACTAAAAAATCCTACTTTAATTATTAACTCACATGAGAATTTCAAAGTTTTAATACTTCTAATTAAATTCATAAAATTGCTTCAAATTTTATAGACTTTAAAGAATTTCGTTTTGAAAGAGATCGTATAAATTTAATTATTTCTATTGGAATGGTTATTTAGCTGAGACTGTGTGAAATATTTTTAGGCTTTTGTTAAAATTTGTTTTCGTGCAGTAGAAAATAAATTCCGCTCTGACTTATTACATTCTGGCAAAATTTCACATTAATAAGGTGAATAACATAGACTGATGTGTGTATGGAAAGTTATGCAGCGAAAAATAATTTTCTACTCTATAAAATAAGCTCAATAGTTTTAGGGATGCATCAATAGATTATTACAGTACTAAGAAACTTTGAAATATTTTAAAAAAATCAAATTATATAATAAAATAAAAAAAATCCTTATAATCTTAAGCAAAAATTATTAAAAAGTGATTTGTCGAAAAAAGAGGTATTGCTTAGTTTTGAAATTCCTCCATTGAAATCTGTGAAGGAGTTAAATGTGTCAGATATTAATGCATTCATTAAATATTTGAATGCTTATTTCCCCTTCATATTAATTTTATTATAGGAAATATATATAAAATTCCATATTTTTAAGAAATTATATAAAAAATCTCTCCTTCAATTCGTTTCACACCAATATTAAATGCAAATAATATGTTCCCTTTTGTGTCATGTTACGCATGTCTTCCACTAAGACTGTTATCATTTCTAGCAATACAATTCTGTATATATGTATGCGTTTAATTTAAGTCCTCAAAGTTTTTGAATTCTAAGTGTCGTATCGCAACATTAGAACCAAATAACTGGTTTTAGCATATTTATAAATCATGGAGCATTTTAAAATTTTTCTCCGTTTAACAGACTTAAAAATGAATTAATCTCTTTTGTTCAAAAAGAAAAGTATTAAATGCTGAAAAATACTGTTTATATTCTTAAATACATATTATTAATTAAATGCCTCTCCATTTATTTGAAAGATATGTAACAAAATTTATTTTCATATTACAAGTTTCAACCTAACGAAGTTAAATAGTGTAATTTAGTTAGTTTGGTTGTTACATACACATAACATGTGTTTGGCACAATACTTCCCTAGAGGATTCAGTGCCCCAAATTCACCCAACTAACCGATATTACATATATACGCAAACACACACACACACACATATATATATATATATAATCATTTATTTTCAATATAATTTTATCACATTAGTTTAATAGAAAGCATTATAGACAGGTCAAAGGTTTGCTTCAATAAGGATGTTCTAAACTTAATGCGGCTAATACATGATTATAATTCATGAAAAACCAAATTAACATCATATCTTGTAATTTATATCTTCATATTGATGATTTAAGAATTTTTAGAAAAAAATAATTAACCATATAAACCTAATAATGAATTTTAATCATGCTTTAAATTTCATTTTTATGAGAAAACAATTATACATTCCATATTTAAATTAATATGTGTTTTAAAAAATTTGATGGATACAACTCAACATTTTTATTCATCGAAGTAAACTGCCATTTTATTTTCTACCTTTTCATTAATGAAAATCACTATTTTAAAGAATAGATAATTTAATAAAACATCTGACTTGACAATATATAAAATAATTATGAGTGATTATTTAATATTCAGGTTTTCACAAATTATATATATATATATATATATATATATATAACACATGGATCAATAAGTCCCGAGACTGTGCAGTCGTTTTTTTTGCGATTTCCTCCTTCAAACGCACCAGCAAGTCAATATAATAATCACTGTTGATCAATTTACCTTTTTCGAGGTAGTCAATGAAAATCACACCATGCGTATCCCAAAAAACTGACGCCATGACTTTGCCAGCTGACTGCTGCGTTTTCGGACGCTTCGGACGGCTTTCGCCAGCTTCAGATGACTGCCGCTTCGACTCTGAAGTGTAGTGATGTATCCATGTTTCGTCCATGGTCACGTAACGACGCAAGAAATCTTTTTTGTTGCGAGTAAATAGCGATAAACAGCTTTCTGAATCATCGACTCTTTGCTGTTTTTGTTCCATCGAAAGCAATCGCGGCACCCACTTGGAAAAAACCTTTTTCATGCTCAATTTTTCATGAAGGATAGTAAATACACTTCCATATGATATCTGTGTCATCTCAGCAATCTCACGGAGCTTCACTTTACGATCTTTCATTATAATTTTTGTCACTTCACTCACATTTTCCGGTGTAACGTCTTCCACAGGTCTACCCGAGCGTTCCGCGTCATTTGTGTCGGTACGACCACGTTTAAACTCGGCAAACCACCGACAAATCGTTGCTTTTGATGGACAAGAGTCCGGGTAACATTTTTCAATCCATTGTTTCACTTGCACGGTGTTTTTACCCATTAAAAAACAATGTTTTATCAGAACACGAAACTCGGTTTTTTCCATTCTTTAAACAAACTGCAAAACGACTTTACTCCAACCTCGATAACTCAGCTGTTTCTGGTCCGATCGACTTAAAATATTGACACGTTTCAAGCAAAGGTTAGTACTCTAGAAAGACCTGGTTACTGGTTTACTACGAGCGCCATCTTTGGGTTAGTCTCAGAACTTATTGATCCATGTGTTATATATATATATATGCACATGTGTGTGTGTATGTATATGTACAGTGGTAGCTGAAATTGTGGACACTTTTAGAAATTTTTAAGTTTTTGAATACGTTTCACAAAATGCAAAGTCGTATACATCATTTGAATGAACATTTAATACTGAATTCAATACAAGAAAACATTTGTTGTACAAAATTAGTTAGGTAGCAATAATTATTGATATATATTAAATACTGATGATTGCAGTGAGTTATCAGTACTTCGCGGGATGGCCTATATTTTGTAATACAGCTTCTCATCGATGTTTTGTTGAGCTAACGAATGTTTTAAGCTCTTTCTTCGTTATGCATGATGCCAGGAAATAATTATGGCCTCAATTTGTTCCCTTTTATTTGGCGAACGTCTCGTTTGGACAAGAAGTTTCAAAAGGTGCCACAAGTTTTTGATTGAAATTAGGACAGTTTCCTGGCCATGACAACAATTCAATGAACTTTGCACGAAACCAATCTTTTTATAATATGAGGAGAATCCTGCTGAAAAATAGATGAAGTATTGATGGTATAGCCATCCCATATGGAAGGTAGAAGTTTTGGTTCTAGAATTGTGTCAATGTAAATTCTAGAATTCAGTGTCCCATCGATTACATGAAGGCGACAAGTACTATTTCTAACATTCATGACCATATCATAACACTAAGTGAGTTCTTTACAGTTGCCTGAATGCAGTCAGGATGTTACTCTTCTACTATTCTTTGCCTTACATATTTTCACCCGTCACTACTGAATAACGATATCTTTGTTTCATCGCTGCTTGTAACATGTAACCACTGATCATAAGTGCATTTAATGTGCTCCTTTGTCCACTGTAATCTATTTTGTGCTGCTGTAAATTTGAATAAGGCTATTAAGTGGAATTCTATCTCTTAGTTCAACCTCAGTTAATTTTCACCCGATAGTTCTGGAACGGACAGAAACACCAGCATCATTCAGATCACTTCTGATGACTGTTGATCATTTTCTTTGATATTGGAAACAAAGTCTTTTTATTCTGTCATCAATAGATGTGTTGCAACTTTTTCAGTAATTTACTGCTTTTTTTTTTATTGAAATTGTCTTCCGATATCGTAAAAAAACTTTCCAACTACAGATGTAGTCACTGAATAATCCACCTATCTTGCAATTTCAGCATAGGAAAGACTACTTTCTTTAACACAGTAATCTTATTTCTCTTTCTAGGTATCTAATCTACTCTTTCATTTGATGCCATTACTTCTTGATTAATAATAGCCCTAGTGTTGCTTCTAGTGTGATGTTAATAAAACCAAAACAAAACAAAAGCCTTTTGACTAAATATTAAAATTTTTTACAACAATTGCTATTTGTAATTTGATTACATAAGAAACAGTCTACCTTCTACAGAAGAAAGAATAATAATGAATTGTTCCATTTATAAACATAATGTCAGCTCTTAATGGCAGTTATCAACATTTGATTGGTTTCCTGAACAAGATTAATAATGGGCAAGGAAAATTAGACATAACAAACCACTTTATAACTGTGTTTGTTTTTTAAATTAATGCACGCATAACTTTTTTGTATAACAAATATTTTAAATGCTCACAATTTTTTCCATTACTGTATGTGTATATATGAGAGAGGAGAGAAGATATAAGAGGAGAGATATATATAAATTACAATTCTGAAGCCCTACCATTAAATTAAAGAAGTAAATTATTTGCCTGCAATATATTCTTTGCAAACTAGTCATTTTTAAAATATATTAAAGGCAAAGAGCCTTAAATGGTTTATTCAACTTTAGAACGCAGTTGCAGAATTTTTTGCTGTAAAAAAAAAGGAAATTTCACTTTAGCTAAAATAAGAGAGTACAAATGTTATATGATATGTTTATGTTTAATGTTTAATGCTTAATGTTTATTGTACGTGAAAAAGAAGAAAAATTTAAGCATGCTGTGAGGAGAATGCAGTAAATGATAATAAAACCCATTAATATTTGCCTTCAGTAATCTTTGAAATTTTCTTTTATCCAAAAAAAAAAAAGTTGATATTATCTTAATCATTTCATCATAGAAACATACGAAACATTAGATAAGTTGTTTGTTGAAACTTCTTTTCAAATATCTATACAATGAAAACGATATATGTGTTTACATTTTTAGTTTACAGTCTTTAAACAATACAGGAAGTTAACTCAATTGAAATAATTTTGTACTTGCTATGATTATAACGAGTTCGTGTATACTTTAAATTTCCTTCAGTCGTTTGTAATGTTTATGTAAAAGACAAAAAAATAAGAAAATATGCTATGCAGAGTTACGTTTAATGACATACGTACTTAAAAAACAAAGTCCTTATCTTCGAATTATTTTAATATAATATATTTTAGCACGTATATTATATTTTATTGAAAATAGCCTTTTGTTGCGTGCTTCTGTCGTTCATGTTCTTTCACAATTAATTGATTTACTCTCAAATAACATTGTACTTAATATGTAAAAGTAAAATACTATCTCTTATATGCAGTCTGTAAGCTCCGGATGTGGTAAAAATTTCTTTCGTCGCAATTATAGAGATTCATTTCCTTGTATTTTCTATGGAATATAGAATCACTAAAAGAAAAAATACTGTATGCTACAGCTGTCTGACTGTTGAGTTGCATTGCTACTATATAATTATTATAAGACACAGTCTTATTTCCCCTACCATGTATGTATTCACAAGATGTTTTTGTATTTCAAAATGTAAATACGAACATCTTCCACACAGAAAAATAAACTTTCATATTCAAGAAATAAATTTAAAATAAATTCTATTTTTATGCATCGTGCACACTATCATAAGCCGTAAAACATGAATGGAAATAAGATGAAACTACGAACTGCATATAAATTGATCATTAAGTAGTTTCCTATCAGAATTCCATCGCAAGTGACGTGGAACTAATGAAATTATGTACTAGAAACATTTAGACTAAATTATGGTTCATAAGGAAAAATAATCCAACATGTGTTGTAGTAATAGCTTATATTTTATATATATAGTGTAAAATATATGATGTAGCTGGTTAAATATGTGCTATAGAAGAGCATATTAAAGATATAAATATGAAAGTTTTCAATTCAAAGACAAAGAGCTAACTAGTGCATTTAATTTTATCTTAAACGTAATGATAATTTATGTATATATAAATAGTTTCTAAGGGCTGTAGAGTAGTCAAATTTATAATTCTAAATTGTATACTTAAGCACTAGAAAGAGAGGATTTCTTTTTTTACAAAATAGATGGAGACCTGTCAAAATGACAGGTAGAAATAAAATCAAAAGTAAAACATATTTAACGTATTTTTAAATAAAAAATTATCAAAAATATAAATATCTCAAAACAAGAAATAGTATTTTTATAAATTATTGAATTTATTTTTCAGTATTTATATGTTTTGAAATGAATAAAAGAGCATTAGTTTAAAGAAGAAATTACTTACAAACAAAACAAAATCTTACTATTTTCCTTTTCAAAATTCAAACATGGCAGTAAATAAAAATCACTTTGAAATGTGGAATATTATATTTGGTATAGTTGAACTAATTATACAAATGACATAATGACCTTTCAGTTTATCTCTAGTAAATGACTAAATAAGTAAAATATATTTACCAGTAACATTCAACACAAATTATACTTTTTACAGCTACACTACATTTAGAACACACTTATAGATTACATTTGCAATATGTATACGTAGTCCTGTTTCTATTACCTAACCCAATTTGGCATTAGATACGATTTTTTGAGTGTGATATTTGATCTGAAATTTGAGAAACAGTGCGTAAAGTGGCTTTGTGATTATTTCACGATTAGTGGAAGTTCTTTAGAAAGTTGAAGCAAAAATTGTCTTCTAGGTATTGTACTTCTTGTACCTTTTTTGTACACAATCTATGGTTTTATTAAAGTTAAATTCCTAATATTGTAAAAAACGTGCATTAGCTATCTTAGACTCCCTACTTTTACTGAATAGTTAAGCGCCATTTGGTCAATAATATCCACACCATACTTCGTAGAATTATAAAATGCCACAGTTTCTGATACTTTCTTTTCACTATCTGTTGTGCTAACATTTTGGAGCAGATTGCTTAGAACGAAAGCATTCTTGTTCATTTGAGATTAATTCACAGTCAAGTTGGAATCATTTAGTTTATAACAAGATGTAAAATAAAGTAGATGCTTTTAATATTTTGGGGTATCTGGAATTCCCTCCTTGATTCTTCATTTTGCCGACAAAGCATGTATTTTTGTCTTCGATTTCTCATCAAGAGTAAAGGAAGTAAAAATTTATCGGTAGTGAAGTTCCTACCTTTTTTGCCCAAGAATGGTTCCATCAGACGTAAAATGACATAGTATGAAAAAGAGAAGTTTTCCGGTCCGGTCTGGTATCATCTTTTTCTACATATAGAATGGTGTTTAGCATGGAATTTGACTCTTTATCTGTGTCAATCCAAAGTTTAATACCAAATTTATCAAGTTTACTTGGTATGTATTGTAAGACTAGGCATGTAGCTACAGACTAAAATAATTACTCATTAACTTTTATACTTTCTTTATGTTAGTAGCAAGAAATCAAGTCCTTAACGAATCGATCCCAAACAAATTTAGAGTAAATTTATAGTTTTATAATGTTTAAGATCCCTATAGATTTTCTATCAAATCTCATAAACCTCAATATTGCTTTGAAGCTATCTCGTGGAATAGTATGAAGAAAAAAAAGTAGGGTTTACACGTCTTATTCTATAAATTACTGATAGAGAAATATGTTCCTTGGATGTACAAAAGGGCTAAAAAGGGATCTACCTCTTCTATGATATCGACTAGTTTTCATTTTGGAGTTGCTTTTGAACTTCTTTTATAGTACATTCCTGTATTATTTTCCGCATAAAGTTATCTACCAGTAGCTGAAAAGCGTCTAGGTTTACTATTCGTAAGCATTATTGTTCATATTGTGTTGTCTCGTGCAACTTCATTACTTGATGTAGGTCGCGAATCAGAAGCCTTCAGTAATGTAACATTGTTTTCAGTCTCCCTTCTTTTTCTCTTATTTTTAGAGGTAGATTTAGTTTTGGGGCTTCGTGAACAAATTCAGAATCAATATCGAATATTTCAATTTTCTGTAGAAAACATTCATCATCCTTTTATATTTCTTCTACTTCTGATTTATGTTCATCTCTTTCATGTAAAACTGGAACATTTGTCATTTAGAAGAGGTGCGTAGGTATAGGGGAGAGAGTAGGAGATAAGGATTCTTCTTTTAGTTCAAGTAACACCTTTTTATGTAACCAAATATGTATTTTAATATATTTGGTTACATAAAAACATGTTACTACAGTTTTTTCGATTAGCATTATGGATTTCAACTATATTTCCATAATGCTGTCAAAATAACGGATTTCTGTCTTTTTAGTTATACAAAAAAAAAATTTCTTAATTTTGAACATATGTGTAAAAGATTAAATTTTGAACATGTCTGTGCATGTTTCATGTAAAATTAATAAAAGTCATAAGATTTTAGAAACCTGTGAACAAACTTCAGAACGTAGCACACAATACAAATTTCGAAACCGTCAAAATGATTGCAGCCGTGCTACTTTCTAGTGTTAATTTACCACATCAAAAGTTTGCAAGCTTTTGCTATAATAAAAGCAAAATTAATCCTAACAAGATTTTAAGAATTAGTTAAAAGTTCATCGGATGATGAAATGATTATTCAAAATTGTTATCGGTATCTTTTCCTTTTTCATAATAAAATTACATGCTATATTCTTGTGTTTTTACAAATGTGTTCAAATATTTGAACTTAAAAATGATTTTCGATGAAGAAAGGACTAAAATTTCTTTTAAAAAAATAACATTTTTTTTAAAATTATAAGTAAATGAAATGCTTGCAACATGAATCATAGCCCATAATTTAGAAGTATTTAAGATAAATAGAACATCAAACGGAAAATTTTGAATTTCGTTTATGAGATTTTAAAAATATTCAAAGTTTTTAATTTGAGTGAACATACCTTTCCTAAAAATTGACAAATCTCAATTTGGCTCTTAACAAGTGAATTGAAAAGTCCCCGGCCTGACACATAGATGGCGCTACTACAATTAAATCCATAAGTGTTTTAGTTAGCCCTAACCCTCAAATGATGCGTGTATAAATTTGACAGCTGTCGGATCATTAGTTTGTGAATTATAGCATTTTGAGTGAAGCAACTTTTGTTATTGTGAAAAAAGTGGATAAAAAGGAATTTTGCGTGTTGATAAAATAATGCTTTTTGAAGGGAAAAAATACAGTTGAAGCAAAAACTTGGCTTGATGCCGAGTTTCCGGACACTGCCCCAGGAAAATCAACCATCAAGGATTGGTATACTATGTTTAGACGTGGTGAAATGATCACCGGAGACGGTGGACGCCCAATAGAGGTTGTTACCGATGAAAACATTAAAAAAATCCACAAAATGATTTTGAATGACCGTAAATTGAAATTGAATGAAATAGCAGACATTCTAAAGATATCAGCTGAACGTGTACATCATATCAATCACGAATATTTGGGGATGAGAAAGCTCTGTGCAAAGTGGGTGCCACGCGAGCTCACTTTTCACCAAAAACAACGACGAGTTGATGATTCGGAGCAGTGTTTGAAGATGATCAAGCGTAATAAACCCGAGTTTTTTCGTCGATATGTGACAATGGATGAAACATGGCTCCATCATTTCACTCCGAAGTCCAGTCATCCTAGTGGACTGAACACGATGAACCCGCTCCAAAGCGTGGGAAAAAGCAACAGTCGGCTGGCAAGGTTATGGCGTCTGTATTTTGGGATGCGCATGGAATAATTTTCATTGACTACCTTGAAAAAGGAAGGACCATCAACAGCGACTATTACATAGCGTAATTGGACCGTTTGAAGGACGAAATCGCCAAAAAACGGCCGCATTTGAAGAAAAAGAAAGTGCTGCTTCACCAAGACAATGCACCGTGTCACAGTTCAGTGAAAACGATGGCAAAAATCCATGAATTGGGCTTCGAATTGCTTCCTCATCCACCGTATTCTCCAGATCTGGCCTCCAGCGACTATTTCCTGTTCTCAGATCTCAAAAAAATGCTCGCTGGGGAGAAATGTTTGTCGAATGAAGAGGTGATCGCCGAAACTGAGGCCTATTTTGAAGCAATTACAAATTGTACTACAAAAATGGTATCGAAAAGTTGGAGGGTCGCTATAATCAGTGTATCACCCTTGAAGGGAATTATGTTGAATAAGAAGATTTAATTTTGCCAATAAATGTGTTTTACTATGGTAGGCCGGGGACTTTTCAATTGACCTGTTAGGTCTACATAATGATCGAAGTTCAGGATGTGATGGAACCTTCACTATTCCCCATCCGTAACGGACAATGAATGTTGCTAACTATGAAAATCAAGGTTATGTAGTCAAGAACGAAACTTTTTGTACAAAGACATGTTAAAATTGTTAAAATATATTTTTGAATTTAAATTTAAAGCAAACAAAAGAATCATTTTTTTATTTATTTCATTACACTGCAAAAAACATTCATATTACCTAAAATATTTTGTTTCACAAATGTTAACAGATCACAGATGTTTTCCTGTGCTGAGAAAATTCATAGTTTTTTTTATTACATGGTACAAATTGTATAGTGTAAATGGGAAAATAAATTATCATATTATCCAGTAAAAGTCATGTATTTTTCTTTTAGACTGGTAAACACTCTTCTTTTATCCAGTGAAATCCTATTTTACAGCGAAACAGACAAAGGGAAACTACTAATAGCAGTTAAGCTCTCAGTACTAGAAATCTATCAAGCTTTCTTCATTCGCCACTGTTAGGCAAATCTTTTGTCATAGGGAACCATTGGGTGGATGTGATACTTCTAAATGGTGCAGTTCGTATGGTTTTGAAATCTAGTTATTAAAAGGATAGGTTAATAAGTCGAGTTATTTATTTTGTAGAAGTTGACCAGTAATTGGAAGGAATAATAGATCTTAAGGTTAGGAGTGTTTTAAACTCGTATATTCTACATTTTTCGCAAAAGAGAAAAAAGAAGGAAAAAGAACTTAAGTAGTACACATATTTTTGATAAATTATTTTTTAATGAAATATTGCATATACACAATACAGTCGAAAGATTCTATTTTAAGATGCATTCCTGATATGTAAGAAAACTCATTTACTCTACAGGATTAAAAGAATTCTGAAATGTTTTTAACCAAGACTTAGATATGTTGAATTTAAAAAATTAATTGTAATAAGAAGCAGTTTCGAAGTAACTTTATTTCATTTCAAGAGGAAACTAATTACAAATGATTTTAATAATAAAAATGATTGCAATATAATTAGTGAATAAGTACTAATTATGAAGTACCAAATAAATACAAAAACATCTCACTACAAGTTACAAAACATGAAAATAGCAAAAAGTACGATGACATAATTGAAAATATTTATTTTACAAGCAGTGGAATATATTCTGCAGTTATTTATCTCGTTGAGACAGAAAGCAAGCATATTCTGTACAGTAAATGAAACAGTTTGTTTCTTCTTATTAAATTAAATGTTTATTATTTTAAAATATGTTTTGTAAATTCAATGTATATTTAATTTATTTTTAAATGTCATAATACAGATTTTAGAAAACTAACAAAATTGTTTCGAACTGCATCGCGTTTAAGTCTACCTCTGCTACATCGTATTATTACTTTTTTAAAACATTGCACGAAGTATGTAATACAATTAAAAATCCTTAAAAGTTTTAAAAAGACTAATTTATAATATTTCAAATTTAATTTTGTGTCCGCTAATGCATGCAATCGGAAAAAAAATTTAATCATTCAGAAATGCTTCATATGTAAGTAAGGAACTTAATTCTGTATAAATGTCTAAAAATGTTTAACATTTAAAAATAGTTCAAATGTATTATATGTTTAATCCTTGAAATAAATATTTGTTTGATTTAGGACAATTTTCTCTTTATTATTATCTACAAAGACTTCTAAAGTCAGTGTGATTTAATTTTATCACAAAACTTTCATACATTTTCGTCAAAATTAATTTATATTATGATACAGAAACATTCAAATTGCACAATTAGAAAATATTATGCATTAACTTATTTTTGAAATATAACATTAAAAATAGATTATGTCTCTTCTGAGTTTTTAACTTCGGAGGGACAATCAATACCAAAAAATTTCAAATTATTCTCAAATTTAGGTTAAATCGAAAATGCCGCTATAAAATGTATTTAGAAATGCATGCATTTGTTTATATTTTCAACATTTTTAAGCCTTATGTTATGTTT
>BMAW01074389.1:5910-33281 GCA_019974015.1 Nephila pilipes | reverse complement strand
CATGGTACAAATTGTATAGTGTAAATGGGAAAATAAATTATCATATTATCCAGTAAAAGTCATGTATTTTTCTTTTAGACTGGTAAACACTCTTCTTTTATCCAGTGAAATCCTATTTTACAGCGAAACAGACAAAGGGAAACTACTAATAGCAGTTAAGCTCTCAGTACTAGAAATCTATCAAGCTTTCTTCATTCGCCACTGTTAGGCAAATCTTTTGTCATAGGGAACCATTGGGTGGATGTGATACTTCTAAATGGTGCAGTTCGTATGGTTTTGAAATCTAGTTATTAAAAGGATAGGTTAATAAGTCGAGTTATTTATTTTGTAGAAGTTGACCAGTAATTGGAAGGAATAATAGATCTTAAGGTTAGGAGTGTTTTAAACTCGTATATTCTACATTCTTCGCAAAAGAGAAAAAAGAAGGAAAAAGAACTTAAGTAGTACACATATTTTTGATAAATTATTTTTTAATGAAATATTGCATATACACAATACAGTCGAAAGATTCTATTTTAAGATGCATTCCTGATATGTAAGAAAACTCATTTACTCTACAGGATTAAAAGAATTCTGAAATGTTTTTAACCAAGACTTAGATATGTTGAATTTAAAAAATTAATTGTAATAAGAAGCAGTTTCGAAGTAACTTTATTTCATTTCAAGAGGAAACTATTTACAAATGATTTTAATAATAAAAATGATTGCAATATAATTAGTGAATAAGTACTAATTATGAAGTACCAAATAAATACAAAAAAATCTCACTACAAGTTACAAAACATGAAAATAGCAAAAAGTACGATGACATAATTGAAAATATTTATTTTACAAGCAGTGGAATATATTCTGCAGTTATTTATCTCGTTGAGACAGAAAGCAAGCATATTCTGAACAGTAAATGAAACAGTTTGTTTCTTCTTATTAAATTAAATGTTTATTATTTTAAAATATGTTTTGTAAATTCAATGTATATTTAATTTATTTTTAAATGTCATAATACAGATTTTAGAAAACTAACAAAATTGTTTCGAACTGCATCGCGTTTAAGTCTACCTCTGCTACATCGTATTATTACTTTTTTAAAACATTGCACGAAGTATGTAATACAATTAAAAATCCTTAAAAGTTTTAAAAAGACTAATTTATAATATTTCAAATTTAATTTTGTGTCCGCTAATGCATGCAATCGGAAAAAAAATTCAATCATTCAGAAATGCTTCATATGTAAGTAAGGAACATAATTCTGTATAAATGTCTAAAAATGTTTAACATTTAAAAATAGTTCAAATGTATTATATGTTTAATCCTTGAAATAAATATTTGTTTGATTTAGGACAATTTTCTCTTTATTATTATCTACAAAGACTTCTAAAGTCAGTGTGATTTAATTTTATCACAAAACTTTCATACATTTTCGTCAAAATTAATTTACACTATGATACAGAAACATTCAAATTGCACAATTAGAAAATATTATGCATTAACTTATTTTTGAAATATAACATTAAAAATAGATTATGTCTCTTCTGAGTTTTTAACTTCGGAGGGACAATCAATACCAAAAAATTTCAAATTATTCTCAAATTTGGGTTAAATCTAAAATGCCGCTATAAAATGTATTTAGAAATGCATGCATTTGTTTATATTTTCAACATTTTTAAGCCTTATGTTATGTTTACTTCACACACACACACAAACCCAAACAAATCATTAACTTGTCCAGGGATCATGTCTTTTAATATTCTGGGTGTTGAAGAAACAAGCCAAGATATGTACCAGTAACTTCGTTATTTTTCGCCACAACTTGGTCATAATAATATTTGCGCACATTATGCCAGAGAAAATTTCACCTGAAATCATGCATGAAAAACTCGGTTGAAACATATTCATCATCCAGCAAGCTATGCAATAAAGAAATAAATTATTTGGGTTCTTTCGTTCTCTTGTTTTGGGTATTAAGGTCTCATTACAGATGAGAAGAACACTTTGGTAGGGACATTTTCCATGCGATCGATATATTTGCATAAAATTTACGATGACTTGCGACAATGAATTATAATGACTCTCTAACATTTTTGCTTTCTTTTCTGTATAAGGTTTTGTTTATTAGTGAGAAAAAGATGCTTATTTTTTCAAATACGTCTCTTAATTTTTAGAAGTTTTATCATCCAGCGATTACTAAATTTTTTAAAGATTTTCGTTTATTTTTGTTATGATACATAATTTTTATTTAAAAGTAAATGAATTACGTTAATAAATTTGTCTTTCAGTTTCACATTAAAAAACTCCTGGATTTTTATTTATTTATATTATTTGTTAAGTGTACTAGTGATTAATAAGTTTTTTTCCTTGTAGATTAAAATATCTTTTGTTTAAAACAGTTTCAATGAAATGAATCGTAGAATATATGAGAATTATGTTATAATTTTCCTATATCCTACATTTTGTTATATTAATGAAGATTATTTGAAACTGTTAGTATTCTATCATTTCGTCACCCTCAATGAGCGATGCAAACCTTTAAGTTTATCACAGTATAAGCAGGGAATAAAAATTCTTAACAGTGTTTTTTAACTTTCAAAACAACCATGATTATGTAATACATTATTAGTGCGCATTATAACTAAGTTCTTAGTAAATTAATTGAATTTTATATCTCAAATAAACTTTTAACCAGATTGTCGTAATAGGAAATACATACATTATCACTGAGAATAATATCCTAATCTTTAAAGCATATATGTCTTTTAAATTTATTTATATAAGATAAGAGAATATTACAGAAAGTACAAATTTTTAATCTTTATTTTTATAATATTTGAATGAATATAATTTTGACATTTTAACAATCGGTTATAAATAAGTAAATTGAGAAATATTTCTTTTCAGTTTTCACTGTAGGAATGAGAAATAATTCACTTCCAAAACATTTTACAGAAATCCTGTTAATTTATCTTTGAAATTCATGGAACTTTTATCACACATTTTAATTATCACTTTTAATTGAGAACTGTTTCAATAGAACCAAAACATCCCCGATTCTGATTGATACATAATATAACTAACATATTTTAAGTTATTAGATTTATATGATTTTACACGTGAGAATAATTAAAAAAGTATCTATTTGTATAATGGCCTCATTGACATTAAATAATTACTACAGATTTTGTACTTAACTGCTATTTAAAAGGATTTATTTTAACAAATCAACATTATTTTTTATGAACTTTATGAAATTAACACTCACGTTTTTTAATAAATAATTCTGAAATAAAATTCTTCCCACGCATTGGACGGGTTCATCGTGTGCAGTCCACTCGGATGACTGTCGATTGACTTTCGGAGGAAATGCATGGAGCCATGTTTCATCCATTGTCACATATCGACGCAAAAACTCTGATTTATTACGCTTGATCATCTTCAAACACTGCTCCGAATCATCAACTCGTCGTTGTTTTTGGTGAAAAGTGAGCTCGCGTGGCACCCACTTTGCACAGAGCTTTCTCATCCCCAAATATTCGTGAATGATATGATGTACACGTTCAGTTGATATCTATAGAGTGTCTGCTATTTCATTCAATTTCAATTTACGGTCATTGAAAATCATTTTGTGGATTTTTTTAATGTTTTCATCGGTAACAACCTCTATTGGGCGTCCACCGTCTCCGGTGATCATTTCACCACGTCTGAACTTAGCATACCAATCCTTGATGGTTGATTTTCCTGAGGCAGTGTTCGGAAACTCGGCATCAAGCCAAGTTTTTGCTTCAAATGTATTTTTTCCCTTCAAAAAGCATTATTTTATCAACACGCGAAATTCCTTTTTATCCATTTTTTTCACAATAACAAAAGTTGCTTCACTCAAAATGCTATAATTCACAAACTAATAATCCGAAAGCTCTCATACTTATACACGAATTTTTGAGGGTTAAGGCTAACTAAAAATCATATGGATTTAATTCTAGCAGCGCCATCTATGTGTCAGAACGGGGACTTTTCAAATAATGTGTTATATATATGTTTGTAGAATACATATATATATATATATATATATATATATATATATATATGTATATATATATATATATATATATATGTATATGTATATATATATATATATATATGTGTGTATATATATATATATATATATATATATATATATTTATAAAACAAATCAATCAATAACTCCCGAGACTAGCCCAGAGATGGCACTCGTATTAAACCAGTAACCAGGTCTTTCTAGAGTACTAACCTTTGCTTGAAACGTGTCAAACTTTTAAGTCGATCGGACCAGAAACAGCTGAGTTATCGAGGTTGGAGTAAAGTCGTTTTGTAGTTTGTTTAAAAAATGGAAAAAAACGAGTTTCGTGTTCTGATAAAACATTGTTTTTCAATGGGTAAAAACACCGTGCAAGCGAAACAATGGATTGAAAAATGTTACCCGGACTCTTGTCCATCAAAAGCAACGATTTGTCGGTGGTTTGCCGAGTTTAAACGTGGTCGTAACGACACAAATGATGCGGAACGCTCGGGTAGACCTGTGGAAGCCGTTACACCGGAAAATGTGAGTGAAGTGACAAAAATTGTAATGAAAGATCGTAAAGTGAAGCTCCGTGAGATTGCTGAGATGACACAGATATTATATGGAAATGAATTTACTATCCTTCATGAAAAATTGAGCATGAAAAAGGTTTTCTCCAAGCGGGTGCCGCGATTGCTTTCTATGGAACAAAAACAGCAACGAGTCGATGATTCAGAAAGTTGTTTATTGCTATTTACTCGCAATAAAAAAGATTTTTTGCGGGAAAAAAAAAAAAATTGGAAAAAAAAAAAAGATTTGGAACAGCATTGGAACGATTGTATCACCCTTAAAGGTGATTAACAAAATGTGTTATGTTGATGAATAAAAAAAAATTTGCAAAAAAAATGTTGTTTTCAATGTTAGTCTCGGGAGTTATTGATTGATGTGTTATATATGTATATATGTATATAGAATACATACATATATATATATATATATATATATATATATGTATATAAAAGGAGTCTAGAGGTTTTCTGGATTCAATAACAAGCTGGATTCTTAGAAGATGACATTGAATTAAACCATACATTCTTGTGCAATATTTACTAAGTTAAAATAGAACTATTGGGTATACATATTAAAGAGCTACCAGATCACATGTCTTTCTATGTTCATCGCACTCTTCCATCTGCCGTTACTCCTATGAACCCCTTGGAATGAAGTCAAAATGTAGAGCTCCAGTTCGTGGTTCCATCTAGTGTTGGAAGGCGTCTCAAAATGTAAAAAAACCTACAGCTCAGCCACTCCTGAGTGTCGATGACCTCAGCGACATTTGGTGATGACCTTACAATCTGATCGAACACAAGTTTACAACTATAAGAATTACGAAATATGAATATTACAAACGAAAACTTTAAAAAAAATCAAAAGGGTTTGCTTTTGAGAATATAAGGTTATCTACTTTTATCTACCCTGGGGAGAAGTATTTCATTAGATCAGCAAAGGTGGTAGTTTTATTCAGGCTTGCGTGATCGCCTACTTTTTCTATCACATATCTATCTCTGGGCTTAATTTCTTGAACATTTCCTTTTGCTTCAGGGCTTCTAACTTTAAATAAGCTTGTTCCACAATGTATGTGCATATGATATACTCGAAGTTTAGATGCTTATTTGACACAACATACCATGTTACGGTATAACGTTCTTCATCTAAGACGAGATCATGTTTAAAAATACCTTTATTCAACACCCATTCCGGATAGAATATTACATTTCTTTGAAAACTTTTGTTAGTATACGATCTTCGTACTTACGTCTTCGTGGATGAGACTAACTGATCTACCAGTATCTATGAGAGCGGAAATAGTTTTGTTACCAAGGGTTACATATTTTAGGTGTAACCCTTTTTGCGGGATAACGAAATAGGTTTGTACTTCAGAGTTCGATGGTCTCTCAGGTTCCGACTCTTTCTTTACTTCAGAACACTTGTAGCATAAATGTTAAGCTGAATTACAAATGAATTATTTTCCAGGTATTCCTTTTTTCAAATTCTTTACTCGGATGAGTCTCATAGTATCTACTTTCAGGAGTGAAATTTTCAGTTCTGCTTTGGCGATTCTCATATATTCCAAAATTAATGAACTTATTCGGCAATATGGCTTCTTGTTACCAACAATATGGTGAGAAGCATAGTTTAGGCTTCTTTGTCCTCGAGACATCTTCAAGTTCCTCGAGTTTCTCGGCTAACTCCTCTGGTGAGTTGATACTAGGCCATTCGTCTAAATCAGGGGTCTCCAAACTTTCCAGCCTTAGGGCCATATTGATTACTCCAGTAAATTCCAAGGGCCAAAACCATATTATCATTCATTGTTGCCGGTGGTAAAAAGTTGAATCAGTCCACTAGTGGTGTAAAATATGATTACTTTTTTGCCAGATGCCTCTAGCGACAGGGAAGCTGATGTATTTTCCGTATCGTATGGGTATCCGTTATAATGGGGTACCCGCATCGTATCGCCATAGTAATCATTGATTACAAAAGTAATGAAATACACAAGTAATCATTGATTACTTTTTTCTTCAGTAATCGTTACTTCGGTTCCTAACGAGTAACGAGTACTCAAGTAACGAATGAGTATTTTTTTTACATGAAAAAAAAAGTCCAAAAAAGTACGCCACGTTTAAAAAAGGCTGCAAATCGGACTAAAGTCCGCAAAACGGCAACAGTGCATATTATTAATTTTCCTGTCATTATCTGTAATTTCTAGATTAGTCGTAGAGTACGAGCGAGCCATGAGGAGTAACGTGACAGGACATCTGGTGGACACAAGCGGAAATAGTTAGTACCTTCTATCGCTAACAGATGGCGCTAATAGCACTTACAGAATAATCTCGTTGGTTCGAGAAAGTTCTGGTGTCTTCCACTCACTTCTAGATGGCAGTAAGTGGAATATATAAGAAGGCTAGTGGCGCAACCACAAGTCAGTTCCTATGACACTGCTGTGAAATAAAATAGTGCGTACCTCCTTAAAACGTGTTTGTGCGTGTTTAAGTTTAAGACATCTTTGTAACAATATTTTGATTTGAATTGTTGCTTTTGTGTGTGATTTAGTAGAATGGAAAAGAAGCGAAAAATTGATAGTGAATGCAGAAAATTCAAAGATCAGTGGAACATTCAGTATTTCGTAATTGAGTCCAGTAACAAGGCGCTATGTTTGATTTGCAATGAAAGCATAGCCGTTCTCAAAGAATATAACATTAAACGTCATTATGAAGCAAAACATTTTCAAAATTACTCAAAATATACAGGAAGTTTGCGGACAGAAAAATTCGAAGCTATGAAGCTCGGATTGAAATCGCAGCAATCTTTATTTACAAAACTCAAAACTGAACAAGAGGCTGCAACTCATGCCAGCTTTCGTGTGGCTCTTGAAATTGCAAAACGTGGAAAACCATTCACCGATGGAGAAATGGTCAAAGAATGCATAATCGCAGTAGCCGAAGAAATGTGCCCTGAAAAGGTAAATTTATTAAAAACTGTCAGTATGTCAGCAAACACCGTGGCTCGAAGGGTAGAAGACATCGCTGAAAATATATCCTCTCAACTGTTCAACAAAAATGGACATGTTGAGTGGTTTTCTTTGGCCTTGGATGAGTCAACGGATGTGTCAGATACTGCTCAGGTGTTGAATTATATTCGAGGAGTAGATAAAAGCTATGAAGTGCATGAAGAACTTCTTGATATGTATAGTATTCATGGCACAACTACTGGTTCAGATATTTTTAAAGGAGTTGAAATGGCCATTAACCAAAAGAACCTTCGTTGGAAAAACTTGAAATGTATTACAACTGATGGAGGCAAAAACATGAGTGGGAAAGATAAAGGAGTGGTCGCTCTTGTGTCAAAGGCTGTAGAAAATGACGGTGGTTCAAAACCAATAGTCTTACATTGTATCATTCATCAACAGTCTTTGTGCGGAAAATGTTTGGATATGTCTGAAGTTCTGAAACCAGTCATATCAACTGTTAATTTTATCAGATCTTTTGGGCTGAATCACCGACAATTCGTGCAATTTATTGAAGAGATTGGAGAAAATGACTTACCTTATCATACTGCCGTACGTTGGCTTAGTTGTGGGAAAGTCCTTCAGCGCTTTTTTGAACTTCGAGCAGTGATCGAAATTTTTTTGAATGAAAAGCATCGCCCTCTTACTGAATTGCAAAACAACTCATGGCTGTGGAAGTTAGCATTCTATGTTGATTTGACAAAACATGTGAACGAACTGAATTTGAGATTGCAAGGACAAAACCAGCATCTTCCTGATTTATACACTAATATCAAATCATTCCGGAAGAAATTGATACTGTTTCAATCACAACTACGAAGTAAATGTTTTTCACATTTTAAAACATGTGAAATATGCAGCCACACCACTGAGGCCGAGTTTCCTATCGATTTTGCAATCGAAACTTTGAGTGCTTTGAAAATAAATTTTGATACTCGTTTCTCGGACTTTGATGCCATTGCGAATCAAATTAAGATTTTTCAGAATCCTTTTGATACTGACATTGAAACCCTAGCCCCGGAACTTCAAATGGAAATGATTGATCTACAGTGCAGTGATATAATTAAGAACAAATATCAAAACTTATCTTTGTTGGAATTTTATAAGTGTCTTCCACTGACACAATTTGATAATTTGCATAAATTTGCTCGTGGGCTGTTTTCTGTTTTTGGTACTACTTATTTGTGTGAGAAGACCTTTTCCAAAATGAAGTACACAAAAAATGTTTACAGATCTAAATTAACTGATGAGCATCTTAAATCTCTTTTAATAATTGGTACAAGTAAAATTAGTCCACAACTACAAACTATTGTCAGTGGAAAATCTGAATTACATAAATCTCATTAGTATTTCATATGTCATTATGCTTGTTATAAGTTATTTTTTCATTTAAAATGTATAAAATGTTAGTTGGATTCATTTCAATAATTTGTTAGTTAGTATATAGTAACCTACAACAATGTTATGAGTAGTTAGCCCATGACCATATCAATGTAGATGTCATATTAATAATTATTCAACATAAAAATAGATTACTTCAGTAAACTAAATTTAATTTGCTATAAAAAATAAATATGTTCTCTAGAAGGAGTTTTCTTTCAAGTATGCTAGCTCTCCGCGGGCCGGACAAAATCTGTCCGCGGGCCGGATGTGGCCCTCGGGCCGTAGTTTGGAGACCCCTGGTCTAAATGATACTTTTTAAATTCGACGGGAGGTCTATTCTTCATTTGATCTGCTATTATTAGATCTCGCAACTGGTCAAAGGTTTTGACGTTAAGTCCCTCAATCCATCCATTAAAGAATGTTTGAATTTCTTGGTAGAAATCTCGCCATGTATTTTCAACACTTTTCTGGTGAGTGACAAATAACTTCTAAACTTCTCAGGAGTTAATTGGAATCTTTTGAGTAGCAGTATCTTCACATGATTTTAATCTTTCGCCCTTTTTTCAGGATCACAAGCAATTAGTTGCGTTATTACTTGTGGGAGTCGACCCATTTGATGTGTAACCTAAAACTCTTTAGGTACGGACATCATATTAGCTTTGCGCTCAAATAATACCAAATACAGACTGATGTCTTCTTTTATATTGAATTTATGTAGTATCTTATTCAATTCATTCCTCGGTGTACGAGTATTTAACTCCAATGTTCCTTGACTTAACTTTATCTGGGCCTCGATTCTTAACTTCTCTAATTCTACCTCATCTTGTCTCCTCTTCTCTGCCAGTTCCAGGTCTTCTTGTCTCCTATTCTCTGCCAGTTCATTTTTTCCCTCTTCTTCCTTTTCTTTTCTTTATTCGATTATATTATCATACATAAAATTGGTGTCTTCCTCGTCATACCCTTTGCTATTTATAATTAAATATTTCAACTTTGGTTTAGTCATTTCAGCTGTTGCTTCTAAACTTAATTCTGCTACTGGGTTAAGCAAGTCCTCTTTCTTACCTTTCAATAAATACGACATTTTCTGTGAATAAAGATTGAAATATTTTATAACAATTAGCTATTCTGAAAAATATATGATCTGGTAATTATTTTTAATTCATTTGAATGAAATTATTTAGTAGAGTTTGCTTAATTGATTCTGCGAAAGTTAGAATAAATGTATATGCTAAATTTGCAATAACTTACGTTCTCAACCAATATATACATACAAACTTAAAAATAATATGCTATATTTAGAGTACTAAGATCTTCAACATTCAATAAAAAAGAAATCATTCAAAAGAAAATAAATTAAATACTTTTCAATTCCTGATATTATTTTTCTATATATAACCCAAACGATTTTCAAGTATAATTTCTTTTAACAGAAAAAATTCGAATTATATTCTAAATTGAAAAAGAAAATTCTTATGATATTACAGAACAAATATATATACTAGACGATTAATGAGAAATACAAAATCAATTAAGATGATCATATATTCTTAGTTTTCGAAAGATAAAAAATATCTGCATCAACGAAACAAAATAAAAAATATTTACATACACTTTTTCATAAACAGAAAAAAAATTACGAGTGCTTGATTTTTACAATCAGTAATAATTCTTGTTTAATGTTTTAAGGAGAGGAAAAACAGATCAGCATAAAGTGATGAATTGAGAGCACCCTCTTTCAACTGTTCAAGGTCAGATATTATAGCTTTCTACTCTATACATTTTCCGTTACTGAGAAAGATTTGGTTATATATATAGAAAGTATTAAAAAAAAACACCAATATTAACTGAAAGGAAAACTAGGACAAGTGACACATAAGAATTATAAAATATATTCATAGACACATTTTTTTTTCAAAAAATGAACTTTTCATAGTTAATTATAAAATATATTAATAGACACATTTTTTTCAAAAAAAAAAAAAAAAAAACTTTCCATAATAGAGAGATAATACTTGCTTGATCACACCCAAGGATTTTTTGAATTTCTTGGCGTTCTCTGTCTTTCAAAGGCACACTTAATGGTAATTTATCCCAAATTATAAATTTATTGTAATTGAAATCGAATATTACAACATTACGTACTATCCAAAAAGGCTTTTCAAAAATCGGGATGATTTTTTTCATTAAGCAGAATGTATAATTCTCTTCACCTGGAACGCGCTTCGTTGATTAAATCTTCTTATCAGCTGCAATTTCAGTCATTCCATAAACTCCTCTTCAAAACTGTTCCAGGAATGCAGCGTGCATTTATTTTTTTAAAAAAAAAATTACCAGGATGGTATTGTTGCAGTGAGATGGGCAAGGGCGCTTGATTCTGATTGATGAGTTACTTTTTCAGCCCTGCCGTAGCCGCCATTTTCTAACTCTGTAGAATCCTAACTACAGAAATGGGTTACATGGCTCCTTTTAAAGATGTCTAGGAGTTTTCAGGATTCAATAAAAAAATGAATTTTAAAAGAGAACATTTAATTAAACCATATATTATTGTACAGTATTTACCAAATTCAAATAGAACTATTGGTTATACATATTACAGAGTTATCAGATCGCACGTCTTCCATTGTTAGTCGCACACTTCTATCTACAATTACTCGTGTCAAAGAAGAAGTACCCTTGGAAAGAATTCACAAAGTAGAGCTCCAGCTCGTGGCGCTATCTAGTGTTGGAAGGAGTCTCAAAATGTAAGAATCCTACATATATATATTAAAGAGACAAATTCACTATTTTATCGTTTTCTGGGAGTATATATATATATATATATATATATATGTAATGATTTAACTTTTAATTCAATAATTACCCTAAATAATATATCTGATATTATGTTGCATTACAAAAGTCTATAGGAATAATGTTTACATTTAGCCGGCAGGATAAGAGTTCCTCACTGGTGGAAACGTGAGATTTAAAATTTTGATAACATGAGAGTGAGACCGTGCCGAGCAATTCTACTGGAATTCCGTTTTCCGACGACCAGGAATCATACCGAAACCCCGCATGATGGCCGCCAGCAGAAATCAACAGCGATGACAGTCTTTCCTTACGACATCGATACCGTTGCAATGCCGATTAAATATCTCCATCAACTTTCAAGGACTTTTTTTTCAATACGTATCTTTTGAGATGTTCCAATATGGCCGACCTATATCATTCGAAACAAACAAAGTGGAATTCTAATTAGGAAACAGTGCAAGCCCTACCATGTATGTGAACTTAAAAAGAAAAATATTTATTTCATCTGGGATTGCGTCAGCTAAGTTAAATTTTTAGTGAATTTTCAATGATTTACTAAATTTATAAAAATTAAATTAATTTCTAATTAGTAATTTTTAAAGCACTATTCCTGTAAATTGATTATTGTGATAACATTGCCTGATGTGTAATGGAAATTGGTATTCATTTAAATTTTGATACTTAGTTCTTATGAAATATAAAAAGTTAACATATTTTGGAATTTGATTAAATGTTATAAAAGTGTTTTTTGAAAAATATTACATCATGTGTTGTGTGTATTATCGAAAGTTTGGAATTGTTCTAAAAGTGTCTGGTTTCTAAAAGTTTTTAACTATAAAAAAAAAAAAAAATGTGATATTATTATACGTAGATGAAATAGCTTTTGAATTTAATTCTAAATGGATTTTTAGGCCACAGTCATATGTAAGAAATAACATTTTATTTTGTGTGTGTAGTAAAACAAAGTTTGTTTATATTTAATATTTCAGAATATTTTTAGTGAAACATTTTTTGAAACCACAAATTGAAATCTTATTATTGCTACAAGGTAAACAAACTAGAAAAATAATGTGTGCTATATAAATGAATATGATTTAAATTTTATAATTTTTGCTTTATTAAGAAAAATATTTGAACAATGTTTAATTAGATCTGTGTGGTGGATATTCTAAAATATTATAAGAAATATCTATGAATTTACATATTTTAGTTTGAATTGAATAATTATTGAGAAATATTTTAGATTTGAATGAAGCATATTGTTGTTAAACATTACTTGAGAAATGATATATAATATATTGATTTGAATGAAGTTGTTGTTGAAATAAGAAATGTTATATACTTTATGAAATGAATATTATATGGTTTTAAAATGAAAACCAACAATGTGTTTTATGTAATGAAAGTAAAAGAAAATTTTTGAGTGTTTAATTATCAATAATACTATTTTAAGTTTAAAAGATGTTTTGTATTTAAAAGAATGTGTGTCTAGTTTAGATGATTTCTATAGATGAAGGTATTAATAAAGGAAGGTGGATAATTAATTTAAATGATGAATAATATGTATAAGTAATAAATAATTAAAATAGAATAGCTGTTCTAGTTTGACATGCGAACAAGTGTGGCACAGTTTTGTCAACCACATTTCTTCAGCTAATTTTGAAAAAGGTTTGGTTTAGAAATTGTTGTAGACTAAGACAATAAGAAAGCAATAAATAATACAAACATACTTTTATAACTACTTTTTAAATTTTATTAATATTTGTAAAACCAATTTTAAAAAACTTGCATTTCCATGTCTGTTGATATCCCTGTACCATGTAGAAAACAAAGTTTAGGTTTTTGCATGTTCATTCTTCACCCAGAGATGCATGTGGAAAATTTGTAAACAATGTATTGGATACTGTGTCAGAGTCTTGTCATCAGTGATCAAAATGCAATTGAATTTAAGAATTGTCAAATTCATCTTTTTAAAATATTATACTTGTTTTATATTACTTTTGATTTACAAAATGCCACTCACATATCTCTGTTGTATTTGTATTTTTTTTACAGGTTCAAGAATTTGTTAGACGTTTAAGCACACTACCACACACAACAAATTTATCTTTTTATTTAGTATTTAATATTTTGAATATCTTTTAAAATTGTTTATGTGTTCTCTAAGAATGAAGGGATTTCCAGGCATAAAATTTTTAGATCTTAAATTTTTAAAATATGAATTTAGCTGTAACATTTTCAAATATAACTCTTAATTTTAAATTTTAAACTTGATTTTTTTTTCTTTGACACCCCTGTAAGATAAAGGTTGTGTGTTAGGGCCCAACGCACATCCACGTCTTGCGGAGGGGGGAAAATTGTAATGATTTAACTTTTAATTCAATAATTACCCTAAATAATAAATTAACTTTCTATTCTATCTCATTCCCTAATACAAAAGTAAAGAGTTCATTCTTATTTCCTGATCCCCTTCCAAAGTATCCTATAATTTATTACATCACGCGCTCTTGAAAAGGATTAATTCTGCTTAAACTAATTATAAATCTGTCAACAACAATCCCTTTTTAATTCCCTAACTACTATTTTTCCCTGGAATCCCCTTATTCATACCACGTGCTTATGACGTTTGATGGGAATTTTCCCTAGTATATAAGCAAAAACGCAACGAAAAACGTTCTCTCTTTTATACTGCGCTTGCTCTTTTTCATACAACTGTTCTGGTCTTCTTACTTAAATGATGTAACCAACTACCTAATGAAAATGGTCTCTCTCACAGCTTTAAATAAAAGTAAAAAGTCAATACGCCTCGACTGTATCTGATATTATGTTACTTTACAAAAGTCTATAGGAATAATGTTACATATATATACTTATGCAAATTATTTGGGACAAAGTAAAAAAAATCATTTTTTAGGTAACTGTGCTTTTTTTAATTCTATACATTTACAAATGATTTTCTAGTATGACATTTGTTCTACCTTAGCAGAAACGATTTCTTACATACTTTCGGGCATTTATTTGACGAGATTATTTCACATGTTCTTGAATTCATCATCATGAAATCACATTTGGATTGCATTGCTTATCATGCGTTTTTTTGTTGTGCAATCCATCTTATCTAAGCCCTCTTCACAAATATCCACAACTTCTTAATGGGATTTAGATCTGATGAATTTCCTGGCTAATCGAGCACTTTCATTTGATTTTCAAGCATAAAAATCATTACAATTTTGAGTGGCGACAGAGAGCCAAGTCATGTTTAAATGTTCCGTCAAAGGCTTTCAAGAATAAAACAACCTTAAGCTGTAATATTTGATGCATTTAGTCAACTTCATCATGCCTTGAAAAGGAGATAAGCTTCCAGTTCCATTCGCCGTTAAAAAAAACCAAAATATCTGTTTCCGCGGTTGTTTTATAGTCTGTAGGACATGGTCGTATCTCAAAATTTCGCAGTCACTTCATCTTACAACATCTGAACTATATCCCTACACAAGTAAATGAGTTTCAGTACTTAAAATATTTTCTTTCAATCGTCAGCAGTCCCTGATTTGTACTTGTTTGAACATTCTAAACATTTTTCATCATGTTAGGAGTTAAAAATGGTTCTATCGTTGGTCTCCTTTGCCTTATGACAAGCGTCCAGGAGTCTACACCATACCGTTAAGTTACTCACATCAAAACCCGATACTAACAAATCACTTAGATGGTCTGAGCTTGTTTTCATAGGAATAATTTTGCTATTTCTTTTTAGAATGTTATTAGTTTTTGCGGTAATTTTCCACTGGTGCTTACATCTTCCTTTCTTTTTTGGAGTGGCATTTCAGTATTATTTGAATGAAGTTAGTATAAATGAAACACTAGAATTGAATCAACTGTAGAAGCTATTTCTCTAACTGTCATAGAAATATGTTTTGTTGGATTATAATTTTAGCAAGCTACCTTGGAGTTAAATCTATTTTTGAACACATGAAAAACAATTACAGTAAACACTAACAACTAACTGCCTCACTCAAAGATTCACAACTGTAAAATAGGTTTTTCTATACTAAAACCAGTTAGGTCAATCAGTCACACAAAATTGGTTCGAAGTGGTTTCAGATACATCTGCAGATACAGTGGTTTCAGACAGACAGACAGATAAACTTTTGATAACGACATAGAAGAATTTTAATATATGATATATAAGCAAATGATAAAAATCAAATTACTTCTACTTATAATTAGCAATAAATAATGAAAGATGAAAAAAAACATACAGTATGAAGACATTTAAAAGAATTAAAATTTCTATTTAATTTAATGAATTGCAATAGCTAACAATAAAATATACTAGAAATAAATTTATGCTTGTGAATTATCGTATTGTATTTGAAAATAAAGGAATATATAACATGTGTATTCACAAATTTCCTTTGAAATGTGTTTTCTGCTTAAAATTGTCTCTGTGAATAAGGTATTTTCATTATAGGAGCTGAAAGCTTTTTTTATAATGTCTCTTAGGAATTATTCTTATTTGTATTGTAAGTTACGAGATCTTCAAAAAACATTTCTGAAAATTTGATTAAATAGGTGTAATACACATGTTATACACATGTTAGGTGTAATACACATGTAATAGTAAATGTTTACATTTGCAACATATAAAAATATTTTAAATGTATCGATTTTTTACAACAATTTTCACGATACAATGCGATGTGTAACAATAATTCAAGAAAAATCAGAACATTAAAATGATTTAAGACTGAATCAAAAACAAAGGCTTAAATAATAATTAAAAATGAAAAATTATAAGTAAAATGCTCTCTACTAATATTTATTTATTTTTTATTTTATTATAATGAAAAAGTATAACATATATAACCTAATATATATATAAACACTGATGGTCTTCATGAATTGGTAAAATGTTCCTTAAATGAAAATAAAGAAAGTAATAAAAAATGCTTCTAATGAAATTGAGATGACACAGGTCAGTTGCAGGAACTTGAAAGAAGAAAAAAATAATTTGAAATCGATTTCAATTCCACGTCATCACTTTGTAACTAAGCCCTTTGCGTCCCACGTCAACGAGGAATTTCTTCAGCAAATAGAGGTTCTTACATTTCTTAGAAAATTCTTTTTGATTGAACTGCCTTTCTGAATTAAGGAACGGCTGAAATTGCATCAAAAAGTAATTACCTGGAAAAATTTTCTTTCCCAGAATTCTTTTTCTGAATTTTTTTTTTTCTTTAAAATTAGCGATCCAGATTTTACTGATTTAATTTCTAGTTCAGTGAAGCGATATTAGAATCTGAAGATTCAAAGACGATTTAACAGCTCTCTTTTACTTTTTTGACTAATGTATTAGTATATGAATAAATTATTTTTTATTCCTTATTTTCACAAGTGAATAGAGAAATCGAAGTATTGTTACAGTTTAAAAGAGTTTGATCTTTTTTTGATGATCTCTTTGACCGTAACTACACACCTTAAATTTTCTTATCAATAAGCTCACATTTTAAATCACCTTAGTTAAAATACATGAATTGAAGGAATAGGAATTATTTTTATTCATACCTTAATGTTATTATCCCCGACTTAATTATTTTAATTTACAGTACTGTATTTATGTGTACAAAACGTATTCATCAAACGAACACATTATATATATATATAGAGAGAGAGAGAGAGTGCGAGTATTTCGAAACAATTTTCATATGAACCAGATAATACTCAGATCGAAAACAAATTAATATTCAACTATCAGAACTCAGGTAAATAAAGAACTAGAACAAATCATATTGTCCAGATAAATACACTATAGACGACTCAATTTTTAAGAAAAAAAACATATTAATTTCAGATGGAATGTCTTATATGGATGTGTATCTCAATGTAACCCTAAGTTTGTCTTGCATAATGGATAGTTGGTGAATTTGTCAAAAACAGTTTCAAAATTGAGTAAAATGGATAATAATAGGGACATCCATCTTATATAAGGAATTATTACGTTTGGTTGTTCTTATAAATATAATAAATTTTGATAGAAAGATAGAAAAAAATTCTTTTGCGTATTATCTTTATATAATGTCTTCATAAAAAGAAAGGACTAATACCATCATATAATTTTTATTCTCTGTAAGTAAAATTTAGAGTATTATCAAAAGGATTCATTACTGCTGAAATAAGAATTTAAATTCAAATTTACAAATAAATACAATATTTTCATAATAAATTATTTGAATTCTGTAAATTTGAACTATGTAAAGAAAGATATTACTAAAAATAAGACTCAGCATAAAACGGGAAATAATTTTTGACGACAGGAAGAAGAGAGTCATTCCATTATATAAATGATAATCAGAAAAATACTATAAAATTAGAGTATTTCTTTAAAAGGGTTGCATCAGAAATAAAGTTTTTCTTATACTTACATAAGACACACACATATATATAAGTCTTTCCACATCATATTTTTTTTTCTAAAACAGTTTTTAGTAAGAATCTTACCTAACCCATTAATACTCAACATAGAATTCATTAATTTTTTAAAGCTAATTATGTTAGTATATATGCAAAATGAACTGGAAAAATAATAAAAAAAATCCTGCATTACAATTTTAATTTTTACTCAAAATAATGTTACCGTCCTATATAAAGGACGCTAGGCACGAGAAGGTGCATGTTTTTCCCAAACATATCGAAAATTAGATTTTTTAAAATTATACATTTCAATATCCTATTTTGATCAATAAACGTATGAAATAAATGGAACTCTGAGAAAAATTTCATAATAAAATAAGCATAAGAAATTTACATTGTACTGAATTAATTTATAAGTAATTACAATTTAAAAAGCAAAAATTGAAAAATAATAGCCCTTAAAATGCATACATTTAGAAAAATTAAATATTGTGATAAATATTACACACCTTTATATTTACATTTACATATGAAAAGTGGTAAATAAAATATAAAGTAGTAAAAAAAAAATATTTGTAATGTTTTACGCAATTTATATATAATCTATTTATACACAATCTGACAAACAATTTATATACAATCTGATCACAATGTCATCAAAATAGTGACTTGCAAATTTATGTTTGATTAGAATATTACGAATTGAGCGATTAAATATTAATGGTGCATTTTTAAAGCTAAAAGGTATAACTATGAATTCACATAAGCCGACAGTGGTCTTAAAGGGAAGTTTATGTTTATATTTCTTAGAAAAGGGTTTGTTCCGGTAACCAGATGCAAGGTCAAGAGTTGAGAAAATTTTAGCGTGGTTGAATTTGTGTAATAATGTATCCATTCTTGGCAAGGGTTAAGCATCAGTTTTACTCAGAGCATTAGCTTTGATATAATCAATGCACAACCTATTTTTTTCTATTTTTATCTGTTTTCTAAGTTAAAGTTACAGGGGAGGAATAATTACTATTAGATTCTTTGATTAATCCTGAACTCAATAAATTATTTACTTGTTTATTAATTTCCTCTTCATCAATGGCTGATGTTCGATAAGCTCTTTGAGAAATTGGTAAGTCAGCAGTCATTACAATTCTAAGGGATTCAATTCAAATTTGACTAATATATTTACTTTTCGCAAAAATATTCAATATATATATATATGTATATATATATATATATTGTTACAAATATGAAATGTTGCTTCCCAGCAATACTGATCATATGGTTGCTAAGAGACGTTCACAGGCTATCTGGATGCCAAGGGGAAAAGCAGGAAATCGACCCCGGCCTTGGCAACAAACTTGGCGACTTGGCGCCAAATTTGGCATCACGAATATTCAAGTAAAATCTAGTTTCGTTGAAAAGTTTTCAGAATAGGACCGAAACATGAGATAATTTTCTATGTGACGTCACATCCGGTCTTCAAGGTATAAACAGACAGAGCCGCTGATAGTGAGTTAGTCTTTCGGAGTGAAAGCGATTATCTTGATTGTCTTGCAAACCTGCGTGATTTTGTTTAAACTGTGGATTGCTATTTATTTTAGTGCTGCAAATTTGTGCAAGAACGATTTTGTTGTCGTCTGTGTTTCCTGTTTTATTATTATTTAAAGAATAAATTACTATTTTTCTAGTATTCTGCTTGTCGGATTGTTCACCTACACACACCGGACAATTTTCGTAACCTTTGGTGTCAGAAGTGGGATTTATCTTTTGTGTATGGTGAAAACAAGATCTCTGGCAACGATGGTCGATAGCGGCAATGCTGAGTTACTAGCTCTGCTGGCTGAGATGAAGAAATCTATGGAAGCTGGACGAGAGGAGAGGATGATCAGACAAGAAGTGATGAAGAAAAGAATGGAAAAAGGGCAGGATGAGATGAGAGTACACGTCGAGACGCAAGTTGAGGGGACAACAGAGCATGTCAACACATGTATAGGAAAAATTGAAGAAGATGTTCAAAGTGTGAAAAGGGAGATTAACGAAGTAAAGAGTGAAGTCCAAGAGAAGATCAGCTTTCTGGAGAACAGACTTTGTCATCTTAAGGAAAGACCAATCAATTATCTACTAAGTTCAGAAGTCATATATTCTAGACCGACAGTCAAACCCTTGACATTTGACGGGCATATTTCCTGGGTTGTTTTTAAGACGCAATTTGACGTTGTGAGCTCTTTAAACGAATGGACAGATCGTGTGAAAGCTAGTTAACTTGTGGCATCTCTCCGAGGGTCTGCGGCAAAGGTTCTTCAAGGAATCCCAGCTGGAAATAGGATGGATGTAACGACTATTAAAGGAGCGTTGGAATCCCGATTTGGACACCTTACCTTTGGAGCGTTGGAGTCCCTTACCCAATTTTACAAGACTGAATTGAAGACAAGACGGCAGAAGCCGGGTGAAAGTCTGCAACTATTAGCCGCCGATGTGGAGCGACTAATGAGCCTGGCCTATGCCGAGTGCCCTCTGGACATTCGGGAAAGTTTAGCAGCTCAGTACTTCATCGACGCCCTCAGAGGTGAAGATACGCAACACTCAACGAGGTTGATGGATGCCGAAGACTTGAAATCGACTCTGGCATACAGTATGGAATATGAAGCTGCAAGAACTGTTTCCAAGACCTCCAAGCATGTCAGATCTTTAGAGGTGTAAGACGATTCAAAAAAGAAAGTGGATAAATTTGAATCTCTATTCAACAGGCTGGAAAAATTATTGAATAACTACATCACTGAAAAGAAGAATACCACTCGACGGAATCCGAATGTGACTTGCTGGCAGTGCAGCTGGAAATGGCACTTACAGATGGATTGCCAAGCGATTATGCCAAATCAGAAAAAACTAAGCCAAGGCCGTCTTGGGTTGCGATGGCTGCCGTTTCTAAAAAAAGCTCCTGTAGAAGGATCGATTTGTGGTGTCCCATTCTTGATGTTAGTGGATACAGGTGCGAACGTAACTCTTTTAAGAACCGACATAGCTCAGAAAATGAATCAACAATTTATCTATACGGCTCCAAATATCTTTTTAAAGACAGTCACTGGTGAGAAAGCTAACATACACGGGAAATTGGATGCATCAATCGAATGTGGTTCCAGACGATTTCAATATAAAGTTTACGTAGCTGATATCACCAGTCCATGCATACTTGGCCTGGATTTTCTTCGAGAGTTCAACTTTACGGTAGACCTGGAAATAAATGAGATACGGGCAGGAGGGGAGGAAATTTCGTTGTTCTCGGACAATATAGAGTTTCCAAAGTTATGCTCCGTATTTGCAAAAGAAAAGACTGTAATACCAGCAAGATCTGAATGTCTCATTCGAGGAGTTACTAAAGCTTCTGAACATTTCAGGTATGCCGTAACTAATTCTCCTTGCCAAATTTCTGAAAAAGGTGTCCATGTTGCGGCTTAATTTGTCGATTTAAAAAAGGATATGATTCCCCAGTCCGAATTCTGAATATGGACAATAAACCAAAGACCATGGACAAAGGAGCTATCATTGCATCATATGAACCAGTGGTTGATATTATTGCTCTTTCGCAAGAATTTTCTGGAGAACAACCTATCCAGTCGATCTTGGAGAATCTAGAAGGACTAAACGAAGATCAGCGAACAGCGCAACAAAAATTGCTCCAAGAATTTCGGAAATTGTTTTTCACATGTTACACTGATGTCGGCCATTGTAATGTGACCCAGCATAAAATCAATACAGGTGATCATCCTCCAATTAAACAATATCCAAGACGTTTGCCTATTGCTAGGAAGGAAGAAGCTGAGTGGCTAATTAAAGAAATGGTTGACAATGGAATTATCGAGGACTCGTCTGGACCCCGGGCTTCACCTATCGTCCTTGTTATGAAGAAAAACGTATCTACATGGTTTTGTGTTGACTATAGAAAACTGAACGAAATTACGAAAAAGGACAGCTATCCTTTGCCTCAAATAGACGACACCCTGGAATCTTTGATTGGAAGCCATTGGTTTTCGACATTAAATTTGAAAAGTGGGTATTAGCAGGATGGAATTCAACCTGAAAACAAAGAATAAACAGCCTTCACCACCGGACAAGGACTTTGGCAATTTAAGGTAATGCCCTTTGGACTTTGTAATGCACCTGCGATATTTGAAAGACTGATGGAGACCGTGTAATGTGGACTTCAATCTGAAGCCTGCTTAGTGTATTTAGATGACATTATAATAGTAGGAAAACATTCGAAGAACATAAGAGTAATATTCGTAACGTATTCCAGAGATTGCGGAAAGCCAATCTTAAACTAAGCCCTAAGAAATGCAAATTCTTTCGAAAGGAAGTTTCTTACCTTGGACACGTTATTTCCTCCTAAGGAGTGAAAACAAACCCAGAGAAAATTAAAGCACTCGTTGATTCGCATCGTCCAGAGACAGTACTCAAGCTTCGAAGTTTTCTTGAACTCTGCACCTATTATCATCGATTTGTAAGGAATTTCTCCAGAAGTTCTGCATCAGACTTTATGACAGCGCAAGTGGAGACCATTTTGGTGTCATGATAACGTGAAGTAAAACTAGAGAGCGATTTTATTAGGATCGACTTCGCGCTGACGTTGAGAAGTGGTGCAGAGAATGCTACGCTTGCGGAGCCAGAAAAGGATCCAAAACAAGAAATAAAGGTCACCTGCAATGTTTTCGAAAGAATGGCTTTGGACATATTAGGACCTTTTCCTGTGACGACCAATGGCAATCGATACGTCCTAGTATAATTGGACTATTTCACGAAGTGGCCAGTGGCGATCCCCATTCCAGATCAAGGAGCCTCGAACGTAGCTGCAGAACTCGTTCGTAGTTGGATATCGCATTATGGCGTGCCTATGATATTACATTCAGATCAAGGTACAAATTTTAATTCTGCACTCTTTACCGAGCTGTGCAAACGCTTGGGAATTCTGAAAACTCGAACTACAGCTCAACATCCAGAGTTCGATGGCATGGTCGAGAGGTTTAATCGAACGATTTTAAACCCTTTGTCTGTATTCGTTTCGAAGAATCAAACTGATTGGGACATGCATTTGCCACTTTTTCTCCTCGCCTATAGAAGTGCTGTCCACGAAGCGACTGGATGAACTCCGTCAGAGATTAAAATTAAATCATTAAATATATATATATATATATATATATATATAAATAGTTGTGGTGCGTGTGGTGTGTCGTGTGTGCGTGTGTGTAGTGTGTGTGTGTGGTGTGTGTGTCGTGTGGTGTGCATTGAAACATAATTCTTTAACTATTTTTATACTATAAATTTTAAAACCCATATACTAAAGAATATATACAGCATAAAATCTACTTTATAGATAATCAAAAACCGTTAATCATTGTTGTTTAAAGCTTTAATTTAATGACGCACACTATTAGTATATCATAATTATTACTATAATAACTAATTGTATAACAATTTGATTTAATAGTATTCTGATTGATAAGTATATCATATGGGGATATAATTATTGGGACATTTTTCAATATTGCTTAAAGTTTATAATTACTCTTCACCATAAGTGAAATCAGAACCGTATGAAATATTTTGAATTTTTCAATTAATGGTTTTAAAAGCTGTAAAGAAAAAAATACGTGATTGCCATTCATTGGTTTTGAAAAACATTTTTCTTGCAAACTGGTGCATTATCGTTATTAATGGCAATATTTAATCAAACTATTAAATAAAATCGAAAAGAATTTCAATAACTTTACAAGAGCAATCAATAGTAAATAATAAGGTTTTATAATTGCAACTCAGTTAATTATCTACATTTCACGTTGCAAAATATGGACTAATTTTTTTTTTTATTATAGAATGAAATTATTTCATTAACTAAGGATTGCATTATCATGAAAAACGCATGTAGGCTGTGTAATATTTAGTTTCATTGTATGTCTATGTTTTTTTTATTCTGTAGAAATCATTTTTTTGAAATATTTATTTTTAAATTTGCAATTTCGATATATCCTCAAATTTAAATCAAACACCTACAAAATAAATATTAACTATAATTATTTTCAGTCAAGAAGAGACTAATTTAAGTTAATATTTATTTACTACAGTTAATATTTCAAGAAAATATATAATTATAGTTAATATTTTAAGTTATCTTAAGCAACATTTGCAGAATTTTGTGTGGATACATTAGGAATTTTACTTTTGACAGGAGGCAGAAGGCTTTTCAATGTCCTCCAATTGTAGTGTTTCCTGTCCTTACTTAGTACAGGGATTAACACATAAGATAAAATTACTTCGCCACATTTCGTATATGTTTTCTTGTAGCTCTTATTGTCGAGGATTTGTTCTAGGTTTTGAGTTGGTCGTGTGGAATAAGTCTCATCACAACATTTTCACCCAAATAGTTTTTTTAAAGAAATAAATATTTAAAAGTGAATTCGATGAAATACAAAACTCACAATACTTTAAAATCAGTTGTTTGATTATTCTAATAATTATAAACAAGTTCTATGTTTGCTTTTTTTTCTTTTCTTGATTTAAATAGTTTCATATATGACATAAAAATCACTAAGTTTTGTGATAAACATTATGAAAAACTAAATTTAGTTTGCAATGTAATATATTAAAAATCATCAACAAAATAAGCAAACGATTTTATTACTTAATTGATGTCAGTGATTCCTAGCTATACTTTTCTATATTTATTTTTATTTATTACAATTTTTATTATGTTTTTATTTAATATCGTACATATGGGAATTTTTTACCACATATAAATTATAATAAGACTTTAGAAGATAATTAAGTTTAATTTCAAGAAATAATAAGATTTACAGAGCAATTTGTAAATGAGGTAATATTAACCTCTATTTCGTCACACAATTATATGTCCTTTAATGCCATCATGAACAAGTCATTTCTTCCTGTTCTCGTGTTTTAAGCCTCCAATCTGTCTCTACTGCTTCATCTGGCTCCTTTCGAGTATATTTTCCTTTTATCGCCCACACTCTGACGATGCAAGAAAGAGAAACTTTCCTACGTCTTCCGGTGAAGGAAGACTCAGAGACAACTGAGGACAGAGATACTCTTTGTTCTTACAGTTATTCATCTTAGTTATCTTTGAGTTAATTTCGAACCTGTTTACAGTAAAGTAAATCTGAAGTCTATAACTTCTTTTAAAACACTTATTATCATTTCTAAAGAAGGAAGAAAAATTTCATAAATTTCTCTTAAAAAAAGACATATTTTTCATCATAACCATATTTATTTTTATTCAATTTTGCAGTATTTTAAGGCCCTAAATATATATATATATAAAATTCTATCTCATTTTGAAAAGTTTGAGCATAATTATTATAACCCATTCTATTACTTGAAATGAAACTTGCGAACAATATCGAATTTTTAACACATATCGTTGATAATAACAAATTTAATTAAGATTAGTGGAACCATGTACTCATTTTTAGGAGATTTATCAATTTTAAATTGATTACAAAGTATTCTTTTAAAAAAAGGTATATTAGTTCTTCCAGTGAAAAGGGAACAAAACTGCTTTTGAGGAATTTCTGAAACATATACTACATTTAATCTTGTAATTGTCTTAGCAAACACATCTTTTTCTAACTGTTTCATAAATATTTCAATTTCCAAAACAATAATTTATGTAATTAATATTTTTCTACCTTTATAAACATTTTAAAAAAGTATATTTCATTCAACGAAAGAAAATATTCGATTCAATGTCAGGATGTTGTAGCGAAATCCTCCAAGACATTCACAATAACAATGCAACTCTGCACTCGCAAATGCAAACAATGTGTCAGATATGTCTCACTAATATATTAAAATATCTTAATTTATTTAGTCACAGACTTAGACAGCTTAGACATTTAGATATTTCACAGAAAAGAAATAAACCTTTTCTGCATTCGAAATTCTAAATTATCTTCAAATAATAGCTTTCAATACAGATCTTCAGTGAAGCACACTTTTAATTACTGTTACTCCGTCGTAATTAACCACTGTTTGGCGAAACTTTCAGAGGATATTAAACTGTCAGAAATGTCTTATGTTAATTGTATAATGATTCGCAATAACTATAGTTCAAGGAATATTTACTAGTACGCTTCCATGAAAAGGATCTTTCGAAATGAAATAGCTTATAATCTCGGTACATATTCAGAATTTAAAAGGTTGCATTTTTAGACATTACCTGAAACAAAGTGGTGTTTTGCAAACTGTATATGATTTAATAATAATTAATTTGCAATAATAACATAAGAAATATTTTAAGGTATTAACAAACAGCAGATTCATTTTAAATATTTTTCATGAAGTTATTTTAATTATACTAAGAATGTTTTATTTAATAATAAAACAAATTTACTAAGATTATTCGCAATAACAGAACTTTAGGAGTTAAATTATTCATATAAATTGATCAAGAAATACATCGTAAATTTCAATTTTATTTGGAAAAAAATAAGAATATTTTTAATCTACGTTAACTTAAAAAGGATAATTTTTGTTTAAAAAATTTATTACATTTGTAAATTTCCTTTTATTCATTTTATACATCTAAGCTCTCATTTTTGAGCACTTCCGGTATTACTTTCATAAGGGGGGGTCAAATCTAATTGATTAAAGCAAAACTTTATTTTATTCAAACATTTAATTTTTATTAATTTGTATAATAACCCGTAATTTGAGTTACTTGCTTTAAACAAACATTTAATATTTAATTCGAATAGAAGAATGTATCATATTTTTCTTAATGTATCTTAAAAAGAATATCACATTATGACAAAACTGATTCACATTATTGCGTAGAGTATTATTGTGGCTTATTTACATTTACATTGTAAACATCATTTTGAATTAATAATTGCATATACTGGTATTAAGTATTTTCTTCCGTTTGAATTCAGTTATAATACTTTTAATGACATGAGAATTTCCAATCTATATTCCTTTTATGTAACATTCAACATTTCTGTGCAGAAACATAGAATTTAAAGACATACTAGCAGAAATTTAATTTGTGATACTTAAATGATGCTTTAGAAAAATTAATTTATGAAGAAGTAATTCCTATTTTTCATTTTCTGAAACGGTTTGTCTTAAAAATAATATTATTATTATGTATATATATATATATATATATATATATATATATATATATATATATAT
>BMAW01074383.1:0-15624 GCA_019974015.1 Nephila pilipes | reverse complement strand
GATTCAACCACAGAAATTCCACCGCATTCAGAAACACATCGAAAATGGTCTGTTCTAACGTCTCTAGGGGGGAACAGGATTATCTTATAGATGTTTGTAGTGCAACGAAACGAGAACATGTAGAACATTTGTAGTTGTTTGAAAACAAAAATGAAAAATTTCTGTTTTTATGAGGATTTCTGTTCACTTAGATTAAATAAACTTTATTTTTTTTTCTGGTGAGAAGTTTGCATCATCATCGGCAAAGGGTGCTATTCAAGGCGAGAGTGGGGAGAAGGATATTTCATTACATCTCTCTATGAATATAAAATATACCTAATTACTTTCAGAAAACATGGATCAAAATACATATTAGGACATTGCAGGTTTTGCATACGTGATTTCTTCTCTTACTGTGGGCTTTAGTAGAGCACAAGCCACAGTAGACGGAAATTTTCTGTAAAACTGCAAATGAGCAACAGTTTTTTAAATTGTATTTCATCTAAAACATTGTTTTCTAACATGTGTTTTATTAACATTGTCGTTTTGAGAACATTGTCTCAACGAAAATGCGTGGGAAAAATTTAAAATATGTATTGTGTTTGTTTATGAAGATTTTTAAAGCATTATAATACATTATGATTAGAGTAATTACATTTAGTTTGCTTAACCTTTAGAGGGACAGTATATAAAAACATTATTTTTTAGTTAAAATTCATCTGATAAGAATTAATAATGCTGAAAGGACATAATATCAAGGGTCAAAATTAATTTTTATTTTTTCCTGATTTTAATTTTCTTTTATATATTATACCATTGCCCCTCTAGGACATCTTGTTTGTACAGTTGTTGTTTCGTATTCCTTTGAAGAAATAATAAATATTTTCATTAAAAAAAGTATATTATTTAGTTAATTTGGAAAATATTGGGATCACGAAACACTTTTGTAAAAAGGAAAATTTTGTGATGCTGTATTTTTATCTCTAAGTGTTATAATTTGTGCGAAAATGTGTTAATTAATTTAAGTATAACTTTTTTATACATATATGATTTTTATAATTTGTAATGATAAAACTATATTACAAACTTAATAAACCAATTTTAGTAGAAAGGCATTTACTGTTCTTTTTAAAATAATGCATAAAATTGCATATATTGTAAAGATATTTTCTTCCTCATTTGTTTCAGAACGTAACTCCAAGCATCAGAAGAGAGCTTGTGATGTCAAATAATCCCTGCTTGCCTCCTGTGCCATAGCTAAACTCAATATTTTAACATTAAAAGTCAATAAGTCGATCAAAGAGACGTTAGAACATTAAATACACAATTTATTAGTTGCTTGACGGTCTTTTTCCTCTCCGAATTTATAATCTATTTATCGACGATAGCTTCACATGTTGGCCACAGGTTTTCATCTTGTTCCAGCCAAGATGGGCCATCATGCTACCTTTGACTTATAAGATTGTCTATAGAGAAGCCTCGAGAAGGTAAGTCTGCAGGGTTCATTGTTCCAGGCAAATATTTCAACTCATTTTTAAAACTATAGTTTCGCATTTCTTACCCTCGGTTCATGATAAAAGTTCCCAATTCATTTTTCATTTCTTATACAATGTAAAGCATTCATTGAATCTGTCTAATAAACTGTAATCACTTCTTTCATATTCAGATCTTGTTTGATTGTCTTCATGAAACGTACTCATAGAAAGCGTGCAAGCAATTCAAGTCTTGAAATTGTTACAGGTTTCAATGGAACTACTCGTGAGTGGTACAAGTTGACAGAAAACTCCATCTCCATTTTCGCTTCTAAAATATATACAGAATGAATTTGCCAATTGAGAAGTATTACAAAAAAAGTGGAATCAAAAATTGTTCTTTACTTTAGGATTCATCACTGGTCTCCTAGGGAATTTTACTTTATTTAATAAGTTAGATCTCTTTTCAGTTTTAAAAACTTCTTTGAAAGTTCATCACATAGTTCAATATCCCAAGACAATTTGGCTCTCCAACAGTCCTGCATCAAGATTTTAAATCTTAAGGTGACAGGACTCAAGTTTCCAAGTGGATCGAACAGTTGATTTGCCGAAAATAGTATTGATCTTTTAGTTACTGGAAGTAAATCAAAAACATCTTCTTTATGAAGATATATCAATGTGTTGTCTTCTCTATTCTATTCCAGTCCCAAAACTGAGAGAATTTCTTCATGCAAAGGAGATTTTACATTAGGTCGGTGAGATGAAGATGTGTCCTCATTATATCTCCATCCTCTCAAATAAAACTTAGCACTGAGCATTATTTCTATGGATTCATTAATAAAGGATTCTAGTTCTTCTATCGTATCCAAACTTGTGACACAATTATCAACATACATATGTCTTATGCTTCTTTGCTATTTCTTGAAGATGTTCAGGTACATTATCTATATGGTACGAAACAGTAGCGCTGAGGAGGAAAGGACTTGCGTTAATTCCAAATACCACTCGTTTATGGTGATATATCTTTAATTTATCAAAATCTCTGTTTTCGAATCATAAAAATCTCAAATATTCTCTATCATTATCATCTATACTAATCTGGAGTAACGCTTTCTTGATATCAGCAATCACGCCAAATGTTCCCATTCCAAATCTGTTTAAGACCCTTGGAATCAGTTCCACGAAATTAGGTCCTTTTTCAAGCCAACTATTCAAAGATGAACCATTCTTCTGTTTCACAGAAACATCAAAGACTGGCCAAATTCTTGGCGTTGAATTTTATTTGATCACGGCACAATGAGGCAAATATGTACAAAAAGATTCATTCAATTTCGAAATATCCATGGGTTCTATTATTTCATCTTTCAGCCATTCGTGAAAAACGTCTTCATAAACCTCTATCAAATTCTGTGATTGTAAGACCTTAATTGTCCTTTTGAGTCTTCCTTCCACAATTATTTTATTATTTCCAGGTGTCTGTGATCCTTCCAACCAATGAAGAGGTACTTTGTACCGTCCGTCAGGAAGTCTCTTCATTGTCTTTAAAAAATGCTATCTGACTGCTGCTTCTTGCTCTACTTTGTATTGTTTCTTGGCCTGATCTTTGATTTCTATTACATCAAGATTCCGTTAGTCCGTTTCAGAAATTTCTCTTGTCAGCTATTAAGAGATAATCAGATCAATGTTTTCGTAACTTTTTTTTCTTTTAGTACGACCCATGACTGTCCATCCTAATCTTGTTTCGATCGCAACTAAACTAGATGGCAATAGCGTATAATGTCCTATCAGAAGTTTTCCAGCAACATTCGTTCCAATCAGTAATTATATGGATCCTTGACGTTGGTCACTCAAATGGATATTGCTTTCAGAAAACTCTTTCATCCAACTCCCATCCGCAACTGGAGGAATTGTTGCACAAATTGTTTCTTGTCCGAGGACGTAAAAGTTACAGTTGCAATTCAGTCTGTCATCAGTAAGAAGCTCTTTATAAACGTCGCGATGACAGATATCAGTACTCGTTCCACAAAACAAAGAATGTCGTAGACTTTCCCTTCGGTAGGTTTGATAATTCAACTTCTAAGCTGTACTAATTAAAATGTAGGACCTTTAAGAAGCCGAGTCAATTATTTCTCTTATTTTAACTTTACCCTTTTCTCTCCTAAAATAAACAGCAAGAGTTTGTAATAAGACATGAGGAGTAGATGAAACACTTGCAAGAATCTGATCTTGTACAGGAATACCATTTTCGGGCTTAGGTTTTGTGATTTCATTAGTAGAGTGAGCACGGTTATTAATGCATATAAGGATGTGATGTAAATTTTACAATTTAAGCATTTAACCTTGGGTTTACAAAAGTTAGAGATATGATTGAGTTTTAAACATCTAAAGCAACCACTCTTTTTATTTAAAATATTTTTTCACTGTTCAACTAGTAAACCTTGAGCATATCTAACTTCGGCACTAGAATGATTCTTATCACAAAATACACATTGAGAATTCTTCATGGTTGTGCTAACTTGCACTGAACTAAAAAGTTACATGCCCATAGTTATATTTTTATTACGATTACAGAATGATTTCATTGGTTGATTTTTCTTGTTTTTATATTCTAACCCAAACCCACTTTTGGCTAAGTTAATCTTTTCCCTCAATTTCCTTACAAAGGAATTTCATTAAGGTTTCTAACTTGTTAAATTTCTCATCTGATTTAAACGTTATCGAAGACAAATGTCGCTCCCAAATTCTCAAAAGGTCTTTGGGTAAACAAGATTCAACTAATGGATAAAGCATGGAGGCATACTTATCACTTGTTACACCTAACATCTTCAAAGATCTCAACTGAGTTTCGATTTTGTCGTACAGTTTAATTAATGGAAGCTTGTTTTCATGATTCATGGTATTGTTTAATACTAAGCTCAAGAGTTCCCTTACGTATACTTCAACTAATAGGTCTTCTCTTTTGAAACGCGCTTTTAAGCACTCTATAGCTTGACTACAATTTTCAGCTGTGGGAGGAAACAATTCGACAACTTCCCAAGCTCTTGAACCTTTAAGGGTCAACTGAATCCAGTACTGATGTTTATCTTCATTTGAAATATCAGAATCTTCATCAATTTTCTTGATCAATCCCCAAAAAGATAATTAATATTTTAAATTCCCATCAAATTTTTGTAATTCTATCTTGGGCAATTTAAAATTCCTTTTATTCGAAATGCTTTCACTAACCGAGTGTGTATCAATCGGGTTGTCAGATCTATTTATACACCGTTCCAGTTTTACTTTCCAGTAAATGAATTTGTCTTTATATAATTCAGCACTTTCGATTTCTTTACATATTTCTGTGTCTGTATACTTATCATCTCCCTGAATTAAGTTAAGTATTTCATCATTTCATTTTACTACCAATATACCAGCTATTACAATTGTTAATTAAAAAGAAATAGTATAAAAATTTATTATCTCCTTTTTAACTATAGATTTTCAATATTTAAATGGTTTTTATAAAAAAAATTCCGAAAATTAATTTTATGATGATGAATCTGTAGCTCAGAATTGTGAATAATGGTAACAAAACTAGCTTGATTTATTCTTTTATGTGAGTATCCAAAATCGGAAATAACATAACAATATCATGAGGATGTAAAATATTATAAATAGTAATAAAATATAATGTGATCATGGAATAATTGATAACTTAATCTGTGTGTTTTTAATATTTTTAAAAGTTTGATACTTATCGACTTTATTGTGTTCATCAATGAATCAATCAATTTATTAACGCTTAACTACAAGTGCTAAAAGTAACCCCTAAAACATATCCCAAAAAGCGGAATTTAACCTTTTTTTGCATCCTGCTTCGTGATGAAAATTTTTTTGCAATAAATTGTCAAAGTGGTAATCTTACTGGTTAATTAACCCCTCTTTTCTTGTTTACTTTCTTTTTGTAACCCCGCATTTGGAGTCCCTTTGGCGAAGTTTTGAAACCCTCTACGCTGACAAGGTTTTGAAACTCCCTAACCTCCCTCTAAAATTTTCGAAGCTAATATAGAAGGAAATTCCAAAACATTATGGAAGCATATTAAATAATTCTTTGCAGAACTGATGTTGAGAAAAAATGAAAATCGCGTGATAATACCCAATTTGCTGTCAGTTAAGTGCTAATGACAATTAATGACCAAACAAAAATAAATTAAAGCTGTATGGTCCCAAAATAGTGACATCTTTTTTTTTTTCATTGGGTCTTTTCTTGCGAAATATCGTGCATGCCTAATGCTTTGTTAAGCTCAAATCAAGCAAATATTAAGTGTCGGAAACAAATTTTAACTTAGCTTTCAGGCATATACTACATCTGATCAATAAAATTTGTACTCTTAGAAATTCAGACTCCATTTCTAATTTTTCTGCACCCAAAATGCAGAACACGCGAGAAAGTGAAATTCGTCTTTTTACTCCAAATTAATATATGCTACATTTGTGATTGACATGGAAATCGGAATCAATGACATTTGCATGAAATTTCTTACAGCAAAAAAAAAAAAAAAAAAAAAAAAAAACAAAATGAGAATAAAAAAAAAGTTTAAATTTTGGGTGGGCTTTTTTTTTTTTTTTGGATAATTCGGTGGTTTGAAAAAAATTCAGGTGTCGTTTTTTAATTATATATATGACGTAGCTAAATTAGAAAAAGGTGATCTTCCATCTTTTTAAACATGTTTATTTCAAATTTCTCAAATTATTTTTAATTGATAGTGTATTTATGGTGCAAGAGTTAAATCTGGCTGTGCTGCGCCAAACATTTGTTGATAATATGACAAGTTAAATTTTTAGGTACTTCCCTGTTACAGCAACCGGCAACGAATCGCCAAGTGACTAAGAAATACTACCAATGTATACTGTAGGGCAGAGGCATTCATTCTTTCACACTTCAGGGAACCCTCTGATCTTATCGTTTTCTTGAACGAACTCTTTGGTCCAAGAGAAAAAAATAGGATCAAAGTTTTATCCTACTGAAATTTTAAAAATTATAATTGCCAGTATGTAGTATAATAATATCCATCAATGAATCAACACATTTATTAACGTTTAACTACAAATAATAAAATATAACCCCCAAACCATATCCAGAACCAAGGAATTTACCCTTTATTAGCATCCTGTTCTGTGACGAACATTTTCTTGCGATAAATTGTCAAAGTAGTAATCTTCTTCCTGGTTAATTAACTAATTTTTTTCATGTTTACTTTCTTCTTGTAACCCCATGTTTGGTGTCTCTTTGGCGAGGTTTTGAAACCATCTACTTTGATAAAGTTTGAGACTATCAAATCACTATCTGTATACCCTCTGAAATTTTCGAACATAAATATAGAAGGAAATTACAAAACATGGCGGAAGCATATTAAATCATTGACCGCAGAGTTGATGCAGGGGCAAAATGAAAATCCTGTTATAATGCCCCATTTGCAGTCAATTAAGTACTAATGACGATTAATGATGACACGAAAAATAAATTAAATCTGTATGTTCCCGAATTGGTAGCATCTTATTTTTTGGCGTTGTCTTTTCTTCCGAAATGTCGTGCATGCCTAATGATTTGTGAAGCTCAAATCAAGCAAATACTAAGTGTCAGAAATAAATTTGAACTCAGCTTTCAGGCATATACTACATCTGATCAATAAAATTTGAACTCATAAATATTCAGATATCATTTCTAATTTTTTGCAGCCAAAATTCAGAACATGGGTAATGTAAAAATCGTCTTTTTACTCCCAATTAATATGTGCTACATTTGTGCTTAACATGGATATCGCAATCAATGAAGTTTGCATGAAATTTCTTATTGCAAAAAAACAAATAGCAACAAAGTGGGAATATATATATATATATATATTCCATCGCCAATTTTCTGGTAATGCACATTGTTTGGAAATGTTAAATTTTTACCCTCAGTAGTTGAACGTTTGGCTGGTTTGTCTTGGTAATTTAGCCGTTTGAAAAAAAACTTCAAGTGCTATTTTTTAATTATGCATCTGACATTGTTAAATTAGAAAAAAAATGATATTTAATTTTCTGTATAACAAGTTAAATTTTTTGGTACTTACCTCTTACGGCAACCGACAATGAATTGTCAAGCGACTAATAAGTATCACAAATGAATGCTGCAGAGAAAGATAGCTACATGAGTTTGGCGACGACCTTGGCGTACTCGAAATTTATAAAAGGGAATTACATATATATATATATTTTTACAAAAGAAGAAATATATAAACATAAAAAAATTATATTACAATACATTGTTAAATAATTGAGAACACAGAAGTAAAAGAATTTATATCTGAAAATTATTTTAAAAATAAAAATTTTCTATCTCGCAGCGAGGGAAATAATACAGAATCTAATACACGATATAAATACAAGAGGACCCAAAAAGTCATTCTTCATTTACTTTTAGAATCAAAACAAAAATCACACATTGCCTTGAATCCATGATATATTGTAAATAATTTGGATAGTTTTTCAGTTGGCTGGCTACAAGACAAAAACCGCCAAGCTTAAAAATAGACGCAGGAATCGGCAAACGTAAATGTTGAGACAAAAAGAGTATTTGATCCTGGTGAACTTTAATTTTTATTACATTTTTATACCATAATCACACCATATAAATAAGTGAATTTCTATTTAATAAAATGTGAGGTCAGTTATTAAAATTGAAATAATTGGGACTGTAAAATGTTGAATGATTTGGATGCAAAAATGCTCCCCACATAGCCATCAAATCTTGTCAATTTGAAAAATGATCGGATGACGAAGTCCACACATTCAGTGAAATCCTTCATTTTCAATTTTATACAATGGATAGTGAACATTTTCCAAGGCATATTTAAATTATATCAGTTTCCGCTATCGGGTCAGTCTTTGGTTGTATTACCAATCAGGCAGGAGACTAAGTCTGAATTTAATATGCCTCAGTTATAAACTAATATTTTTTAAAGTATCAAACTTCAAAAAAATGACTAGGTTCTTATCAAATCATAAAATTTATGTTTAATGAAAGTTCAGCTTTGCATCCAAGTTTCAATTATCAATTTATCCGGAATATTCAAGCAGATAATTTTCATATCAAAGAATTTAGGGAAGGATAAATTAATTCAACATTAAGAAGTGTAAAAGATATTATATATAAACTCATTTTTATTATAAACAACTCAACTCTTGCTTTTTTATGTACTCAAGCTTTCACTTTGCAAATCTTCAATTTGATTGGTTATAATCCATGGAATACGATTATTTGAGTGAAATTCGCCAGTTTGGCTGCTGATTTTAAGAAGTAAGGTTGCGCCAGGTGTTTTTCCTATACGTCGCCAAAAAACGCAGAAGTATCACATTTCGTCGATATAGGAAATAATAAATTGCTTTATTTGATTTCGTATTTCTTCTCATTTCATTTGACTTATGTAGCTTTTTAAGAATTTATATTCATATTTAATACATTTATATATTATACATTGACTATAAATTATGGATATCTCTCTAAATATAAGTAAGTCTCTCTTTTCAGATCTCGTTCATATGGATTGTGAGACCACGGAGGTTCGAGTTGAAGAAATGGACTGGAAGTGTGACGGTTACCAGGAGTCGGAGCCCATGGACTGGGAGGATATACCCGAGGTAAGAAGTCCAAAACGATCCAAAGTAAGTGACTTAAGCACATTTAAGTCTAATATTCCTTTACAGCCCAGCACCAGTCCTCAATTGAAAAAACAGGTAAGTTCTCCCTTTAACTTTAACCTAAATACTTCTTCGCAGGTGCAGAGGTCTCCACCAGCGTTGAAAAAGGTAAATATTTCCATTGATGTTAATTGTAACACTTCTTTGCAGGGTGAGGAAACGCAACCATCTCCAAAAATAATAAGTCCCTTAATTTCTCCCTTCATTGTCCGGTGTAAAATCCGAACCAGACAAAAAGTAAGTCCACAGGTGAGCTCCTCTACCTCCGATAGACCTATCCTTAAGGCGCGTCGTCCACTGAGTAATTAATTCTTTTGACATCGCCTAATAATTAATAGCAATATATACTGTAATGTCTTCGCCCGATGAATGTTTCATTAATATTATAATAATTTCTCTTCAGCGCAATTTGTTTCCTTAAATATTTTGACCAGTGAATTGAAAAATGTGCATAAATTTGCTCACATTCAATATATATATATTTTATTACGTATAACATTTAAAATACATTTTGAACTTCCTTTGTAAACTCAATATTATTCAATAAAAATTAGAAGCACTGAGGATTACACTGGCGTTTCATAGCCAACTGGTCTCTTATAGTTTAATGTATTTTATATCAATAGATGAGCAAAAAGAAAAGTACAATTTCTTTAATGTTCAATATAAATATTTTTATAATAAAATAATATTTTTTCAATACTGTTTAAGTTTCCGAAAATATTTTGCTGAAGGAATTCGATAATATCTAAAACTTAATTTTAGTACAAATAAGTCACGACATTTTATTAAACGGTTTGAAAATTTTCTCTCGTAACAGCAAAGCAATCTTTATCTAACGAACATTTTTTTTTATATTTATTACATAAGACTTTCTAACAGTTAATTCTTGAAACTTTCGCTAAACTTTTGAAACTTTCGCTAAACTTCGCATAATTTCATCTTTTAAAACAAATTAAAATTCAGAAGTTTTCTTAAGTTTCTCACATAAAGAATTAGAATTAAATTTTTCATATATTTAATTTGTAACTGTATTTAGCTACTTTTTGGATACTTTTCTATTTCTTTGGCGCAAGCGATAAAGTCTCCAAATAGATATAATCGTCGCCGAACGGAGTGCATGATTTCTGAGTATTGCGCTTAAAAAGCCTGCTTTGTGAAATTTCAGCCCGCGAATTTGAAAAATAACTTTTATTGTAATTTTTATCAGATCTACTAACGATTTTTCTTCCATTTTGAATGTTATTAGTATATTGTTTATATTTAAGCCAACTGTGAGATTCCAGCAAAAAGTTTCCAAAAATAATACGTATCGTTATCTAAGAATCAAGTAATTATCTCCTGTATTTATTTGACCAATATATTTGAGAGCAAAATTGATTTTTTACAAAATACATTTCATATATAAACCCTTAACTGTCATATATAATCTGTTTTTCGCTAATAAATTATTTATCTTAACATTTTAAATGTATTTGATCTTGAAAAAAATTGTATTTTTTAATGCAAAGTACAAGTCAAATTTTCCAAGTAATTTTTGATTAAAGAACTATTTGGCGTCGCATGGACAAATTTGGCGCTTTTAATACAAAAATAATCAATCAAATTGCTCGTTTGACTTAAGATGTATAAATAATTAGAAACGAACGTCTTTTTACAGATATACAATAAATCGAACAGTTCTTAAGCATAAGTTGTTGTACGTACTACAATTGGCAAAATTATTTTAGTGTGCGTAAGTCAGTAAATCCAACTTGTGCACTCAATAGTATTTTTTTTTTTGGGGTATGAATTTAAAAATTGAAAATGTAAATTTTTCTTTGGTTTTATCGAGATTGTTTGAAGAAATAACTATCACGAAGAAATAACTGTACTTTTCAATTTCAACGACACAAATCTCGTCAAACAGATTTAATTGGCGATAACACTCTGTATACTCATATTCGTTTTGGCATAGATTATATCATTTTTTGGAGAATTGATCGCTTGAGCCTTCGAAATGGATAAGTCCCGAAATAACAATTGCGAAGTTTCAGTTACTGACCAGAAAAATTCAAACATATGATAAAAAAATTTCAAACAATTTCATACGCAGAAACGAAATAATAGACAAGAATTGACATCACACACACATTTGTGTGTGTGTGTGATGAGACGTTTCATTCCCAATTTCATACATGCTGAACTCCAGGTTAGAACTAAATCCAGCACATAATAATCTTGAAGGTCAAAAATAAATATGTCATTCGATTGTATATTATATTGTGGCCACAGAAATTTACAGAGAGCCGAGATTTATGTCTAAAAGTAATTTTTTGTCTTTTTTTCAGCTACCCCCCAATGCCAAATTTGGGTGTGTGTCCCTTTTTCAAATCAATTTAATACTGAAGAATTATTGCTTTACAAAAGAATCGGCATGTATGAAATTTGGCGCGAAGAATCGCATCACAGAAAATAAAAATTTCAATTTATAATTTATCATTTGGTTGAACATTAATCATCATTGGGCGCTAATATGGTATATGTTTTTCAATTTCCATAAGCACGCAATCATGCAAGTACACCTCGAGATTCTCCCGCAATGCTTGTAATTTCCTTTCAAACATATACTCGAAAATTCAGGAGAGTGGTAGATAAAATAATTTTTCCCCAAAATAATATCCTTCGTTCATTTCCCTTTAGTTGTATATTGGAAGTTGTCATCAATTTTTGAATCTTCAAAAAATGATTTCTCCTTTCTGAATATATTGCTTCAGTTATTTTTTTTTATATGAACGGTTTATGTTAATCCTTTGGAGATGAACGCTTATATATGGAACTACTTTGGTATATGCCCGAAAGCCGCCATTTTGTTTTTTTGGCGACCAGTCATTTCTCGCCAAATAGAGGGTTGACTGGTCCCCATGTTAGGCCTAATCGCCCGATTCAGAGAAAAAAAAACGAAGGTTGGCAGTCGGGTATATACCAAAGTAGTTGTTAATTTATATATATTTATATATATATATATATATATATATATATATGATTATTAACTGCTCAACTACTATAACGCAATCTGGTACGAAATATGTAAAAAAAAATAAATAAAAACACATAGATCAAACTGTGAAATATTAATCGGTTGAACATTAATCGTCATTGAGCGCTAATATGGCACATGTTTTTCAGTTTCCTTAAGCACGCAATCATGCAAGTACACCTCGAGATTCTCCCGCAATATTTGTTAATTCCTTTCAAACCTACTTTCAAAAATTCAGGAGAGTGGTAGATAAAATAATTTTTCCTCAAAACAATATCCTTCGGTCATTTCCGTTTAGTTATAGATTAGATGTTTCCAACACTTTTGAATTCACAACTTTTGAATTGAAAGGAGAAATTTCAATTTCTCCTTTCTAAATATTTTGCTGGATTTATGTTTTTTTATCCTTTGGAGAGGAACGTTGATATATATTTGACGATTAATTCCTCTACTACAATAACGCAAACAGGTACTAAGTATTTAAAAAAATTAAAAACACATAAATCAAAATGTGAAATATTAAATTATTACCATACATTACATAGCATTAAGCTATAAATAGTACTATTGTAATTCGTGATGTAAATGTTACATAACACTATTTTGACGATTATTGATACTGAGAGAATTGAGTATTAATCCTATATTCTAGGTGTTAACTATTATTTACATTTCTTGCATACAAATTCAACCATCTGAATTGAACTCGTCAGAACATTTTTATGAAAAAATACCCGAATTTTAAAAGTAGAATTTGAAAAACATTAAAACATTGACATTAATATAATACTTTTTTTACGCAACGTCTACTATGTGAGACAAATTTGTCTATTTTTTTCTCTATTATATCCTATAATAATCAACTTAATTTTTTTTCATTTAGTTACAAATAACTAGGGAGAGTTATATGTAAATTAGGAGGTTTGAATAAATATTTTTTTATGTTATTAATCTGAAATTGAATTATTTTCATTATCATTGATTGTTGTATTACCGAAAAACTCTATAATTAGTTATATTTTATTTAAAATCTAATAAAAATAAATTATTTATAAATAATAAGTTTACTCGTAAGACTTTTTATATAAATGATGCAAATAATAGCGTTTTAACGGTCATAGGGCAATAATTTTAATACAGAAATCTTTAAAGCTATGTTGTTTTTCACTAATCTACAGTTAAATTGTATAATTATAAAATTTTTGTAAATATCTGCCTTAATTTGAACCAATGATTGGATTTCAAAATAATGCTTCACTTTCTTAATTACTTAATTCCAAAACTAATTTCATTAAAGAACAAAGGAAATTCTGAAAACTTTCAAATAAAATCAAAGAGTGATAATTAATGAGGCTAATTTTTTAATTTAAGGGAATTTTTAACAAACATTAATGGAACTTACCATATGCAACTTCACTTAAAACTTCATATGCAACTTCACATAAAAATATATCGTTCATTTACCAAAACTTTTATGTATTACTGACATTATTATTCTGATTTATAGAAAAGCATTGAATTACTTTAGCTATAAGAAAGTGTTCTGATTCTGTTTATTTCATTGCCCCACTCAGGAAACATCTTTTTCTAAATAATTTTAATACACTCAAACTTTTTCTAACGAAGAAAAATTCATAGGTATTATACTGTTATAAAAGTGAGGATGATTTAAAGCTTGATAATTCTTTTATTTAAAATATATATGATTGAGATGAGGCCTTGAATATTTTCAGGAAAATAACTTTATCAAAAACATTGTTATGTAACTGATAAAAAAAAAGTGGCAGCGTTGGTCCACTCTCATTAACCAACGCACTGTTAGAGCCCCACCAGTGGCCGAGCGTCGAAACTCTTCGAACTGGGAGGTGAAGATCCTCTTGTCTAAAGTGACGAGATCTTCATCGGGCTGGCCGCATGGGGTTTCCCTGGTTCCCCCACGTGCCACACGAATGTGGGCCAGCTACCTGTCAAGACCTCCAGGAAGGCACCCGGCGCGCTACCATAATTATTTCGAAATTGCATTATTTCAGAGGCTGGAATAGCGTGTTTAGTTAAGTAATCATCACTGATATCAAAGCCTTTCTGTTTGGCAGTACCTTTTCCAAATTTATTGTTGAAATGACACTCTTTTGAATTTTGTTTTATTTTGCAACCAGTGCGCCGGGTATTTTGTTGTGGACGCGTTGATCCACGTCCCATCTCATCAACGCACGACACTTTTCCTAATTTACCCGATTTAGAGACAAGGCAGAATGACCGATTTTATAAAGGCGTGAGAGTGAACGGGTTGTCTAAAGACATCCCGGGGGGCTGTCCAGAAGTGTTATACCGGGATCGAAAAAAGAAAGGACAGCCCTCGAGGAACAATTTGTAGCCGACCTCCTCGTGGTGTTCCTCGGGCAACGTTGCTTTTCCTACTAGGTTAGCAGCGGCTGACTGGCTATATTATATTCTATCAGATATCTATGAAAGTGACGGGCTTGTGGACTACTACAGTAAAAGTGCAATATGTGATGACATATATTTTTAATTAACCCTTTCGCTACCAGAGGGAGAAAAAAGAAATGCTTCTCTAGGCCCGTGGCTTCTGACCCCGCAGTGTCACGCTGTGCCCAGACGATTTTAGATATTAAGCCTAATTCGTGAAAAAAATTTCTCTAAAATCGGTTATTCATTTAAATATTTTTATATTTACATATACTATTTAAAATGCATTAAACTTATTATATACCAAAGAAAAAAAAGATTGAATTCGAAAATTCTGTTTTTGCATCAAATAATTATATAAAAATCATATCCTTTACGAAAATACAAAATATATTTACATTTGTTACATAAATTTCATGGTGTACTATTTATTATATGGAACATATAGATATGAAAAATAAAACTTATTTTGCTGTATGGTATATCTATAAAAAAAATTCAATGCATAGTCCAATTGACGCTTCACGCAAGATTTTGAAAAATACATCTTCTTCGTTCTTTTTTCTTTTTTAACCTTAATGTCTATGTACAGATTTGGATTATTTTCGTTAACATCACTGTCAGATTCATTCATTATTTCTCAAATCTCAGTATCAGATAAATACTTTCTTTTCGTCATGACTGTCACAACAAATAAAAACCGACCGAATGAAACGAACAGCAGTGAGTCTCTAATACCAAAAGCCCTAACCCCTATAAAGTGCCGTAAATTCTCCTTCAAACTTCTAAGAAGCAAGCAAGAAAGAAAAAAGCAAACCGAAAGCATTTGCACCCTTTAAATCATGTCATTACTTTTCAAGAGCCACACCGCAACACGTGCTTTTAACTATTCCAACCCCCCTCCTGGTAGCCAGAAGTGAAATCCAAGCCCATATTACAAAGCTCAATACTCCAAATAACCTAACTATATAGATTTCGCGGTATTGTAAAGCCATACAGTAACAT
>BMAW01074381.1:352905-385369 GCA_019974015.1 Nephila pilipes | reverse complement strand
TTGCCATTTGTCTGGCGCAGCATAACCATAAAAAGCTCTTGCGTCAGGAAACTTCATTGCTCACTCTCCACTGTGTAATTATAACAGTAATATGAAACTTGAATGAGTTAATTGAATTAAATGTGTAATATCTGCAAAGAGTAAAAAATATTAAACTTTAATCGGTGTAAGAGGGTTCGATTCCTCATATTTAATTTTGCGCCTCTACCAATCTCGATGCGACAATAATACCGAATATAATTTCTACATTTTGCTTTTAAGTTTTATTGTACTTAAAGTACGTCCTTTTACATGGTAGTGTTTTTTTTAAATGAAACTAGCGATTTTTGATTTTCGCAATATTTAAGTATTCTAAAATGGAATTTAATTACAACTCTGTATTTTCTTTCCATCAATTTCCAAGATAGAGTGAATTCGGCATAATAAACTGAATTGAGCCTCGCTGTCCTTACGGTGATAGTGTGGAACTTGGAAAAGGAGACTGAAATGTTAGATCAAATACATCTTTTGACCATAATCACATGCGTGTCTATAGTTCAATCGTAATGGATTTCGAGTACCTCTTAAATGATATTAAAGCATGGAAATAATGTGCAAGTCTACGTTAACGGTGGCTAATTTGGAAACGAGAACTTCCATACAGATGCACGTAATGAGTATTGAGAATGTTTTGCTTATTTTTATGTAAATTTTAGAATCAAAAATATCCCTCTCCCATATGTTGGGATACGAAATTTTTTTAAAGTTTTAATTCATTAGCTTAAGGAGACCGAAGACAGAACCTAGTCAAAGAATCAATATTTTTGAAATTTTCAGGTGACGGTGCTTCTTCCAAACCATGTGAAAGCCATCAATTCAAGTGTCTTGATGGTCACTGTATTCCCGAAGTCTGGAAGTGCGACGGGGAACACGACTGCGAAGACGACTCGGATGAAAACGATTGCAGTATGCATTGTTTCTTTTATTTTTGAATTTAGTTTTCTCTGGATCAAACCCGTGGAATGAGAGGGTATGACAGAAAAGTCCCACTGTAGCTCAGACATTTTTAAGAGGCGACTCAAACGGGCACCCAGCGTCTGGGGGTATAGCCACCCCCCGTGCCCTTGGGGATTATATCAGGGGACCTCACGGACTTGCCTTCAGGTAAGTAAGGACATCATGATTACGAGGTACCCTAGTGAATTTTCCTTTCCCATCGTGTTTACAGTCTTTGGTAAACACGAGTGACGCACCCGTGGGTCACCCAGCGATCCTTCTCTATTTTCGACCCTCCTTGTCAAACAATTCTTGCTATTTTTCAATTTTTTTCATGTCTAGATGACGGTTCAATCTTGTTTGGCGCAGTACAGCTGCATTTAGCTCTTGCGCCAATAACCTTTATATTCACTCCTTCATTCTAGATCAAAACTGCGTACATGGGAAAATTAATTCAATCACTTTAAGATTGATGGGATCCAATACGATTTGGATATATTAGACTCGTCGGGTCTAATGATGGGGAGAGGGGGCCACTTCTACGTCTTGAATGGAACAAAGCGCGTACGGCTTTGTGTGTATAAGAAAAAAAAAAAAAAGAACAACAAACTCTATTGCAATATTAATAGCCTTTTTTTTTGTAATTTGAGGTGTAACCGGAATTCAAATTGAACAAAACTACTAAAAAAATTTAATTGAAAATATCAATTTTTAATCCATATTTTGTTCTCGTTTCGTGATGGAAGTGTTTCTTTAATGATGTCAATAAATGTAAACAGTTTTTGACTTGTCTTACGCTAAACGAGTGGCTTAACGTATGAATGTATGCAGTTGATTTGATGCTCTAGTTGGGTATTCGGGAATATGACATTGGTATTTGCGGAAACTCTCCAAGTATGGATAATATTAAATTATGCCTGGTAAAATCAAATTTGGACTCTAAAATAACCTCCAAATTGATATTTCTTATTTCTTGGAAACATTTATCAAGTTGCTGGTTACTTGTACTAGATGTAAACAGCAGCTATTGGTTTATTGAAAATTTCAATGGTGAAATTTATCGAAGTGGATTATAAAGGGACCACTGGTGACTGAGATATTTAAATGCATGTCTCCAATGAAATGACCATTTTTCAGTTATAGGGAGTAATTGCATGGAAAGTGGAATGGATTCTTCATTTATTAATTAGTTCAAAACATTTGGAGAAAGGAAATGTTTAGGCACCTCTGTGTTAAACAAATACTAAAATTTTTTTTGGATGTTAAATATACTTATGCTATAAAGTTTTGACGAATATAGGTATTAATGTACCAACCCAGGCTTTCTTTTCTTCGCTTGAATCTTCTTGAACAGGGCTTTCAATTTCCAGATACGTCACTATCTGCGTATTTCTGTAGTTAAATTGATTTTAATGTACCAGTATGAGACATTTAGTTTGGTTATGCTCAAAGTCCGACCTTTCTTTGTTTCTAAATTATCTCTTGATGTTATTTCTGCAACATCTAGTTTCTCAGCTATATGTTTTCTTTCTTAATCCCCCCACCCTTCTATGCTATCTTTCATTTCTAATAAAATACTCTAATATGGTATTGGAGAAGCTTTTTTTATATTTTTTTCAGAAAACGACACGGAGTGTCACGGTTTTAGATGCAATGATAATCGTTGCATACCAGCAAATTGGAAGTGTGATGGCCAGACTGATTGTTCAGATGGATCAGATGAAGAATTATGCCCCAAAAGTAAGTTCATTTAAAAGCAATTTTGTAATTAGTATCCGATAGTTAACTGAATGAGTGGTGTAGAAGTATAATGAATAAAACCGCCTCTAATTCCCTGGGTGTTACAAATATTAAAACGGATATCTCTTCTGAGGTGACCAGATCGTTAAAGTTACGAATTTTGAATCTGTGGAAACAGATTGTTTTGCTTTTCCAAAGACTACTCGTAAGGTGCATAATCTGTTTAGTTAGCCCTATGGGTTTTAATTTTGATTCTTCCATTTTATTAACAGTGCAGGCTCTCCGACAGATATGATTACTATGTGGGGAATTCCGCATTGAGGATAGTGGAATCCTTCTGTTCCCCGTTTTTGTCCATACTTCGCTGTAGACATGTAATTGGAATGAGCCCATTTCTATTCATCGGCTAGACTCTGGTGTTTGATGGCCATTTCTAAAGGGAAATTGCTATAAGCATAACACTGGATCTAAAGGTGCCTCATGTTTACCAACGCTCTTGTCCCGACGTTGAAATAAAATTTTTGATTTAAGTACAGAAGTTGAAGGCATCTGAAGATGATATACTTCACTCGGAGTATTTGAACCGTAGTGGGTGAAGTCGTTTAAAGATGAATACCTATTGTGGCATTGTATTGTGGTCCTGGTAAAGTTTGCTTTACCCTTTAGACTTTGTTCAAATTGCAACTGATTTGTAAATTCTTGTTCTTTCTATCTCAGAACTATCCTGAAAATTTTGTTTTTCGTAACTATTTTAATGAAATAGACAGTGACTTGTAGTCTGTTTAAAAAAAGTGCGGTGATTAATTGGTAAAAACTAATTCGGGTTTTCTCAGCCCCCTTTTGACAACTTTTGAATCCATCTCCTTGTTAGTAGGGACAAGTGTAAATTCTTGTCTTATTTCTTGCCTGTTGTACGCTATTTATATGGGAATCCTAGAATATCACTTTCATCAGAAGAATAATGAATCGTTCAAGCATTTAACAGTTTGTTTCTGAATCCTTAGCAATTCAGTTACTATCAATTGTTAAATTGTAATATTTTAACTTACGAGTCCTCGGCGCTCTTTAAAAATGTAGACGTTAGTATGTTCTTAAATTGTTACTTACTCTAAATGTACATCCTTTACTAATAGGTACCGTAGATTTATCCGATTCTAAATTGTGTCCACAGTTGTAAATGAAAATAATGTTAGATTATAATAAAGTTTTCCTGTTCTGAAACTGGCGAATTCAATTCCATTGGAATCACGCCATATATTCAAAATTCCGAATCTCAAACTGGTTGGAATATAATCAAAACATATTTGGAACGTGAAATTGTGAACGAGGAATCACCCAGTTTCCCTTTAGACAGACATGAACTCGGAAATGAAAATGTCCTCTTAATGGGTGGTTATCGACCAACCGCGTGTTAAAAGTGGGAAGGAATAGATGAATTCTTTTTCGAAGATGTTTGTGAAGATTTTTTTCAAAACCGGTAACAGTGTTTAAGTAGATCTTCTTGGTAATAGCTGTACACAAAAAAAGTAAAACGTTTGGAGGGTTAAACTCCAGTACTCACACCGATAAACAAGATACCCTACAATTATATAAAAATGATTCTAGAGAATCATGCGGGTCTTTCTTCATCCAATGTTCATGATTCAATAATATGAGGTACAAAATACTAATATACTAATTATGTAGCTCTAAATTGACACCAAATCAAATCCACTTGACAATATCTTGAAAATAATAAGGTTATGTACTCCCGTCATATAGTCAAATATATAAGCAAAGGATACCTTTTTCATAAAATGTATTTTAATATCGCATAATTTCAAATTTCTGAATCGTGAGAGAATTTTACTGAAAATTTTCAACTCTTCAAAACCCAGATGAGAAACTCTTGGAGGGGGGGGGGGGTAAAATTCAAAAATTTTTATTTTTTTTCTATAGCAGATAAAGGGATTTGCCAAACAATTTCAAAATGAACTGTTTGGAAAACGTAATAAATATTTTATACATTTCAAAATAAGTTGGTATAGTTTGAACATCTGAAGTGTGTTTGAGTTTTGTGTGTTAGAGTGCCTAAAAACAAACTATTTTTTCCCCAGAGTTGTGCTCCGAAGAAGAGTTTACTTGTTCATCGGGAACATGTCTTAATAGGAGCGAAGTTTGCAATGGCAAGAAAGATTGTTCTGACGGAAGTGACGAAGGAGCTCACTGTGGTAAGTGTTTTGGATGGCATTAAATTTGTGGTAAAGATATATCAAATAGAATTTTCTTTTGGGTCCCAATTTCGAAATAAAATATTAATTTAAAATTTTCCGGACCATATATCAAAGAAAAATCTTAAGTTTACTTCTGAGTGTTTAACTTTTGTCTTTCGTTTCGAGTTCTGTCTTTCGTTTCGAGCTTTCAAAAAGGTCTAAATGTGTTTTATCCGAGACACTTGAAGCAGATCATGTGTTCCAAAGCAATTACTAGAGTTCAATGTCTATCTACATATCACCAGATACATTGTCCATCTCCAGTTTCCAAATCATGCTCATGTACTCCAGAACACACTCCATCTTCTTGTAAAATATCTACCTTCAAAACTACTAAGACTCGGCCGTTAATTTCCATATTTGCTATGATTCTGAAAAGTAAAACAAAATAGTTGTAAAATAAAACGCACCCTTATAAAGTGTCTCATTCCGCAACAAGTAGTAAGCCTAAAATCGAAATGAAAACCCACATAAACAGTGTTAACATCAATCTCTACTATTTTGATATCCTTTATGACGCCTGCTTTATGATACTACTGGCTAACAAATGAATTTTAAATGAAATTGGGGGGGGGGCTTCCTTCTCCTAGAATAGAACGTAATGGAGCTATTTTGTTTTTACCTTCTATATTTATCTCTCTGAATGATACATTTACATTTCCACCAAGTTTATGAATATTTTATTATTTCTAATGCAATTGTTTTACTTTTAAAAACCATTGTGTAGGAATTGATTTTACAGAAATTTATCCCTGAACGCAATGATACAATTATTACTTTTATATTTTATCACTTCGCATTGTTTGGAGCAGCATAGCACATAGGACTCTTTGGCCATTAAACCACACATTACTCCCCCACCTGCTAAAAAGGACATTTGAACTTGTGGTGTGCATGCGTGCTAAAATTTTTGATACGTTAATCTAGGTCTATTAGTCTAAAATAATTTTGAAACTTGTGTAATAAAAGTACGGAAAATATCAAGATAACCAGCACAACACTAACACGAAGTACGAGTACCATGTAATTAAAATTTGGATGGTGCAGAAGGTCGCAAAAAACGAGTAGAGACTAAAATTATAAAAGAGAAAAGTTGGATTTTGACCTGAAAAGGTAGAATAAAGACTCTTATATTTTCAAACCACAAGTTATAACATGCACACAGTAAGAGTTTAAGTATGGATAACGAACATGTCCAATACATACATATATATATTACTCTTCATGATTGCAGAAGTAGAATGCATAGAATTTCAAACAGGAAATGACAGTAACTTTGAGAGGCTCTATTGTCTGTACCATTTAAACAAGTATAGAAGAGGATTTTGATCGGAATTAGTCTAATAAATACCGAACGAACTGGAAATACAATTTATTCTATATTTTCGGCCCGAATAGTTTAATTTTTAACTTTTCTCCATTCCTCCCCCTTCCAACGGGGCTGCGGTAGCCTGGTGGTCAAGATCGTGGACTAGCGCCCGGCGATTTTCGTTCAGTCGCGGGTTCGATCCTTGGCCGCCAAAGACCCGCCGTGTAGCTGGGGCTGATGCACGTTAAACCTGTTCGGGGCCCAAAGTCCTCCTGTGGCGTGGTGTGGATGTTAGGAGAGGGGGTGCTAGATCAGGTGTCGTCCTCGTCACTTGACCATGGTTCAAAATTACGAGGTCCGTCGCCAATAGCCCTCGTGTTGCTTCTAGTGCGACGTTAATAAAACCTAAACTAAACCTAAGCCTGGTAAGAAGAAAGAACCAAAGAACCCTCTCCACTATAGGCCTATCGCTCTGACGAGTTGCCTGTGTAAGACCCTGGAACGTATGGTCAATGCCCGTCTCGTTTATCAAATGGAAAAGGATCAATGCATTCCTCCTTTTCAGAGTGGGTTCCGTAAAGGAAGATCCACAGTAGATAACATCCTTCTACTCGAAAGTCAGATTCGTTCTGCTTTCGTACGGAGGTATCATTTGGTTTCTATTTTCCTTGATATCGAAAATGCATATGACCGTACTTGGCGCTATGGGATTCTGCGTACTGTATACAATTATGGTATGAGAGGCAATTTGCCTCTTTTTATTCAAATATTTTTTTCAGACCTTTTAAAGTACGGGTTGGTAATGTTTTATCTTCATCTTTTATTCAGTTTGAAGGAGTTCCTCAAGGAAGTATTCTGAGCCCCACTCTTTTTATTTGTCATCTGTCACCTATACTTTCTCATCTACAACCATCTGTACATGGTTCATTATACGTGGACGATCTGCAGATTTCCTGCGAAGGATCGTCAATGCGTATCATTGAACGACGACTTCAGACCGCAGTCAATAACCTGGTTACATGGTGTGACGCGAATGGGCATAGTATTTCTGCCAGCAAGAGTAGTTGCGTGCATTTTTGTAGGAAACCGGGTCTCCATCCCGATCCTGACATTCACTTCCGTGATACGTCTATTCCGGTCGTTCCTGACGTCCGCTTCCTTGGAGTAATTTTCGACCGCAAACTCACCTTCCTTCCGCACATTTTACATCTGCGAAAGAGGTGTGAGAAATCCCTGAATATCTTGAAGGTGTTGTCCAACACCTCTTGGGGAGCGGATCGAACTTCTTTACTCCGAGTGTATCAGTCGGTGATTTTGTCTCGGATCGACTACGGTTTGTATTGTTTACGGATCTACCTGCAAAACTACCTTGCGGAAGCTTGACCCAATCCACCATAATGCTCTGAGAATCTGTTGTGGTGCGTTTCGAACGTCACCTGTGCAGAGTCTGTCTTTTGTAACCAGCTGCCTTTGGCTTCTCGGCGCCTGAAACTGTCACTCTATTCTCCTTTCAAAATCTCATCTCTTCCATCTCATCCATTGCAGAACATTACTATCAGCTCGTCTTTAAAGAGATTGTACATTTCACGTCCTTCCTTCATCCGTCCTTTTTCTGAGAGGATAAAGGAATTCATCGAGGAACTCTACCTACATGACTTGGATGTTCAGCAACGAAATTTTATTAAAATTCCCCCTTGGAATTTGCCAAGGTTTGTATATCATAACCCCTTTGCTTTATTTAGTAAGAGCACCACATGTAAAATTGTTTTCCAGAGTTTTTTCGCCTTCCATCGTAGTCAGTATATGAATTTTATTCCAATTTACACGGACGGATCTAAAGGAACTAGATATGTCGGCTGTGGTGTTGCTTCAAATGACATGAGGCACGGTTATCGGCTCGACTCTTTCTGCAGTGTCTACACTGCCGAATCAGTCGCCATCTACTGTGCCCTCAGATTAGTCGAGAAGTCTAGTTCCCGAAAATTGGTAAATACGAGTGACACATTCCCGGGATACCCTAGCGATCCTTCTCTATTTTCGACCCTCCTTTTCAATCACTTTTTATCTTTTTTTCAACTTCAAGTCTAGACCAAACCAAACCGACAATTTTTATTGCGGAACATAACCCTCTCGGGCTTTAATCCCCTGTGAATTGGCTATTATTTGAAGTGAGACTGAATTTTGGTTTTACACTTGCCCAGAAGTTAAGATTTAGATATTAAGATAATAAAATAAAATTACAGTGCAATAGCTTTTTGGAAAATATTAAATTAATTTTGAAAAATATGCTGAATATATATTATTATTAGAATATCACTAGTTGGAGTACTAGTGTTGTTAAAATTAATCCAAAAGAGAAGATGGTTGAAATTCATGCGTTTAGGCTTAGGATATTGCAGCAGTAGTCTATTGGATTCCTGCTTGCTTGTTCAGTCTGGTCGCAGTGAGAGCGCGCTCTGTGATTGGTCGATGGTGTGGTGTGTTAATTCTGTATATATAGGTGGGTCGTAAGAGTGAGATTTTGTGAGGAGTGTGCTTGTGTTACCAGTGTATTTGTAATATGTGAAATTAAAGAATTAAAATTTCTCGTAGTCTGTGTAGTTGTGGGTTGTTTCTGAGTGGGGTGTACTTTTCTATTTCTTGAATGGTTTTATTGCTTGAGGTATCAATTTTTTTGGTAGAAATGTTCTGATAATTTTTTAATGAAGTTTTTAAGTGTTGGGAGTTTAATTGTGTATCTGATGTCTGTGTTTCTCATGAAAAAGTGTGCTCTTACTATAATTCTAATGGTGGAATTTTGGGATTTTTCTAATCTAGTGTTGTGTCAGCACAATACGACCAGACTAGGCTAGCATAGGTCAGGATAGGTCTTATTATCAGGGTGTAGATAAGCAATTTATTACGTCTACTTAATGTAGATTTACGCGAAATAAGGGGGGGAAATATTATTTGCTGCAGAATTATATTGCTTTTAATTCGTAGAACGTGTTGTTTAAAAGTGAGTTTTTATCCAACGTTACACCAAGATATTTGGCGTCTAGAGACCAGGGTATATTTTTCTTTTCCAGGAAAATGTCGGGTTCTGTTTTTCTGTAGTTTCTGGAGAAGACAGCCTCTGTCTTGGAAACGTTCAGGACTAGTCTAGACCACAGTTTAATCTTGTTTGGCGCAGCACAGCCATATCTGGCTCTTGCGCCAATAAACTTTACATTCCTTTACTCATTCACCCCCCTCCAACGTCCAGATCGGCGCCGTGTAACCGGATTTTGCTCTTGCGTCGTAAATCAACTTTCACACTTTTTCCCCGGGATTTATCAGGGATCTGCAACTCGGTTGTACACTTGACTTTTAGCAACTAACATTCACAAATTTAATGATGCTAATTATTAGTGATTTCGTCTGCGGTAGCCGTGATCGTGATCACCAGCTTATGAACTGCATTTTGTTGTAGGTTTTATTTTTAATGCCACTTCAGCGATATGTCGCGATGTGGAGCTGATTTTCGTCAAATCTGCCCGAACTAAAAGTGCTCGCATTATGATGGTGAGCATAACTATTAGAGTCGGGTGTCAGCTCAGTTGTTATTCTCGTCACTTGACCGTGCTCCACTAATAGTCCTTGCTTTACTTCTAAGTGCGAATTTAAAAACAATCAAAACCAACAGTGTTTGCTTGGAGAAATAAGGAAGTGGTTAAATGTTAAAAGAGTACGGTCCAAGTCCTAGCGTTGTGTGGGTGAAGTTTAGAATATTAATGAGGTGTGACTGTTTCTTAAGGGAGGTGCTAGTTCATGTGGTGTACTCATCACTTGACCGATATTCAAAATTACGCAGCCATCAACAATAGCACTCGTGTTGCTTTTTCATAGTTATATTTGACTAGAGAGAGCCAAAGCCTTTTATTGCCGATTCCTCCGAGATAGCCTGCTACTGCCTTAGTCTAACAGTTCCTCACACCAATCGCCTAAAAATAAGGTTCAAAAGAATAAAGTCACCGTTACATTAGTTTTAACAATTTGAGAAGCCCAGATCATTCATTTTGCTTCAATACATTTTAATGATATTAGGCTCATTACAAACTCCGTGTTGCTTTTTAGTGCATTGCTAACAGGTCAATTGAAAAATCCCCGGCCTACCATAGTAAAACACTTTTTTTTTTGGCAAAATTATTTTTTATTCAACATAATTCCCTTCAAGGGTGATACACTGATTATAGCGAACCTCCAGCTTTTCGATACCATTTTTGTAGTACGATTTGCCTTTTGCTTCAAAATAGGCCTCAGTTTCGGCGATCACCTCTTCATTCGACGAAAAATTCTTACCAGCGAGCATTCTTTTGAGATCTGAGAACAGAAAATAGTCGCTGGGGGCCAGATCTGGAGAATACGGTGGATGAGGAAGCAATTCGAAGCCCAATTCATGGATTTTTGCCATCGTTTTCACTGACTTGTGACGCGGTGCATTGTCTTGGTGAAGCAGCACTTTCTTTTTCTTCCAATGCGGCCGTTTTTCGGCGATTTTGTCCTTCAAACGGTCCAATAACGCTATGTAATAGTCGCTGTTGATGGTCCTTCCTTTTTCAAGGTAGTCAATGAAAATTATTCCATGCGCATCTCAAAATACAGACGCCATAACCTTGCCAGCCGATTGTTGCGTTTTCCCACGCTTTGGAGCTGGTTCATCGTGTGCAGTCCACTCGGATGACTGTCGATTGGACTTCGGAGTGGAAGGAGGGAGCCATGTTTCATTCATTGTCACATATCGACGCAAAAACTCGGGTTTATTACGCTTGATCCTCTTCAAACACTGCTCCGAATCATCAACTCGTCGTTGTTTTTGGTCAAAAGTAAGCTCGCGCGGCACCCACTTTGCACAGAGCTTTCTCATACCCAAATATTCGTGAATGATATGATGTACACGTTCAGTTGATATCCTTAGAGTGTCTGCTATTTCATTCAATTTCAATTTACTACGGTCATTCAAAATCATTTTGTGGATTTTTTTAATGTTTTCGTCGGTAACAACTTCTTTTGGGCGTTCAGTCTTCGGTGCTCATTTCACCACGTCTAAACTTAGCATACCAATCCTTGATGGTTGATTTTCCTGGAGCAGTGTCCGGAAACTCGGCATCAAGCCAAGTTTTTGCTTCAACTGTATTTTTTCCCTTCAAAAAGCAATATTTTATAAACACCCGAAATTCCTTTTTATCCATTTTTTTCACAATAACAAAAGTTGCTTCACTCAATGCTATAATTCACAAACTAATGATCCGACAGCTGTCAAATTTATACACGCATTTTTTGAGGCTTAGGGCTAACTAAAAAACATATGAATTTAATTCTAGTAGAGCCATCTATATGTCAGGCCGGGGACTTTTCAATTGACTTGTTAATAAACAATCCGATCTCGAAAATATTTAGTCAAGTGTTTTTTCGATTTAACGCTAAGCAAGGTGAATCGAATTATCTTTCATAGATGACCAAACATCTCGGAAAATCAGAATCTATATAGAACAAAAATTGGCTAAAAATATGGTTGTAACCCAGAAACATAGAAAGTAAGTAAACTTGTCGAGGGCTTACTCATTACTGCATTTTGTATGATTGTAGTCCATTTAGATTTTACTGGTATTTCATATTACTATACATTTTGGATTGTTGCATATGTTTTGATTTAGAAACTAGATTTTTTGACTTTAGTACGGTTTTAGTTTTTCTAAAATTTATAGAGATTATTTCGAAGCTCATATACCATATATTTAAGGTATGATAGAAAACATCTCCAAGCATTTTTTACCGTACAATTCAAGGCGGAGAGTAAGTGGTAAAACGCTAGAAGGCGCTATAATAGAAATTAATGCCTCCTGAAATGCACGGTAAAATTGACGATGTGTTAGAAAACTCGTTCTTTATGCTTTACAGCGCCGTCTAGCAGTTAACCGCTTGCTCTCCGCCTAAACATTGTATGGTGAAAATTGCTTGTTTAGATGCTTTCTATCAATCCTTAAATTTGTGCTGTTTTAAAACGCCCTGTAGAACTAGTGGATGAAATGATCTATCACGCAGTTTTGTAAAAAAAATTTATTTCCAAATTTTCAATATTTGCTAACCTTAAATAACTGTCTGGTATATTGCCAGGAGAATAAATTTAATAAGCGAGAATTTCTAATTTTGAGTCTGTTATCAAAGTTCTTACGTAACATGGTATTAGACATGGAGAATGAAATGGCAATAGTTTGTAGATATGTTCCATGGGTAGCCATAATTGTTAGCTTGACTCTGTTTCAAAATAGTAAATAGGGGTTTTATTTTAATTTTTTTTCAATACTTTGAAGCTTCTACTTTTTGTAGGTGATGTTTGTGCAAATGTTACCTGTTCTCAAAAGTGCAGAGCAACTCCAACAGGCCACGAGTGTTATTGTGAGGACGGATATTCTCTAGACAGCGACAACAAAACTTGTTCAGGTGAGAGTTTTAATGTTTAAAGGCTATTCCATTTGTGCAGTTTGCACAACATGCACCTACTGTTCTGTACTAAATTTTTATGTGAGGTTCAGTTCGTGAGAAATCCAGTAATTCCTCCAAAATATCAGGTCTCTCTTATTTCAATAATTTAGTGTAAAATCCTCTCCAGTAATGTTAGATATATTTTTTTTGTCTTTTGTTTATTGCAATTACGCATAATGTTCCGACAGGATGTCGCTTTCAAACGTGACACTCAACTGCTTTACTATGAGCCGTTCAAAGCCATTGCGGTTAAGTCCAAAACACAAAAATTGAAAATTAACGTTTTCTTTGATACATTGTTTTTAAAATTCTTGACTTATAAATTTAATTAGAAAAGTGTATAAAATCTTTTTTTTCAGAGGAATAAACTCTGCCAAAAAAAAAAGATGTGTACTGGAATGATTAAATAAAACGATGAGTATTTATTGGAAATAATGACACATCTTAAAAATTTTACGGACTTATACCTTTTTTGGCAGCTGAAAAAGATGAAATTTATGACAATAAATGTTATTTTTATTTTTTACATAAGTTTTATGTTTATTCATCACAAAACATCCTTGAGAAGAATTTATTTTTATTTCAGAAATTTATGTAAAAAAAATATTGATAAAGGTGAGACTTAGTAACAATGAAGCTACTGAAATAGGGCGTATAATAATTTCAGAAGCTATTAAAAGAGGCTGATCAACCTAGAAAAAACAGTAACCAGGATATGCAAATCCTTTAATAACTAGATTATTATTTAGTTTCCATCAAAATTCAAAAATCAGAAATATAGAAAAGAATGGACTTAACCGCAATTGTTGAGCTTGACAGTGCATATATACTAACAATTTTTAAAAAAAAAAATATGATGTCAAGAATAAGAGGCATTGGAGTGTGTTTATCAAAACAAACGAGATACCAATCGCAGATAAAATTCGCATCGCCTCGTAAAATTTTCGGCTAAAAATTGTTAGAGCCAACATTGCTATATAAGGATTAATAATTCAATATCTATAATTTTAATCACGTGTCAAGCTTCTCCGCGTTGTTTCGATGATGATGATGTATATTTGCAGCACTTTAATGCTGAATAGATAAAATTAAAAGTAATGGAAAAGATTGTATTCGTGCGTTTTGCCAGGGTACGTTCGTAAAAGGAAAATTGAAGCTTGTGTTATGGTCTAGAATCGATTTGAGTCTAGTATGTTAGGTCACTATTACAAGTCAGCATTTTTATTGAGTAGCCACTTTGTTGTTTGAGAACGTTGATTTGGATATCTCAAAAGTTTCTATATCTCTACAAGAGTCAAAATTCATGCTTGTTAAAACTTGGTATAATAAGCGAAATTTGATTTTGTTCTTCGTAGTGTATCTAATGATTCCTTGCTTTCAAGATATTAACGTGTATATTCTCTTGGGAAAATTCAGTATAATTTAGTTAAATGTATGTTTAGATGTGTTTCAACTAATCTTTAAATATAATGACATATTTACATATCCATGAGTTGAGCTATAGTAAGCTGGATATTTTCCTCTTACGAATATATTGACTTTCAATTTAAGGTTTTAAGATTTAAGCTGAAAATATTCGTAGTTTCTTTTATTATTTTCTTTCTCAGAAAACTTAAAATATTTTTGACTTGTAGATTTTAGAACTGGAGCATATTTGTATTATATTTGAACATTTTATATTCAACAACCTGTTTCACCTATTATTATGATTTCCAATGGGTTTACATTGGGCAGATCCACTACAATAGCACAGCAGGTTTATAAAGATCGTGGGTGATCATGCGAGATATTTTAGTCAGTCACTATGTATATCGTTAAGGGTTTCATAAGAGGACCTTCTAAGGACTTGCTTGCTTTAAAGCAATTACGGACATCTAGTACATAAGTTAGCCTTTCTCTCCGTTGTTTTAAGTCTTGATAAATTCGACAAGACGAGCGCAGATTGCTAGTCAAATCCTTCTATATTTTCAGGCCGCGGTAGCTAGTGGTCAGGTCAGTAGGGCATGGCGGTTTTCGTTCAGTCGCGGAGTTCGATCGAGCCGAAAGACCCCGATGTAGCCGGGGCTGGATGACGTTAAAATCTGTTCCGGGGCCCAAAAGTCCCTCCCGTTGGCGTGTTGTGGATGTTAGGAGAGGAGGTGCCAGCTCGGTCGTCACTCTGAGTATGGTTCAAAATTAGCAGGGTCCGTCGCCATAGCCCTCGTGTTGCTTCTAGTGCGACGTTAATAAAAATACAATAAACTAAAACACTTCTATTTTTCTGACCCTTTCGAGTAGAAACAATTTTAACAATATTCCTTTTTTCAGTACGCGAGCCAGCTGTAGCCCTATTGAGTCATTGTCAGTGACTCTCGCAGCCAGTGGTAGTAGTATTGGGTTCAAAACTAATGTTGCTTCTTTTGGGAATTAATAAAATGCATGTCTTTATTTCTGCTTAGATTACAGTCAAGACAAATGTTCATGTAATTTCTTAACACATTTACTCACCAAGTGAGCCTGATACTAATCTCATTAAACCGTCGTGGATACTAAATTACAGCTGATGCACGTAATCTATTGAAAAAGTATCATCTCTGGCATAGAATGAAGTTTGGAGTGTCGTTCTTGTCACTTGTTGTAATTCAAATACTAAGTCAGTCGTCATACTCTCCTCTTGTTGTTTGATTCCAGGTGACAATGTTCACAATCTATCTAAAACCTATGAGTACAGCTCTGAAATTTTTTAGTTTTTAAAACGAGAATCAATCTTTATCTACCATTTATTTCTTTATTGTTTTCATAGATATTGAGTGAAATATTTGACCTAAGATTCTGCAGCAACAATGCACCAATCTCGTGGATCGATAAAGCTGCTTGGAGAACTATCGAATTGGTAAAAAGAACATGTGAAGCTTCAGGTTGGTTTATATAACATTTTCCCCAGATGTGAAATGTTAAACGAGTAACTTTAAATGGTTTAGAAATACGGATGAAGGGACTTTGTTCTTTAAATTCTACAAGGTTGGGTGGCAGTCACTGGTCAATTTAGAAAAAGTCCTATGATTAGATCCATGTCTACCAAGCGCTTTCAAATATTTCATACTTATAGAGTGCTGCACAGACAAGCGAATGATTAAATTTTAAGACTTATGAGCAACTCGACCAGAAATACACAAGTTTGTACTAGTTTGTTCGAACGTCAGAGCACTATACACGTTGTGGTGACCGAGAATCCAATGTTTTAGAAAAGATTTTGATACAAAAATGGGAAAAGTGCAAAAAATATTTTTACCTGAAAATGGAAGATTGAAAAGAAAATTCTACTTTAATTTAAAACATTATGGTTGTGTATTTTGGGATATTACAATGCGTGTATGTATTGGAAAACATCTCGGATCAATATCAAATTCTCACATAGATAAATATATCTGCACTAATAGGATCAATATTGGCTTAGTATAATCGTCAATTTCTTTCATTCTATATGAAGTTTGTCATCTATATAAACGTTTATCTATTTTTGCTTTACGATAGGTTACTTTTATCACAATCAATAGTATACTCCATCAAATTCAAACATTTTTAGCTTACCGTGTACCTAATAATTGAAAAGGACTCTAAATTGCGGGAAAATTAGATTAATGGTCCTGGAATATTACTTAAGAATTACTTTGGCATCGATTTGAAAAAAACTGCCAAGATAGTCCTGGCTAAATTTTCTTGTTGTGGCTATTGAGCCATTTCTACGCTATTTTTCTAGAATGCTTCATGGGAATTTCTCCAGGGCATAATTAAAAGACGAGGACTGTGTGTGAGCAAAGTCTTCATTACAGTTCTCTATCTTGAATTTGCTGTTCCTATTTGTTGCAACAATATTTACTAAACCTTATATTTCTTCTCTGTACTTCTTTCGTACAATTCACATTATAGTGATCAAAGATACTTTTCTGAACCACTTTATGCTCATATATAAAAATCCTTGATTGTATCCAAAAATTTAACTTAAATATAATTGCAATATTTGGCTCCCTTATCTTTCCCAGAGTACTGGTCTCAGTTCGAAAAAATGACTTCTTCTAGAGCTTATCTTTAAAATTGTTTTTCAATTTCTTCGATTTTGCTTCACTACTGAAGTCTACTGCAATTTAGAACTTCAGTCAATTAGTTAGGTATTCATCTCTTTCGATGAATATCTTAATGTTTTGAAGATGGAAACAAAGTCACTATATTTTTTAATCAATAAGTAAAGGATGAACTGGCTGTGGTTTGGAACAATTTAGTAATAGAAATGTTTTACTTGATCAATTATCTAAATGTACTTTTTCTAGAAACTCTCATTTTATACTATATTCATAATAAAATAATATTTTAGCGAGCAAGAATAAAATTTTTTGATAGTATTTTGATAGTTTTATTCAAGCAATTTCGTTTTTGCTTTTCCTTAAATGGTCAAACTTGGAAATAAGTATACAATTTTGAACATTTCTTTCATAACTGAGGTACTAAATGTTTTTCCTTAAAAATGTGCTATTGCTGAAATTGTAACGAATGGAACTGTTTCTTTGTATGTATAAATCGACATTAGGATTCTTTGAGAACTTGGTTTAGATAGCTACATATAATTACAGATGGTTCTCTTTTTTTGTTTTCGAGAGGTAGAGCCTCTCCTTATATATCTCAGAATCTAAAGCGAAATCCATTGCTTTTATTTACACTTTGAAGCATACTTCCTCTCAAAGGCCGTTCCAAGCGGCTTCGTTAGATCTCGATCCGCTGGAGTCAAGTTTATTAGTTGAGTTTCAGAACAGTATTTATTTATGCTGCGAAAGTGGATGGAAACTGGTTTTTTCTGTTATTCTGAACAATCATGAAGAGTTCATTTCTCGTGTGCTACGAACCTCTTGGAACATTTTTATGATCTCTTATATTGAAACAGGTCTGAGTTTCCAGAAGAGAACCTGGCAAATGATTTGCAAGGAGATTTCTTACAGACTCCGGCTTAAAACAGATTCCTTGCGCAAGATGGATTAAAGCTCGATGTAGTCCACTTTACCAATACTATGTAGAAGACTATGTTGCAATTGCTCTTGAGTCACAGAATAAATTCTATTTTACCAATTCATGCTATTGATTTTAAAATCGTTAAACTGTTTAGGAATAATACTAGCCTTTTTTTTTTTTTTAATAAACTCTCGTTTAATTCGCGTTAACATTAAATAAACTATTGAGTAAAATCATGCTTTTCTAAGTATGAAATATTTAACGTTCAGAAAATGAAAAAGGCATATTAATGAAGATGATTCTTGTGATTAACTGATCGAATAAAGATCATATTTTTGCGAGTAATAAGTAATTTCAAACAATATTTATTTATCTGTGGCATAATTTAACGTGATGAGGGAATAAAACGGACGGTAATGCTGGACAAATCTGTTAGTTCTCTAACTGTTCTTATCAAAGCCTTAAACCTCCAATGGTGAAAAGGTCATTTTGTTATTCATATGCATTGATTAATGTGCCAGAGATAGTATATTGGAATTCAAAGGTCTGGATCAATCAGATTTATCAACTCTACAGATAGAGTTACAAGATGTAGAAGCACTTCTCTATTATATGAAGAAACTAGAGAGGCGAATACATGCCTCTTGATATTTCATACAAAAGAAATTAGCGATTTAATTTTGTGTCTTCACATAGAAACTTGCTAGTTTCAAATATTGGTTGATATAACTGGAAGGAACAAAGTGAAAACTGTTTTGTAAGATGGATAAAGCGCATCTGCTACCTTTGCATAATCTTTTTTAAACATTCATAATTAGTCAAACTGATTTGAACTCTTTTTTCTATAATTTAATCAAGTGGATACAATAGGTGTAGTTAGCACACGTATGGCATCGTTACAAACAGTTATGAAAATTAAAACTGTCGGAAGCTAAAGTAGGCAAGATAAAACTGATTTGCTACATATTTTCGAAAAACTTTCTACTACTTCAGAAATGAATCGTCTCTTATAAAAGTGGAATTACTCTCTTGCATACAAATGAGTAGTTGAGGTTGATTTTATTTATCACTTTGACTTTTCTTTCGCGCGGTAGCCTACAGTGATTAAGAGCACTGGAACTTAGCGGATGCAGTTTTCGCAGTCATGGGTATATTTTTGTTCTGGTTCCACAAAAGGACCTACAGCCAGTCTGATGCACGTTAAATCTGACGGTCCTCCCAGTTGTCTGGTGTGTAAATTATGACAGGGTGTCTAACTCGGGTGCCGTCTCTCATCTTGATTCATGTTCAAAATGACGAATCCGGTCAACCCAATAGCTGTATTGCTATAGTGTGACGATAATAAGCAATCAATCTAATAATTGTTCAATCGGTAAAATAATGACCACAAATCTTTACTCTTAGATTTGAAATGTTTGGTTTATAGCCTGGTATTTTGTAGGTTTGTTTGCTGACGATTGGAAATGAAGCTTCCGGCATATATCAAGTGGTATGGATGGGAGTCCTGAGTGTCTTGTTTCAAAAAGGTTGCTGGCCAGGTAATCGCTGTAAGACCATGCTACTAATCGCCTCTATTAGTCGATCAAAGCTCTCGACCATCAGAATATATCCTCTGGATGGAAAACTCAGAAAGGTTTGGACTTCATTTTCAATATGTATGAAATGCGGTATTTCTCTTATCATTACGATCATATATGTTCTCTGCGTGTTTGTTTCTAATTTTGGATTTATTGCGTTACTATTTTACGATTAATTGCAGTAAAACTACAATAGTGAGGAAGGAAATGCTAAATGGCATCAAAGAAAGAATTAGCCATTTTTTATCGGTAGTGAAATGAATTTGTATAACTTGTAATGTATAAACTCAGGGAACTGTGGGCTTTCTTTCAATTATGTGCCGTTCTTATAAGGTGCTACTTAAAGACAGAGTGGTTTCCACATCCTACTCTCTAACTGTATTCGTAACTGTGTCTATGGTCCGACTGGAAGACTGCTTTTCTCTTGAGAGAAACATGCAACAAGTTTACAGGTCTCAACGAATGGATATCGTTGCTAGCATAAGCAAAATGGAAAAATATTAGGGTTCATAGTATCTAATATCCGTTCTGGCCACTTCAGATTCAAGTAGAAAGCGTTAATACGTTGGAATTGTCTTCTAAAATATTTCTAAATTCTATTTTTATGGAACTAAAATCCTTTTTTATGGTATTCTAACCACTAAAATTTTTCTTAATTGCTTGAAATCGACGGATTGCTTTGTGCGAAGCAAATAGTATGTGCTGATGTGGAATAAAGCGTAAATATTTTCTTTTAATGTACTTTATTTTGAGTATTTTTAAAAACTGTTCATGTGGTCAAATGTTTTTTTCCTAAAACATAAGTAGCCTTGCGCGAAATTTATTTATATTTTTTATTACTTTGGTATTTAATTATGAATTAAACTTAAAATAGAAATTACTTAATGAAAAAATCTTGCATTAGAAATGCATGAAAAATTCAATTCACATCCAATAGATTGGAAGTTGAATTTGACTGAAATTATCGCATGATGGTACGAGACGAGAGGTAAATCTATTGGGTTAAGAATTATCCATTTAAAAACTAAATAGCTCTGTGAAATATACTAGCACACATTGACAGAACATGCAAAAATCCCCCGTACGATTTTTTCTGTAGATACAAAACATTTTGCAAAGCTCTAAACTTAAGGCTCCCGTCTACCACCATTTTGATTTCGGGAATGTGATGTTAATCCCGTGGAATTTCGACTACCATTCTCGCATCTTTACTATTTGATCTATTTAAATGAAATTAAGTGCATCTGAAAGAGCAAAAAATAATGAAAGTTTCCGTGGAATTTCCTTGTTCCCTCCGATATTTAAAAATATTTTTTGGACTCGGGGAAACCTCGTAAACGAATCATTAAAATAGAGATAAAAATATTTTTAAAAATCGGAGGAAAAAAGTAATTACCCAGAAGCCTTCATTATTTTTTGCTTTTTTAGATGTACTTTATTTAATTCAAATAGATAAAACAGTGAAAAGTTGAGAACGGTGGTAATAATTCCATAGGATTAACATTACGTCCACAATCGAAATAGCCGGTAGAGGGTGGTCAGAGCTTGTAATGACGCGAATGACCTGTAATTCCTTTTGTAGGGGGGAAAGCTCGCCAAAAAGCACCATTTTTAAAAATTTTCGAAATTTATGTCACTGAATTTTTAGTTTGTCTACAGCTGATTATAGTAAAATTCTATTGACATAGAATGCAAGGTCGTGAACTTGAAGGTATATGAATTTTGAATACAGACTAGGCTATTTATTTTCAACTACCTTAATTTTAAACGCTCTGTCAATGTGGTAACCGAGAGTAAGAAATAAAATTAATGAGGGAAATTATGTTTATTTTCTAATGGCATTGATTTCATAAACCATGAAAATTAATCAATGACAATTGCATGTGTTATTCTAAGCCAAACTGTTTTTTTGCAGCAAACAATCCTTGCTGGTCAAGTTCTTGCAGTCATATGTGCCTGATAGCTCCCTTAAATAAATACCGCTGTGTTTGTCCACCAGGTTTCACCCTCGCTAGTAACGAAATGACGTGCCTAAGTACGTACTAAAGGCCTTGCTTTCATTTCATTTCCTGTTAGGGTCTTCTTCCATTAATATGAAAATTGTCATTGCAGTTAATGATAACTTCCCAATGCTGTTGGTGAACGATGATAACAATATTTACCACATTCGTCCCGAAGCAGTGGGGAATAGTGTGGTAACGGAGTTGCCTACAACGCACATAGAATTGATTGGCAGATTGGCTTACGATTGGAATTCGAAGACGCTTTATGTCACAGATATGCAGAAACCCGCTTTATACGCGTTTAATATGACGACATTAATAAGACGGTAAGTTGAATAGGGAGAATTTTTTTAAATGCATTGTTAGTTTTAAGCGTCTTATGATCTACCTATATTTGTGTATTGGATCACACATATTGATTGCCTGGTCTTGGAAGCTTATGTTAACTTGAGGATGTATTAACTAGACCTTTTTGAATGCCTAAACTGCTTGATGTACATATTCAATTATATTTTATATAAATAAACATTAAAAAAAAACCGCGTTTGTAGTAATGTAATTGTTTCTTTCAAAAATAGCCGTTACTAAAGCTTATTATATTTGCATAAAAACTAACAGTCTAACTGACAGTTTTCTTGCTAATCAATAATGGAATCGGCAGCAAAAATTTTAATATCAGTAGTGAAGAGCTTACGTGTATTTAAAGTACTTAGCCATTTCTGTTTCTTTACAGTGAATTGGTTGTGAATCGTCTAGTATCTCCTGAAGGTCTAGCATTCGACTCTTCGAATAAAAATCTCTATTGGGCTGATTCGAGTAAAGGTACAGTGGAGGTAGTATCAACTACAACTTCCGCGTCGTCTACAATCATTGTGGATTTGTCCAAACCCATGGATATAGTTCTAGTGCAAAATATCGGGTAAGAAAAAAACCTAAGTAACCATCTAGTTTTTAGTTGAATGCTTCTGTTCAAACTAATTGAGCATCTCGGGGGGCTTACATTTTTTAGATATGGGCATCGTGACTCCATAGTATCCTAAATATTTTCCCTTTCTCAAGGATTTTATTCATAACATACTGTAGCAATTTATTTTTCAATTTCCTTTTTGTCAACCAATTTTTACTTTTCGAACCAGCAACTGGACCCAAGTTACACTTTGTTTGGTGCAGCATAGCCACAACTGCATCTTACTCTAATAAATTTTAATTTAAAATGCAAAACTCATTGGATGGCGTTTCACTATTGCTTAACTTTTACCAGTATCTATGTGTTCAATGCCATTAACAAAGGTATTCAAATTTTATTTACAGGCGAATGTTTGTATCAACCGTTGGAGATGACCCATCTATCATAATGTATGACATGGATGGAGAGAACGCTAAGCTGTTAAATATGGTCATAGCCACACCAGTGGCTCTTGCTGTGCATCCAACAGCAAGTCTTCTATATTTTGCCGATCCCAAAGCGGAAGCCATTTCAGTTGTAAATTACTTAAATCCACGAAGGTAATTATGTTTTTCCATTGCATCTCAACGGAGTTTTAATTTGCATTTCAAACTTCAAAAGCTTACCAAAGGCAGGCATAATTTTATGTTCCTGCGAGATAATGCTGTATTACTGTAATAATTACTGCTTTTGCGCGTATAATTAAAGTTGATTAAAATCGCTTTTACTCCATTAATAACATTTCAGGCAAAGCAATAGGAATGCAGACTTTTCAATTCGTGAATGCAGACTTTTGGGGGGAAGGAATGTATAAATTAAGTGACTTGTATGGAAAGCTTACAAAATTGCGCTATTCTCAGATGACCACGTGCACTTTTAACGATTCATGAAAGCAACACTTCAGTATCTCGCAGATAAAGGTATCGGCATTTTACAGAAACTGTACGGTAAAATTCAGAAGAGAACGTTTTCTCGTAGATATTCACTCGGTGTATCTGGAATATTATTCTTCGAATTATATATATTCTCTCTACATACTTCGTACTTATCCAAATCTAAAAGTTTAAGGAGGATCCCTGTGACTGAACATCTGCCATCGGTATATTGTTATAGACTCCGCTCTTACTCGTTTCAGGCGCAAGGTTTGATATGGAAGCTGTCACTAATCCTTAAGCTTTGGTTTCAAACTTGAGCCTTGCTTACATTTTACAAGGCAGGGAAATTTCCATGGCCTACAGCTACATTGTGTGGAAGTTATAAAGTGGAAGTTATTTATAAAAATTGTAGCTATGAAATTTAAAGAAATATGTCAATAAAAAATGAAAAATTCTTATTTACAATAATGTAGTGTCGACTAATGAATCTGATATTATTAGATATCCTTGGGAAAAAAAATTTAGGGTTTCGAGCCTTCACAATGTAGATGCGAGGTTCTGTCAAACTATTTTATTACCAAACATTCTATCAATTTGACATTTACCAACGAATTTCCTTTGTCACTATTCTTTGACTAGTGCAAATGAGGTTTACAAAGGGTAATTAATGTACATGAGTGACTTGTTTATTATAAGAGCATTAAATGCAGAACGAGGATTAAAAAAAACCAAAATTTTTATAGATTAACCTCATTAATTCAAAGAATTGTTTGAAATTAATTTGCGAATGCTAGCGAAAAATTAAGTAGGGAAGAAAACATGCCAAACCTAAATCCTTTTCAACATGAAATTACAACCAATTTTTTTAAGTGTTCTCGTAAATATCTTTAAATTCGCTGGTTTACTTAAACTATTGCATGAAATTGTTTCTGCCCTATTCCGAAGCAAATATTTGGGATTTTTATTGTACAGGGCAATCCACTATTTATTTGACTTCTGGAATCAGGTTAACAGCTTCGAAATGCGAATTCAATTAAGTATGGTGAAGGTAAAGAATCCTTAAGATTGATGTACATGTTTTTTCGTCCTTCCGAGCACAGTTGTAGTTAAATTCTAAATGAGAATCTGCTTTTAATTGTACATTTATTAATTATCCCTGTGAAGATCATGCACATTTCTGTGAACATGAAGTATGGTATTTTTAACAGATTAAACTTCTAAATTAGATAGGGCAGCACGTCCTATGAGCAAAAATAACTATGCTGAAAATTTATCACAAATTACTATAATCGCAATGCTTACAAAATAAGAGTCTGTTGAAGCAGGCTAGATTCGAAGTGGCAATCTTATATTGGCAGAAATGAAAAGATTTAATCTTTAATGTATATCGTTCTGCAACTGATATCAATGTCACAGTTGAAAACAATTTCTAAAACTGACTATTTATTTCTCTCTGAAAATTTCATAATTGAACCGGTAGCGTTGAAAACTCAAACATATATCGTTACGTGAACGAAAATACTCTGGACAGACTCAAACAAATGCTTTAAATCTTTGAAACAAATGGCTCACATACTAAACGGGTGACAAAAGTGGTGCAGTTCAGAAAAGATCATTATGCTAGCGGCTCCTATAGAGAAACGACGCGGTAAGAAACTTTAATTCATCAATTTCATACCAACCACTAGGAAAGAGTTATCTATTTTGTATCCTCTCCCTCGCAGGAACCTACCTGGCAAACAATAGTGGACCTGATATTTATGCCTTGCTTCTCCTAGTGGGTCGGTCATGCAGCTGCGATGGAGAATGGAATTGAATCCAAAGGATGAATGACGGCAAAGGTGATGTCTTTGTAGTGTTGTAGAATTTTAAATAGATTAATCCATTAAACCTTTAACATTTTAACGATTTTTATTTTATTTATTTTAAAATTTGAATGACTTCGAGAGTTTCGTTGTCTTGAAGTAGCAAAAAGTGCTTCCAAAGAATTTGTATGTGATGGAATAAGGACTGCGAAGATGAAGTTGGCACGAAAAGTGTGAGAAGTAAGTAATTCTTGATGTATCAAAGAGATGTGTATTTACAAAGTAAAAAAAAAAGCATGTAGACCAAGAGCAACTGTATCTGCATTATCAAATAGCAAAATTACACTTGAATTAAGACAAAATATACATGTTTAATTCATAAACTGAAAAATTACTGTTTCAGATTTTGAGAATGAACTAAAATTTCTGTAATAGTTTAGAAATGGAGAAATGCTTACTTTTAATTATGTAGATAAGGGGACGAGAGAATGCAGTTTAAAAATGACTAACTATTTAAATATTTAAAACGATATAAAACTTCAAATCCCAAATAAAAGCTTCGGAAACTGTACAGTTTTGCATTGAAGCCTACATTATTTTGGATGACTTCCTTCAAGAAATAACGTCTGTAAAGCGTCTCAGTATAGAGAACTCGAATCTATAGTAAAGTTAAAAGAAGTGTCGTATTTATAGCCTGCTGTCATACAAAAAGCCTAATTGCTAAAATACAGATATCGACTAGTAAAATGCATACGAATGATAAAAGATTATGCCTATCCTTTTATAAATATACTTTGATTTATACAATCAAAATTCGGCATAAGGCCTGAGGTTGCACACATAAATTAGACAGCCCCTCGCTTGTTTTATATTGCAGCTTCGCTACAAAATAATCTTCACACATACAACAGAGCTACACCTCGAAGATGATCATTGAGAATGACTCCATGTCTGTCTATGGAAGAGCGGATATCAGATCTGCCGTTCGTACGTGGACCCTGATTTACCCATAGACACCTTTTATTTGGGAGGGTGTTCCGAGGTGTCCTTCCCATGCCATGTCCCTTATGCTGATTACATCATTTTAATTATGTGTCTGTTTTTTTAATCGTCATCACGTCGTCTTTTTTTTACAATAATCCGTTTTAAACTCATTCTGGCTTGTTGAGGAACCTCGCACCATAACTATTATTGCTTTTTAATCAAAATGTGGTCTTTACACAATTGGAAATTTTTAACTTTTTAACCTTATTACTTCTCTTTGTGTTTTTCTATAAATTATAAATTTTAATTATTTTAACAATTGTTTGCCGCAGCATAGGCCTTTGACTCTTCGTCGCCTTAAACCTGGCAGTCAATCATATGAAATCATTTGCACTCTAGATTTGCTTTTCTCGTGGATTACCAAGGAAAATTTTATTGAAATACTTATGTCTCTTAGAAGAACCGGAAGATGCCGGCAAGCGATTTCGAATGTTGTGTGTATCATGGCTCTCATGGAAGGTGTGATAAAAGAGATGACTGTGGAGACAACCTGGATGAAATAGGGATGTCGTAAGTGCAAAACATTTTAATCTACTCGCCATTCAATAATAAACTGGAAAAAATTTTTCAGTTAGACCACGATGCAATAGAGTATGACATGCATCATGACTTCGAAGGAATCGGTTATTCTCTCCTGAAGAAGATCACCTGGTCTTTGATTTTTGATCTTACTGTCTTGGCTAAATCACGGGTGATCATTAAACTTCCTATAACTCCTGCATATAAAATAATGCTTGTATATTAACAACGAGTAAAAATTTAAATGTCTTTAGCTTTGAAACATTCGAATTTTTATTTTATTGTTATATAATTTTGTAGCACAAATTGGGGGGATGATTAACCTTGGAGCAGTCGTATTGTGATTGACTTAATTTTGAAATTCAAAATTGATGGAGCTAGTCGGTCGTTAATTATTGAGTTTTCGCGTTAATGTATGTACGATATGGTAATTTCAGTGTTTAACTGATATGCAGTCTATGGGATCAAAATTTGAAACGTTGGACCGCAACATATTTGGCAAATTCAATTAAATAGTAAGATCCACTTTCTATTTAAAGATTTCACTGAAAACTCGGATATGCGAACTCATTAGGGGCCCAGTAGCCTAGTGGCAGACTAGCAGCCGACATTGTTTTCGTGGGGTCGGGTCATCATTCCACTGAAAACGTGTGGCCGCGGTAGCCTAGTGGTCATAGTTTCGAATTATTGACAGGCGGTTTTCGTTGTTCGATCCTTGGCTGCCAAAGACCCGCAGTGTAGCTGAGGCTGATGCATTACCATTGACGTGTTGTTGGGGGTGCCAGCTCGGGAATTGTCCTCTTCACTTGAACGAAGTTTAGAATTACGGCGTCCATCGCCAATAATAGAGCTTGAATTGTTTTGAATGTTAGTTAATGTATAGCATACAGATTTCAACTGTACTAAAAACACATTATCTCAATTTCCAGCCACTCCTGTGAACTGTTCGAATGACCAGTTTACTTGCACAGAAGGAGAATGTATTCCACTCCTTTGGAGATGCGACGGAGAAAGCGACTGCACAGATGGCAGCGACGAAGCTAAATGCCACACTACAGCGTGCAATGAAGAAACCCAGCTTCGGTGTGATCACGGACAATGTATACCAAAGTCTTGGGCTTGTGATGGGGCTCCCGATTGCTTCGACAGCACGGATGAAAGAAACTGCTGTGAGTTTTCACAGAAACTATAGACTCCAAAGTATTTTTTCTCCCCTGGAAATTTTAATTTTAAATCTAAATGTTAGCATGACGAAATCGATCACAAGTGTTCAAAGCGATCTTCATAAAGATCAAAAAGACCCTTAAAGTCTTGCTATCATTGCATCAGTATTCTGACCTACAGCTTTGTCCAGTGCCTTGATTCCACAAAAGACCCGCTGTGTTCAGAGGCTGATGCACGTTAAATCTGATAGAGGATCAAATTCCTCCCGTTGGCGTGATATGGAAGTTAGAAAATGGGTGCCAGATTGGATGTCATCCTCATCACTTGACCGAGGTACAAAATTACGAGGTCCGTCACCAATAGACTTCCTGTTGCTTTTAGTGCGACGTTCATAAATCCAAACCAAAAAACAAACCCTTTCGTAGAAAAATTAAGATTTCGTTATATAAATTAAATTTAGAGTTACTAGGTAAACTAGAATGCATCTCGACAGCCTGACAAAAATGATGAATTTTATACACTAAATTTGATTATAGTTTCAGATTTTCCCTTCGTTCGTGCGTTTAGTATCCAGTGAATACAGATTTACTGTTAACTTGTATTTCTCGCATAAGTTTTCCTCTCAATAGTTTGTATCTATATAAAATAATTCATGTATCCTACGTTTCCACATTTATAGTAATTGGCATGTTGTGAGGAAGTTCCAGCTCTGATGCAATCATGCCTTGACAGTGTTATCTTGATTACGAGGTCTATGCGAATAGCTCTAGTAGTTGGAACAACGAAATCTTCAGATTGACTGTAAAAAGAATAGATATAAAAAAAAAATTGACAATTTTATTCGAGTAGCGGCAAAGATTAATATAAATCCGTAATCGGAGTACGTGTGTCAATTTGAAAAAAAATTATGAAATTCTTGCATATAATTAATTGATAGGCTCAAAAGAAAAGAATAGTTCTGCAATGAAAATAAATTACGAAAATGCTGAATTCCCAAGCCAGAATTTCAAATAGAATACCAAGGAAACATTTGAACATCAATTTTTGTCTATTAAATAGGCAAGTGATGTTTCATTTTAAAAAGTTGCGAGTAACTTCTTTTCACATTTTTAATTTGGCTTAAGCTGTGGGCATTAAAGTGAAACTCTTTTGTTGGCCTTTATATTTAACCCACTTGGTTAAAAGGCTGCAATCGCATACTGGTCGCACGCTTGCCAAAGGTTTTGTTTCCGTCGATTCGTGGGTTCGAACCCCGATGCCTTCAGATTCACCGTACAGCGCTGATGCTCCGTAAATCTCACCCATGTGGTGACCGCGTTTGAAAAAGTAGTCCCGCAGTAGCTCATGAATGTTGTAAGAGGAGACTAAAATTGGCACTCAGTGTCTGGTGGTAAAGCCGGGCACTCTGCCCTGATGATTATATCAGGTTATTGGTTGTCCACTCGAGGAACCTCTGAGGCTTACATTCTATACGTAAATACAGGCATAACCCCGAGACATCTTAGTGATCTTTTTCTTTCCTATGGGATTTACTGTCTTTGGTAAACACGGGTGACGAACCCCTGGGATACCATAGCAATCTTTATCTATTTTCGACTCTTGTCATCCAATTTTAATTTTTCTCACGTCTAGATCAAACAAACCTTGTTTGAGCACATAATAGCCACATCTGGCTCTTGTAATGTGAAGGTCTTTTAATAGCACATCACTCTTTAAATATGGCCCTCAGGGGGCTTGTCTTTAAGTAGGCATGGGAATTATGTCTCCCGAAGCACTCTAGTGATAGTTTTCTTTCTCATAGGGTTTACTGTCCTTGATGAATTCGGGGTGACGCTCCCCAGGATACCATGGGTACCCTTCTATGTTCAACCCTCTTTCTTAACCAATTTTTCTCTTCTATTTTTTCAAACTAACAGATCACATCGAACACCTTGTAAGGCGCATCATGGCCATATATGGCTCTTGTGCCATTAAACTTAACTATCCCTAATGCTTTAATTCTATCGAGGCTCCAAGTATTTCTGATGGCGAAGTGAGATCTTGTTGAGGGAGAGTATCTCCGGTGTCATCAATGTCCCTTAACCGAGGTTCGCATCCGATGACCCTCCTGTTGCTTTTAAAGGCCACCCTAGTAAAGCAATCAATCGGTTAAAATGTAAAGTTACCATTACAGAGTCAACATTACTGAACAGACATCTCAACAAAATTTCGAGATTTCAACTTGTATAAAATTGAATAGCAATATTAACTCGAACAATTTCATATTTCTGTAACTGGTATTGAATTAAAATTTTTTGTTTCTCAGCTATAAGACCTAAAAATTGCAATACGAAAGAATTTAAATGCAACGATGGTAAGTGCATAGACGAAACGTTGGTGTGTGACAAGAGAGCAGACTGCGAAGATGGTTCGGATGAAAAAAATTGCTCCAGTAAGTTATTTCAACAAGAATTCATAAATTCGCATGTCTTTTTTTTTTTAATTATTTTTATTAATGAAGGGCTTTTCATACAGTTTTAGTCTTTTAAACTGTTTCTAGAGTCACTTTGTTTTTATCATTGGTTTCAAGACAATGAATCAAACTTTAATTATTTAAGGCAATCATAGTCGGCATTTATTTGTACTTTTTTTTTTATTCCGAATGTTACAAGACCGCTCAAAGTTAAGTGGGATTAAGAAATTCATTAGTTTCATTTATCCGCCTTATTGTATCTAAGAATAAGCACATTCATTTTATAAAAAATGTCATATTATAAATTCAAATCGGTAGTTAAAACTGTTACAAGTAATGCCTTTGTAAATTTATCTTCTTAATTACAACGAAAAAGGGAAATTTACTTCGAGATTTGGTTTTTTCGAAGAAAATAAACTTTATACATAAGTGGCTGCTGGAAAAGACAGTCGCTTTTACTTCATTTTAAAACTCTAATTTTGTTTGTTTTAAAAAAACGGATATATATAGAGCACTATATCACAATCGGGAAAACATCAACTTTTTTTCTTACTATTAAAGTAAAACATATCGTCTTTATAATGCTATTCTTTTTAGCTTCTCACAAAGCACTACCTTAATTGTTTCTTTACGATGCGCAAAATTACGATGTTTTTTCCATGGCAGTCAAGCATTTTTCTGTTTTTTTTTACATGTTTTGATAAATCTGTATATTTTATACTTTTCTAAAACCTTATATCCACAGAGTTGGATACAGCTCTTTATTTTTTTTTTATAGCGTCTGATAAAATTTTTAAAGCTATAACACTAGTACAGTTAAATTTGTGAACAAAATTGCGAGAAACTCTTCTAAAAATTTTCCCCTCTATTCTTTGAATATTAATTTGTAGTAGAAAGAATTTTAAAATATTGAAATATTCGGAAACAATTTTAAATAATTCTGTATTCGTAAGCCTTGTTGAAATGCATATTTTAAAAGTTTCAATTCTCAATATTTGAAGTACATAACTAAAGTTTCTCTCAAGGTGCTCTAACCATATTTTATGCCTCTAATTATTTTTAACTAAGCTTAATTTAGCTTCTGCTTTAAATTTTGTAAGCGTGGCGCAGTATATCCTGTTACAGGTTTTGAGCCATAAAACCCAAGTCGCTTAACTTTGTCTAAAGATATAAATGGTAATTTATTTCAAATTCAATACTTCCATTATAATTGCTGAACATTTTAACTATGAATATTGGATAGTAACTTAATAAGGAGAGCAATTTACAGCATACAATATTAAGTGATATCAGTTTCGAGAATAAGTTGTAATTTCTATTTTTTCCCCAAAGAAATAGTACCTTGTGATGAAGGACGTTTTACTTGCCGTGATGGAACTTGCATTTATATACATGAAGTTTGTGATGGTTACAAAGACTGCGAAGAGGGCGAGGAAGAAGTAAACTGCAGTAAGTGTTCAACAAAATTTCGAAGTTGTTGTGGTAGCAGAGTGAGCATGCTACCCCAGCCAGCTCGGGTGTGACCTTCTCGTCACTTAACCGGAATTCAAAATTTCGAAATCCGTCGCCAATAGCCCTCGTGTTGCTTCTAGTGCGACGTTAATAAACACTAAACTAAACCATATATCCATCCATATGATGATGCTATTAATTACGGTTTCATATCTCCAGATCCGAATCAGATAGAATACTTTTGGGACTGTCTTGGCAGACAGGTTACTGCTTCGAATGCTCCAAAGTCGTTATGAGCTGGAACAAGACTTACTCAGTGTCTAATCTTCGTTTCACACACATATCGGTATCCGACTACTCAATTTACAACATGGAATGTCGTTGCCGCCAATGTAAAGTTGGACTAGACACCTTCCTTAATGGAACACTTTTGTAATGTCACTGTGACGGTTTACTACATAAAACTATGACGTACCGTTTTCTTCCAGAATAGACTTTTCCGCCAAGAGTGCAATTTTTTTTTTTGTAAATCATTTTTGCATTAAACTTATGTAAATTTCTATGACTCATTCAATAAACATCTGTTTAATGCAAGCACATTTCCTCCAAATTTGTTGTTTCTACCTTCATTGTAAATTAGATGCAAAAAAATTGGTTGTTCCTTAACTTTTGGAAGCCAGCATATATTAACATTAAAAAAAAATTTCTGCAAGCCTCCAATTAGAATTGTTAGTTTTGTGTATCTTGGGTGTTGTACGCAAAATTTCAGATATTTGAGTTTTCTTGGATTAAAAATAGGTTAATGAAATAATTAACTTAAATTGAATCTTATTAAATTGAATCTTATTAAATTGAATCTTATTAAAT
>BMAW01074381.1:302764-352895 GCA_019974015.1 Nephila pilipes | reverse complement strand
AATCTTATTAAATTGAATCTTATTAAATTGAATCTTATTAAATTGAATCTTATTCTAATTTCTCAAACTGTCTTATATTTTAGACAGATTGACTTGTAATTCTTATTACTTTGTTGTCGTTACGTTGCACTTAATCTTTAGATTTCATTAATTTATTTCTAAAAGTTTGCTGTAAGGAAACCTTTTTTCACTGGGATAATTCGCAGGTTACTGTGGGCAATCGGAGACTCATTTGTAGGATTCGAACCTACGGAATATGTCAACAATGTACGATTGTCGAAATGTGAGGTACGAATTAAATGCCGTATTTAATTTGCATTGCGCTCGGGGACTTCCTTCAGCACTGACATGACCCAGAGAAATCCTAACCTTTTTCTTTCCCATGACCTTTATTTTCCTTGGTAAATGGGCCGCGGTAGCCTAGTGGTTAAGGTCGTGGACTAGCGACCGGCGGTTTTCGTTCGGTCGCGGGTTCGATCCTTGGCCGCCAAAGACCCGCCGTGTAGCCGGGGCTGATGCACGTTAAATCTGTTCGGGGCCCAAAGTCCTCCCGTTGGCGTGGTGGGGATGTTAGGAGAGGGGGGCAGCTCAGGTGTCGTCCTCGTCACTTGACCGTGGTTCAAAAATTACGAGGTCCGTCACCAATAGCCCTCGTGTTGCTTCTAGTGCGACGTTAATATAAACTAAACTAAACTTTCCTTGGTAAATCTGGTATACTCTAGCCATCGTTCTCTACTTGCGGCTCCCCTTGGCAATCAATTTGTTTTCCATTTCTTAGGAACGATTAGACAACAGTTGCAACTTGTGAGGCGCAGCATCGCCGCATATGGCTATCGCACCATTAAACTCTATTCTCAATTGCTACTGTTCACATTTATTTTGAATAGCTCTGAAATTTAATCAATTTTAATTGCAATCGATGGCTTACGAGTGTTATACAATTACGGGAATCATGACCCCAATGCTCTTTTTGCTGTTTTTGGTAAACACGCAGACGCGTCCCTGGGAAACCCTTGCGATTCTTTTCCATTTTCAACCCTCCTTGTATAACTTTTCAATTTTTTTTAAACGTCTAGATCAGTCAATTTTTTAGCGCACCATAACTGCATCTGGATCCTGAGCCACTAAACTTCACTCTCACGCACAGACTAATGTTTTAGTGATTAAATATAATACATCATACCGACGATTCTCGAGCTACCAGAATATTTTCGTAAAAGCTTTGTAAATAGCAGTTTGATGCAGCGATTTAGGTTTAAACGACTTATGTGTGAAATATCAATCTTTTATTTACAAAAATACCATTTTACTATAATAAACTCGGTGGAAAGTAATATCCGAAATAATAGTGTAAGAACAGCAGTAGCTGTTTTAAACTTGATTTAAAAGAACTTTGTTCAGAATTAATACTGGAAGTATTTATGCAACATTAATAAACTCTTGTCCATCAACGCTTTAAAATCTTTATTAAAATGCAAACTTGACTATTAAATTAGATTTTTCGAATATTTTAGCTCGGACAGCTGGTCAGTGCACTTCCGAAGAGTACTTCTGTTCAAACAACTCCCGCTGTATTTCAAAACGATGGATTTGCGATGGCGACAACGACTGTGGTGATGCAGAGGACGAGAATCCAGATAACTGCACGAAACGAATCAAACCTACTCTTCCACCTCATAAGAAAAGTATTTGGCGTCACTATTGGCTTAAGTTAAATAACATTAATTTAAAATTTCATTGAGGAAACACTATTGAATAAAAAATACCATACACGAGGGCTATCGATGACAAACTAGTCTCATTTAAAACTGAGCCAAAAGACCAAGGAAATTGTATTTCTGAAATCTCTCAAACGTGATGCTTAATTTTGAAGCTATTTAACTTTTTATAACTGCAAAAGTTTAAATAAAATATAATTCGGGAATTTTATGAAGGGTAGAATAAATTACGTTCGCCAGATTTTTAAAGAGAATTTCTTCATCACTGGCTGCTGGTCATGAAAACTTTCGGAATATGTAATTATACACAATATTCTTTTTGACTTATAATTTCATGTTTAGATTCGCTAATATTAATTGAATTTTTTTCTGCAGTATTTAGTTGAGCTTTAATTTCTTTACAAAAAAACCACCTGATTTTGAAGGAATTGTAATATATTGGAAATAAAAAATCTTTCAGCTTTTAAAAAATATTTATAGAGAAATATGCAAAAAGGACGGGAAAGAATAACTTCAAAACATTGCGCTCTTGTATAATTGGTATCTCCGCTAAATATTAATTAGCCAAAAGAAAATTATTTTTGCTGTAAACGAATTTTGATTTCTTCGAAAAAGAAACTACGTTAATTCATCTGGTAATTCTGTAAGAAATGTTAAAAATGGGGTTTAAGAATTGTATACACAATTACATCTTTGAGCGTTTGAGTAAAATTCAGAATGAGGCGTAAAAACATGCATGTAATGTCTTGCTATAAATTCCTCTTTGAATTTTTTCTTGTAATTCTATCATGATTCTTTAATGGAACATAAAAAAGGAAATTAATTTACGGAAATAGACGTGTAATGCCTTTCAATTCAAAAGAAATGTCAGTTTCGTAATTACTAATGTTTTCAAAGTCATTTTGCTAAAAAAAATCCGTAATTGGACGCTCCTTCAAAGACTATTGAATTTTTCAAATTCTAAAATTTCATTGCACTAATCTTAATTCGCCACGTCGTTGAAAATTGAAAGATCTTATGAAGTCGTTTTGAGAAACTAAATAATACAATGCAGAATACTATAACTAATCGGGCTTTCAATACATTTAGAATGTAGAACGATTTCAAAACGAAGCTCTAATGTCGTCCTCATTATTTGATTATGACATAAAATTAAGAGGTTCGCTGTTGTTGACTCTCGTGTTTCTAGAGTGTACATTGTTTACTAAAAATCTTTGTACTTTTTGCTCACTAAACTTACCTTAAATCTTGCAGTTCTAGACTGCAAAGAATTTTCCTGCAGTTTTTCTGGAGAATGCATACCTTGGTCTAAAGTATGTGATAAAGTGAATGACTGCGAAGATCTTATGGATGAAGGTCCACTTTGTGCCAAAGCCTGCAGTGATAACAATGGGGCCTGCTCACAAAGGTGCCAAAAAACTCCTTCGGGCACTAAATGTTTCTGCTTCCATGGATATTCTTTATCTTATGATGGAGTCACCTGTGAAGATGTCAACGAATGCAACATTCCAGGAAGCTGCAGTCAGTTCTGTAACAATACTAAAGGTGGTTTCAAATGCTTTTGCGCTGATGGTTTCTTCTTGGAACATGACCATAAGAAATGCAAGGCGGATGCTGGACCGGGCACGTTTTTATACTTGTTGCCAGATCAGATTCGTGGTATTGATTTGAGCACAGGATCGCAACGAGTATATGTAAGTGGACACCCAGGCGCAGACATGCGAGGAATGGATTATGATGCTTCTGAAGGAATATTCTTCTGGTCTGATTGGAAAGATGTAAGAATTTTAGCTATGTTTTTACAGACAATGCAGGTTTTATTCAATATATAGAGCACATCATCGTTGTTTTTAGTTTTTTTAATGAATATAGTTTAATGATAGCTCATCATGACCCTGAAGTACCCTAGTGATCTTTTTCTTGCCCATGGGGTTTACTGTCTTTGGTAAACACGGGTCACGCGCCCCGAGATACCCTAGCGATTGCAATCCTTCTCTATTTTCGACCCTCCTTGTTAACCAATTTTTCTTTTCCTCAATTTCTTCTCTTCCAGACCACAGTGAATTCTTGTTTGGAGCATCATAGCCATATTTGGCCCATGCGCAAATAAACTTTACTTTCTTACATGTCCTTTTTATCTATCAATCTTTTTCATTCAGAAATTTTATTATTCTAATGTCTAGATCATAGATTTATCTTGTTTGGCGCAGTATGGCCACATCTGGCTCTTGCGCCAATAAAACTTCACTCTCATCATCACTTCGTCACTTTACCAAGGCTCAAAATTACGATGTCCGCCACCAATAATCTTCGTGTTGCTTCTAGTGCGACATAAATAAGAACATAACCCAAAACCTTCACATTCACTTGGTCACTCCCTAGTTATCTACATGTGTAGTGACTATGTGTGAAATAATAGTTCCAATGTAGCTCATATCGTAAGAAGGAGACTAAAATGGGTACCCAGAGTCTTGGGAGGGAGTATAGCCGGGCACCTTCCCCTGGGGATTATATCATGAGACTAGTCATCCAGATTGGATATCTCAGGAGCTTGCCTACTTTTACATATGTGCATGCATCACAACCACGAGACGCTCTGGAGATCATCTTTCCTCTGGGGTTTACTGTCTTTTGTGTGGGCTGCGGTAGCCTAGTGGTCAAGGTCGTGGACTTGCGACCGGCGTTTTTCGTTCAGTCGCGGGTTCGATCCTTGGCCGCCAAAGACCCGCCGTGTAGCCGGGGCTGATGCACATTAAATCTGTTAGGGGCCCAAAGTCCTCCCGTTGGCGTGGTGTGGATGTTAGGAGAGGGGGTGCCAGATCTGGTGACGTCCTCGTCATTTGACCGTGGTTAAAAATTACGAGGTCCGTCGCCAATAGCCCTCGTGTTGCTTCTAGTGCGACGTTAATATAAACTAAACTTACTGTCTTTTGTTAACACAAGTAACGAGCCCTAGGGATACCTAACAGCCCTTGTTTGTTTTCGACCCTCTGTCAACCCATTCTATTTTTTTTTTCAAACGCCTATGTAAGTTTTCCTCTTTTGGCGCAGCATAGCCTGATCTGTTTTTTTTTTTTTTTTTTTTTTTTCATTAAATTACTATCGCTCCCTAGTGATATCTTCCTTTTCCGTGATTTTGTCTTTGCAAAACGGGGGAACCTTCCTCCGAAAAAACGTAGATGTATTAGCTGTGTGCGGTATATCATCCTCTATTTTTGACCGAAAACTTTGAATTTTAACCTTCTCCCGATTTCTTAACATCTAAATCATAATTGCACCTTATATGGTGCAAGAACCAAATGCAGTTATTCTGCATTATTGAACTATCACACTTGGGTTGATAAAGTGCCCGTTTGGGTGTAGTCTCCTCACTTGATCGAGATTTAAAATTACGAGGTTGGCAGCCAAAAGCCCTCGTGTTGCCACTTATAACAATTCTCATAGCGGCTGCAAAGTTGCTGGCGATCTGTCTATTATGGCGATTAAAGTATTCGTCGCCAATTCTCTTTCCATGTTCGGGGCCCAAAGTCCTCCCAGGGCATGGTGTGGATGTTAGGAGAGGGGGGTGCCAGCTCGGGTGTCGTCCTCGTCACTTGACTGTGGCTCAAAATTACGAGGTCCGTCGCCAATAGCCCTCGTGTTGCTTCTAGTGCGACTCTTGTCAACCATTTTTACCTTTTTTTTTTCCAACTTCACGTCTAGACCACAGTTTGATCTTGTTTGGCGCAGCATAGCTATATCTGGCTCTTGCGCCAATAAACTTTACATTCACTCACTCACTCACTCACTCGCTTCTAGTGCGACGTTAATAAAAACTAAATAAACTATTCTCTTTTCGTTTTGTGTTCTTAAATCTTGTTGGATCTTAACCGTTTCCAATGATGCTCTACTTCCCAATATTGTTTTTAATTTTTTTGCATAATAGATCAGATCGCGTAAAATGAAATGTAGACTTTTGACCTTGTTTAAAAACTGAATAACATCGAGCGTGTGTTACATTGCTATTTTGAAAGGTATCTGTTCTTGAATCTACTGGATATTTTACATACTGATTCATATTTTTGTTTATTCATATTTAAAACTTTGTATTATAATCAAAATATTCACGTTTAAGAGAACGCTTTAAAGTTATTCGTCGAAGGAATGTTATTGAAATCAATGCTAAAATAAAATATATGGTTTTCTTAATTTTATTGTAACTGGACGTTTTGAAGATAAACCTTTCTTTGTGATGAATAGAATCTAAAGTATTTTTAAAGTTATCCTATACTTTGAAGTAATTGAGACGTAAATTTATTTTTTATTTTGATATTAAGAAATAGTGCGCTTCGCCTATTCCATAAATTATAAGTTTCATATTGTTTTCAAATTCAATATTTCAGCATTCTAAGCAAACATGTGCCATTATATTGTATAGAAAAATTTGGTAATGATTGGCGGGCTTTACCTACACCTGGCTTCTGTGCTACAATAAATTTATCACTCACGCTCTCAAGGGCTTGACTTCTTTAGTTTATTACGGAAAATAGGAAGCCGAGGAACTCTTGCGATCTTTTTTCCCCCATGAGGTTTACTATCTTACGTAAACACAAGTGACGCGCTCCTAGGATACCCTAGCGATCCTACTCTATTTACTACTAATTATGCGCTCAGGGGTTTGCCGTCTTCGAGCGAGTATTACTCGCCCATAGCACCCAATGATCTTCCTCGTTCCCCGACCCGCGTTGTGACCGGGGATGACAGAATAGTCCCACTGTAGCTCATGTATGTCATAAAAGGCGACTAAAATGGGTACCCAGCGTCTGGGGATATAGCCGGCATCCTGCCCCTGGGGTTAATATCAGGAGACCCAGGGACTTGCCTTCGTTAGGCAAGTACGGGCATCATGACCCTGAGGCACCCGAGTGATCTTTTCTTTCCTGTGGGGATTACTGTCTTTGGTAAACACGGGTGACGCTCCCCCGGGTTACTGAAACGATCCTTCTCTATTTTCGACCATCCTTCTTGTCAACCAATTTGTCTTTTTTTTTTCTTCTCGTCCAGACCACAGTTAAATCTTATTTGGAGCAGCATAACCATATCTGGCTGATGGGCCAATAAACTTTACTTTCTTACTTGACCCTTTTCGATCAATCTTTTTTCATGGTTTTACAGTCTAGATCACAGATTTGCCTTATTTGGCACAGTATGACCACGTCTGGCTCTTGTGCCAATAAAACTTCACTATCATCATCACCTCCTTTCTCGTTTCCAGTGGGAGTCTTTGCCTTTGGGATACATGACCCCGGGATAACCTAGCGATCCTTTTCTATTTTCCACTTTCCTTGACAACCAACTTCTTTCCATTTTTTTCAAACGTTTTCATCATTTCATTAAACCCTATCCGACTCTTTCGCAATTAAACTTCGCAATCACTCTTTCAATGTGTTTTTTGGGTTTCCTATACACTTTCCTCAGTTTATTTTATCTAGAGTGCTGATATTTTTCACATAACAAAACGAATTTGTTTACTAAGCAGTGAATGTAATTTTTTTCATCATTCGCAAATTTTAGATATTGCACAATAATAGTATAAAAATTGAGAGAAATCTGAATCTTAATCTACATACTGCACATATAGGTTTTAAATTTGAAATTAAGTTTTCTTAAAATTTTAGATTTTACAAGTTGTATGAATCGTAATTTCTGCAAGATGTAAATTGAAAGGTAAGAATACCTCAACATACAACATCAATACAGCAACTGATTAATTACTCGAGCATAATTATGTATTTGAATGAGGCTTTCTTTACATTAATAGATACCATACCGACCTTAACTTCAATTATTTTCATTGCCTTTTTTTTGCCTAACTTTAGAAAGAGATGATTATTTAAACCTGAGGTAAATAAACTTAATTTTCTAGTCGCATAAACACTCATTACCTTAAGTTGCCTTTATCCTTCCAGGGAACAATAAACAGCTACACTCCAAGCTCCAACAGAAGAGATGTGTTGTTGACTTCCTCAATTAGACCTCACTTTCTTCGATGGGATTGGATAGCCAAAAACATCTATTATACTGATGACATAGCAAATATTGTTGCTTGCAACAAAAATGGGACATTTTGCACTACTATCATAGAAAAAGCTTCCTTTAACATAAACAGTTTCGAGTTAGCTCCGAGATCTGGGTGAGTATTTCGAGCTCTTAATAATTTTTTTTTCTCAACTATCTGGTAGACTGAATTCATGTCTCTAACACCATTCATTATATTTTAATAGTGTCCGATGTTTCATTGCGCAATTTAATGCTTCTGTTCTATTCTTGTCCATTTGGTGGGGGAAACCGTTGCGATAATTTGTTTGCATTTTTATATAGTTATGGGATTTATAGAAATTTAGTATCTAAACATTTTCATAGTGTTTAAATTTTGTTTCGCAGCTTTTATCTAATTTTTATTTAGTTTTAAAAATTTGTTGGGACTACAACAAATGTTTGGCGCAGCATACTCAGATTTGATTCTTGCGCTTTAAACCCAAAATCCCTCATTCATTATATCACAAGAAACGACAGTAGTAGAACTGCATTGTTCAAATTTCTCAAGCATTGAAATGTTATTAAACATAACTACTGAATTCGTTTTGGAAACTTTTCGCTCGTTTTTGTGGCGTAAACAAATTAATACCTTTCTACTTCAAGGGGAAGAACCATTCATATTTTTATTTTGCTTCATTAAAACAAAATTGAACTAAATATAATTTATCGGGATGTTTCATTTTCTGAAAATTTGTTAAATTTTATCCATTTCGAAAGTTGCTTATGGAACAGGTAGCATTGACATGAACATCACAAGTCTGAAAACAATGTTGGGTATGCTTGGAAATTTAAAACTTATAAATATAAATTCCGACTCGTTCTTTAGAAAGTTTTATATTAGAATGTCAAAATTTTGCCTTGTGAACCTTAAACATAAGTAAATTAAATTTTATATTTTGTGAAATTATAATATGTGTTTACAATTTTTTTGATATAAATAATTTAAAAAAAAAATTTCAGAGTTCTAGAGATGCATCGTATTATTTCTAAAAGCCTACTTTAAATAACCAACAAGACCACTATCAAAATCGTGTTTTAGTCAGATTTGGATGTAGTGGTACAAATGTGAAGAGGGCATCAAAAAGTTTGACCTATTTCAAAAGGGTATTGCACCAATTAAATTCATGGTCATGTGACTGCATACATTACTGGCGTGGAATCTGATTAAAAAGGGAACTTGGCCACATGAGTATCTTTTACACGGAATAGCTTTATTCATTAAACCTATTCAAGCCCAAGAAATTATCTGTAAAGAGAAATAATATGCTCATCTGATCTTTATTCTGCTCATTGGGCATTCATCTTTTTACCCAAGATGCATTTAAATTTTAAAGTGGCAAAATTATAAGCCAATGACTTATAAGAACATTACGTCTCCTCTATCCAATAAACTAATTCTTTCCATCATATGAAGAAGATGGATTCTAAAATAAACATTTGTAAGATTAATGTAATTATTAATCTCATTTCTATAGTTTTAGAAAGAGAAACATACTTTTCAGTGCAATATGGCAACTTAAGAAACAGATGCATGTTGCACTTACCCGAAAGAAGATAGGAGAAATATCTGATACCACCTGACTAGACTTTCTTATCATGGTGTTAACTCTACAGTATCTATTAAATGCTTTGTGGCAAGAGTATCAGAGTTGACAGACTCATGATCTACGTGGCCGATGGGCATAAATTAGTCTCGATTTCTTGAAAATTTTTTCCAAGGATTAGCATTGCAACTGAAATGGTGAGGTACTGGCCAAAAAAAATATAAACTACATTAAAGCCTGCCTTATTACAACATATCTTCTTGATCAATTGGGTAGCTCCAATGAAAAGTTGCTAGAAAGAATCTATCACCAATGTCGTTAGCTCCCATTCGACATTAGTTAAACCAAGTTTTAATGGCATAGTTTGATAATTACACTTAATTTTCTGCCAACAATGGCTTCTCCATAGAGAGGATGATTGGTTTAATTGGTGCGATATTAGTGATCGGAAATTTCTAAAGTTTGGTAGCTTTATCATTGACTTCTTTCCGTCGAAATTTAAGAATATCAATGGCTTATCATATTCTTCAAAACTTGGGTAAAATAGCAGAATGAATTGTGCTCTGAAACGTTTATCAGATTTAGTTCCTAATTAATAGCTGGGGCCGCGGTAGCCTAGTGGTCAAGGTCGTGGACTAGCGGCCGGCGGTTTTCGCTCAGTCGCGGGTTCGATCCTTGACCGCCAAAGACCCGCCGTGTAGCCGGGGCTGATGCACGTTAACTAAATCTGTTCGGGGCCAAAAGTCCTCCCGATGGCGTGGTGTGGATGTTAGGAGAGGGAGGTGCTTGCTCAGGTGTCGTCCTCGTCACTTGACCGTGGTTCAAAATTACGAGGTCCGTTGCCGATAGCCCTCGTGTTGCTTCTAGTGCGACGTTAATAAAAAACTAAACTAAACCTAATTAATAGCTCGCTTAATCAAAGTGTCTGCATCACCATTATAATTGATCTCGAAGCTTCGCTATTCATTTTAAAATTTTAGTGGAAAGCAAAATTTGAAGATCTTGTCTTGCGTGCTGTAATATACAATTGACTTATTGTTTATTATTAATTTCTTTTTACTCCATTTCTAAAGAGAATTTAATTTTGGTGCTGTTGAACAGGATTATAAATCTAAATATAGTTACGTGCATAATACATTTAATTAATATATAGCTATAGGGAAGTGTTGTTCATTGTTCTGTAACTTACAATTAACCTTGATGCAAGTTGGGTATTACTAAAAGTGTTAAATTCACATTTACTTGAAATTTAATTTTTGGCAGGGTTATGTTTTGGTCTGTCTGGGAAGCGGTTCATCGTCAAAAAACTGGAGTCATAGAGAGAGCAGAATTGAATGGTTCTCATCGAGTACAGATAGTTTCGGACAGAATTATATGGCCCGTAGCAGTGACTGTGGATCATATCATGGAAATGGTATATTGGATCGATACTAAACTAAACATAATGGAGTGCACGGACTTTCATGGACTGAAAAGGTAATTCTGGAAATATTTACAATAGTAGTGAATTTAATTCGGCATGCACGAATGTGTTTAAAACAGAAGCAATGTTATCTGTCTTGAAAAAACCGGGTTACCCTAGCGATCCTTCTTTTTTTTTTTTTTTTTTTCCCGATCCTCCTTGTCAACCAATTTTTGTCTTTTAATTTCATATCGTCTAGACCACAGTTACATCTTGTTTGGCGTAACATGGCATAGGTTTACAATAACTGTTTGGAGCAGCATAGACAGATTTGGCTCTCTAATGAACCCAATACCGCTCGCTCGGATATTCTAGCGATATTTTCTTTCTCATGGATACTATTTTTGATAAACACGAGTGATAAGCCCTCAGACACCCTAATGATCCTCCCTACATTTAACCCATCCTGTCAAAAAAAAAAAAAGACCCTTGTAAATAACTAGAACAGCTATGGATGCTTAGCGCTGCATAGCAGGATTTGGTTAATGTAACAAATGCTTCGATATTAACTCACTCAAGCAAAGAGAAATTGATGTTGCTGTTGTGTACCTATCTGTTAAATGGCTCCAAAACCAATTTTTCACCGACTCGTATGTTAGATTCAATTGCTACCACGTAGAGTTGTCTCTGACGATGAGACCTAGAATCGTCATTATATGCCGGAAATAAGCAAATCAACGTTTTTATTGTTTTAGAAACCGGTTGCTCAACAACTCTAAGAGTTGTAGCTACAATTATTTGTAATGTGGAGGGTATCATAATCGCGGACATCTTAGAACAAGGAAACGATCACTGGGGTATACTAGGTTCCGCTACGTTTTTCTCCTTTCCCATTTCTAACGCGGTTACTTTTGAACTATTGCATTGCATGTTAGCTTAGAATCTAATAAAACAAATCACTTCAGGTATTGGCAGTATAAGGTAATAACATATTGATATTAACGTTCCATCTCGATATATAACCTCTCCAGAACATTAACATTAAAAATTACTTTTCTTTTATCAGAACCATTTTGCACATTACAGTGAAATTGATTATTATGAAAACCATTGCGAAAGTGTGAATGAATTCATATAGTATAAAGAGTAGTAGTAAAAGGGTATTCCTTATAACATGTGAAATTGTATCAGAAACTAAATGATTTAACTTACTATAAAATGAAGACTATCCACAAACGGGAGTCTTAATGAATCCTTAAAGATATTAACAAGCATAACAAAATGCATTCTTTAAGTCTTTCTTTTTATTAAGTTTTTACTAATTTTCTGCCAATTTTCAAATGTATAAAATACGAGGCTTCAGGGATAACAATAACATTGGATAACCAATAACATTTATGGTAATGGAGGCATTACTTTTCCATCAAGCTTCATATTCCGAATATCTATTAGGAAATCTCTAGATCCAAATTTTCATGCAATCGCTTCCAATAGCTTGAATAGGAATTTTAAATCTGAAAGTTCCTAATCTGTCCCGAGGCCACGTTTGTCCAGTGGTCCCAGGCGTGGACTCCTTTCGGAATTTTCGTCAAATCATGCAGTCTCGACAGATTGAAAAGAACTCCGCTATACGGCTAGGCCTTAGACATCAAGGCTCGAACCCGAGTCCTCCAGTTAGTGGGCTGCGGTAGCCGCAGTCATGGTCGCGAACGAGCCCTGACGAAACTTAAGACCCGTTGTGTAACCGGAGATGATGCACATTAAATCTGTCGGATCACAAAGACATTTTGCGTAGAGTGGTAGCTTGGAAGGGGAGATGAAAGCTCGGGTGTCTTTCTCGTCACTTAGAAAAGCTCAAAATTACGAGAACTCTTGCCAATACTCCTCGTATTGCTTCTCAGTGCGACGTTAGTACTCACTCGTTTGCCCTCCGATAAAATTTGGAGCATTTGCTATCTAGACTATTTCCTATTTGCATGTAATTTTGTAAAAACCATCGAATTATGTTTTTGGTCTGGCAATAAAATGTTGACTCACTTGCTTATCATAGTTTAGCTGCTTCTCTATTAAATGTCGGAACAATTTTATCTGAAATACTGAGAAATCTTTTAACTGTTTCTGTTCAGGCGTGTATACAAAATATACTAAAGTAAATTAAAGCTTACTTCTATTGGAAATTCTTATGAATAACTTCCTCAAAATACAGTCTGGTAGATTAATTTTACATTTTTCATACCATTGTTATCGTTTGAATTAAAGCGTTCGCCATTTTATACTTTTTATCGGAACTGTAATTAATGCGTTAAAAAACATTTGAAAATCGTTATTCAACAAATTGAATTTTGATCTGCAATTTGTTGTAACCCTTTTCATGTTGAACCTCTTAGTGTAGTAAACTCTTGATCTAATAGCCGTATCGTTTTAATTTCCCTGTCGAATTGGTCTTTTTATTATTAAAAAACTTGAAATGGTACCGGTGAAATTAACGCCGGTACATACCATGTAGAATTAACTGTAACAATTTGAGGATAAATTTGGCAATTTGTCGCTATTAAAAACCCTATAACTGAATGCAACTTTAGATAAATTGTTTGTCAAATGTTTTTCGCTAATTAGATTTATGTATGAATTTAATCCTCAGACGTAACCAATCCGTAATATAAATATTAATTTTAGGAGAACCGTTGTGTCAGAAGGCCTGTATTATCCCTTCAGTATGGCGATGTTTGAAGATTATGTCTATTGGTCAGACTGGGGCTCCGACAGTTTGATTCGTTGCGACAAATTTGGCGGCAAAAATTGCATAGTGTTGCGCAGAGGAAATGCGAAATCTGAAGTTGTCATGATTGTTCACAAGTTAAACCAACCAAAAGGTAAGATTCATTCTCTTGTCTTTTATATCGATTTACCACTCATGTTTTCCAAAAAAATGTCTAAATGGTATCGTAAAATATATTAAGTAAATATTAAATACTGGTAATTACTATGAAATTACAAGATGTTATAACTGAGTTTTTAAATTTTAGGCCTCATTCATAGTTCAGAATCTCATCTTAAAAATAAGAGTTCTTATCAGTCAGATGGGTTGGATTCATTATTTTTGAGTCTAATATCTTTATGTGCATAAAATTATTACTTTCATATACAATGGAAATATTTCTAATCAAATATTGCTTAAAGCTCTTATTGCTGAAACCGTAACTTGTTTAAATTTTAGTTGATTATATATCCAGAGATTTCGATGTCTTGCAACGGTGATCATCAGTTTGACAAAAGCTTTAGGTATAGTTTTAAACTATTATAAATTTAGCCTTTTCCATTTGAATTGGCTGTTGATTTTCTGAATCAACGTCATGTATGCAAATAACACACACTAAATGTTACAAGTAGCAACTCTGTCTTTGATGCAATGTAATATCCATTTCCATTAAAGAAAATGATTCGCTTATTTATAATAACGAATTAGTTGATAGAGAAGATATGCTATTCGATAACTATTTAACTGCAATTGTTTTCCCCTGAAGAGTGATTTAAATAACTAAATACTAAAAGATTTCACTTGTATAGTTTGAAAGTTTTGCCAAAACTATTAAATAACTTATTTTATTTGTAATAAGTATTGTGGATAATTTTATCAAACAATCAATGTCGAAAGCTTTGCTCCATAGAGTCTGTCTTCAGAGTATATGATTCTCCAAAAATTTTCGAGGCTACATAACAGGATGTTTAAAACTTAGATAAAGACCCGCCGTGTAGCCGGGGCTGATGCACGTCAAATCTGTCGGGGCCCAAAGTCCTCCCATTGGTGTAGTGTGGATGTTAGGAGAGGGAGGGGCCAGCTTAGGTGTCGTCCTCGTCACTTGACCGAGATTCCAAATTACGAGGTCCGTCGCCAATAGCCCTCGTGTAGATTCTAGAGCGACGTTAATAAAAACTAAACTAAAACTTAAAAGAGAGGATTGGATAAATAAGAGCTCCTTTTTACTACAGGAACCTGAATATGAAGCAGGAATCTCAATTTGACTCTCAACAGAGGCTGAAAAAAATTAACTTATTGGGGGGAAAAAAAACAAGTTGTAAATCGTTGTTAATAGGAGCAATATAATTTCCTGTGTCGTTTAATATATGAATAAATTCAGCCTAAATATCTGTTTTTGGCTTAATTTTTTTGTTTAATTAAATACATATTTGTAACATTCCTGTCGATGTGCAGGTTTTAACCACTGTTCCAACCATAACTGTGCTCAAATATGTTTGCCGACGCGAACAAATTATGTATGCAAATGCAGTTCAGACTACGAAAAATATCATTCTGGCTGTAAACTAGTTACTACAACTATACCTCCAATACCAACTCCTGAGCCAACTTGCCCAGAAGATTACTGTATGCAGGGCGCTAAATGTATAATCTCGGAAGGGGAATTTTATTGTCAGTAAGTATAACCTTTTTTTTACAACTGTTCTTTGGTCTCTCCAGATTCAAATGTCTTGATTTATTGGAGATATTACTATTTCAAACAGCTTTTCAGACTAACCATTTCGTTTTCAGTTGCCCATCTCAGTTTAAAGGAGATAGATGTGAACTGCAAACAGCTGCAACTCAAGACGTTTACGACTATAGTTGGGTTGTTGGCTTGGTTGTAGCAATATTTTCAGTTGGTACGGTCGTATTTATGATATTACTGTGCCGAATGAACAGGTAAATACCCCTCATTTTCTGAAATGAAATTCAATTTTTATTGCATACTATCTATCTCTTAATCTCGCCAATATTCGATATGATTTTGACGTGACGATGCCCTCAACTGCTAATCATTTTCAGCTAGATATCAACGGAAGTCGCACACGTGATTTCACGATTTTTTATTTTTGCTCCCAATTTCATTAAAATTTTATATTTTTAGGTTTGCCCAGAAAACAAATTATAAACCTAAAAATTTTATTTACGCTGAAGGACATAATTTATCATATCTAAACTAAAATCTCGGAAAATAGTTTTTCATCCGAATTTTCACAAATTAAGATACGACCAATTTCCTTACAAGAATTACGGAAACGCTTTTAACTGCCAACTTTAAAAGAATCTATTTTTACCTATCATTTTTAATACCATTTATACCTTTTGTCACATTTAAACGAATGCACTGCGCAATTTAGCAAGATTGCACTCTTGCGCCAAAATTCACAATCACTTGCTAACTCAAAGAATTAGTTTGCAATTTGTTCAGTTTAGAGTCAGAGTTGTCGGAATTAGGAATGACCAGCAATAGTAGTTTCGGATACTGAATTTCTTATACCAAGTGAGATCATACAACATCGCCATGAAGTAATATTGGCGACTTTTTTTAAATGTTTATTACTAAAATTAATTGGAATTTTCAGATGCCTTGGAAATGTGGTTGATCTGTGATGATGTCGAAGTGTGTGCAGCTGGTTAATAAAATTATTTTGGAACTATTTATTACATTCTATTACGGATGTTCATCGCTTTTAAATCATAAATACCAGTTTGAATGTTACTGTTGATTTTTTTTTTTTTTTTTTTTTTGCATTTAAGAAAGTTGTCCCTATATAAACACAATCGTTCAAAAGCAGTTTTGTAAGAATTCTAACTTTCATATTAAATATGGTGATTGTGAAGCAAAATTTAAAATCTGAAAGTAATCAGGAAGTTTGGAAAACCAGATATACCTAGTATATTGGAAGTATGATTGAAACATTTCATTTAAAATAGATTTCATTTATGCATGTTGCATCACAGTAGATCGCAATGTTTGAATCGGACAACGTGGGATGAAGTAATAAAATTGGATTTTTTTAAACTCTTAATCGATAGCGCTTAGTGAATATGTTTGAACTTTTCAATTTAACTTTTTATATTTCGTTTGTATCATGAAATAATAGACAATTCTTCCCCCAGACTTGATAAAATTATAGGTATATATACAACTAGGTGGCTGCATTTCAAGGTTTATATATCCCATGATAGCAAATTTGTATAAAATTTCTTTAAATAGAGCCAAGTTTTTTCGGAGTGAAAATCCCGTAGCTAGTGAATTAAATTAAGATTAGTAAATCTATTTAGAAGTAAATAATTACTCTTCTAACGCCTTTGGCTCCAAGTATTCCAAATGTTTACTCGTAACAGGCGTTTCCGTTGTCCTTGTCCTGCTAATCGTGTATAAATCGTTTCCTACAGGGATAGATTGAACAGGGCAAGAGAAAGAGCTGCCATTATTTTCCGGAATACCGGCTGGATTCGAAATAGTGGTAGGCTGGTTGTGGACACGGATGACGGGGGCGCCTGCGACGAACTTATGCTCGGAAAAAAGGGATCTTTCAAGCAAAAGGGATTTGGCAATCCTCTATTCGGAAAAAAACACAAAATGGTAAGTACTGTTGCCTCAAATGATTTGTCATTTATGCATTTCAATAAGTCTGAAGTGTTGAAACTTACCGGAATAATCTGATATTCTTTATTTAATTTGCGCAAGTCTTACAATTTAACCACAGTTGAATTATTCTTTCAAGAATTTTTAATAATAATTGGACATTTCCTCACTTAATTTTATGCTTTTTATATTGAAAATCAAGATTTTGATAAGATTCTCCCTTTCTCGTTAAAAATGGAACTTCCAGCAGTACCGTAGATTTCTGAAATTGTGTCAACTTTCTACGTTTTCTGGATAAATTTGGGACAAGACTAATAACAATTTCTGTACATTATCCACCTGTATAGTGATGGAAAAATGTTTACTTTAAAGGTTAATTTTTAATATTCAAAATATTAAATATTTAGTTTTTGGGACACCCGATCGATCCTTTTATTTTCCACCCTCCTTGTCATCCAGTTTTTTCCTATTTTTCAAACGTCTAGTTGAGTTGCACCTTTTTTGGCGCAGCATTGCTAGTTTGTCTTTAGTTACTGCCATAAACCTCACCTTTTCACTCACTCTTAAAATTAGGACAGTCAGTGTTTGAATTTACAGCGAGTGTAGAAAGTATTCAAAGTCTCTTTGTCAAAAAGTATATAATTACGTAAAAATCATTAATCCATGATTTTTAAGATTTGCTATTTCCGTGTAAAAAAAAAATTACACAAAATTACACAAAATTGCATAAAATTTATAAAACATAACTAATGCAGTTTTGTGTAGAAAGTATTAGTACAATACACATAATGTTTCATACATTTTAATTATTATATAATTAATACCTTTCTAGAATATCCTTTAACTTTAATTTGGAGCTTCATTTCTAATTCAAGGACATCAAATTTTGTTAAAACCATACAAAGTACTACAATCTTGTCCAAGGAAATTTCTCAAGTTATTTTTATCGGAAATCAGCCTGGTTCCTAGTAAATTCCTTGAAGGATTTATCAATCAAGGATTTATCATATAAATAGTCAATGGAATTTATGTCCGGTGAATAAGGAAAAGTTTAATAAATATTGGAATGTTGTGCAAGTTCCATAACCGCATTTTCGTGTTACGTACCCAGCTACGAAAATTTAGTCTCCAACATGCATTTCGAATTGTACCTATGAATTGGACTATTTTAATTCTGTAAGCTTAGGAGCACAAATCGAATCTTTCTTCAACGAATGGATAAAGAAACTTCTTGTATACAGTGGTGATGGTCCACCTGGACCCAGAACGTTTGTGATATAAGCCATAAACTTCCGAATAATTGACTATACTGTAGAATGTGGTCTGCCAATTAAAATTGAATTTTTATTGTACGCTTTGCAGTCCGTTCGAAGCTTAGACCCCAGGGACTTGCCTTCTTTTAATGCGAGTAGGCTCTTGCGCCATTAAATTCCAGTCACTCGCTTCTTCTTTAGGTGCGTACAGGCATCATGACCTGGATCGAAGCCAGCGGTTTCGTTGGTTCGAGTCTTCGTGCCACTAATGACGCGCCATGTACCCGGGGCTGATGCACTTTAAATCTGTTGGAGTCCAAAGTTTTCCCGTTAGCGTGGTGTGGGAGTTAGGAGAGGGGGTGCAGCTCGGGTGTCGTCATCGTCTCTTGACCGAGGTTCAAAATTACAAGGTCAGTCGCCAATACCTCTCGTGTTTCTAGAGCGACGTTTATAAAACCAAAATCATGACCCCGTGGCACCCTAGTTATATTTTTCTTTCTCAAGGGCTCCTCTGTCTTTCATAAACACGGGTGACGTATCCTCGGGTTACCCCTAGCAAACCTTATCTATTTTCGACTCTTCTTGCGATCCAGTTTTATTTTCATACGTCTAGATCACAGCTTTACCTTGTTTTGCCGTAGCATGACAACATCTGGCTCCTGCACCATTAAAATACTATCACTCTCTCATTCTGCAGATTTGGAAAAACAATTCAATATTTATTCACTTAACCCAACATCCATACTTTCAAAGCGGCTCTGTATTAGACGTCACCTTTGAATTTTATGCTAGGAAGTTTACCAGAACCATAGTTCTCATTTTTCAAAGTCGGTGTTGTATGAATCTGCTCTACACTCCCTTTAAGCTAGCGGATCACGCTTTCGAAATTCTTCTGCAGTGTAATTGGAAAAATGTTATTCATTTCAAATAGGTCTCGCATTTAAAATAGTTGTCCAGTGTTAAAATTTTGAAATGCTGTTCATTGTTTCGTTAAAACAAACTTCAAACTGTTCGCTGTGTAACCAAAAAACTTGTAATCAACTATCAATTAAGGAATAAATGGAGGAAGGATTGCAGATTGTGAAGATTGAATGAGGCTTTGGATACCTTCGGAGAACGAGGCAGCCTAGTGATCATGGACCCACCTTATGTAGGTACGAGCACCATGACCTCGAGGAACATGTTCTTTTCCATGAAATTACTGTCTTTGTTAAACGCAAGTGACGTGCCCCAGGGATATACTAGCGATCCTTCTCTTGCATTCGGATCTCCTCAATATTTAACTTTTTTAAGCGTCTAGATGTACAGAAGTAGCCTAGTGGTCATGGTCGTACACTCACGGCCGTCGATTTTCGTCAAGTCAAGGTTTGAGCTTTGATGGCACTAGTGACCCGCAATGTAGCAGGGGCTGAGGCACATTAAATCTGTCGAGACTCGGATCCTCCTTTTGGCGTTGAAACCGTGTGATGATCTCGTGTGAAAGATGTCGCATGCATGTCGTAAGAGGTGACTAAAATGGAAATACAGTCTCTGGGAGGGTATAGCTGGACACCCTGCTCCTGGGAATTATATCAGGAGGCTGGCAATTTTCGTTCATTCACGGGTTCGATCCTTCTCAGCTTTTGACCCGCCGAGTAGCAGGGGCTGATGCACATTAGATCTTTCGGGGCCCAAAGTCATCCCATTGGTGTGGTGTGGAAGTTAGGAGAGGGGGGAACCAGATCGGTTGTCGTCCTCGTCACTTGACCAAGATTCAAAGTTACGAAGTGCATAGCCAATAGCCCTAGTGTTGCTTCTAGTGCGACGTGAAAAAAAAACTCAACTAAAAACCCAATGTACCCTGCTGTTTTTTTTCATTCCCTTGGTGTTTACTGTATTCTGGAAACACGGGTGTCGTGACTCTTGGATACCCTAGTAAACCTTCTCAATTTCAGATCTGGCTTGTCAAACTATTTTCTTTCGAATCTAGAGTGTCCTTCCTGCCATGTCCCCTTACTCTATTCATCATATATTAATTGACTGTCCGGTGTTTGATCATCATCGCCGGATTTTCATTCATTAATCAGTTTTAAACCTATCTGACTTGGTGGGGAAAAAACCCACCATAACTTATTTGCTTTTTTAAAACACATTGGCCTTTTACACCAAATTGCGATTATTGTGATTGTTACCAAAGAATGAAATGAGTGCGACGTTAATAATAAAACCAATCCGTAAAATTTTTAATGCAAGCTAATCTATTTGTCTTTTCAGTTCACCGACCCAGAGTCCAACGATGGGGACTTTAAAAGGTGGCCGTCGTACGATTCCGGTGACTCGGCCTTTGTCAGCGAAAGCCAGACTGGAGAGGGCTCTCAACTCTGCATTGATGAAACTGCGCTAGGCGCACCCAAGACAACGGATCGAATAATCCAGTTTTTCAAAACATAAAACTTAAGGGGGGATTTCAAGGTTTTTGTACAAATTGTAATTAGTTTTCATCCGATATCCGTAGGTTTTAATGTTATTTTTAAACTAATAAACTAATCGCTTTTGTTTTTAGTGGGGTTGTTTCTATGTGTTTTACATATCACTTCACAAATGCTTTGGAATGTTCGGGTTATCTTTGTTTCTCGAACTGTTTAAAAGCAATTGTCTCCCTACACGGAACACTGTTCAAACGTTTTTGTTGATACTAACACATTCGAAATAAACGTAAAAACAATTTCTCTTGTTTTATTAAAATATAAGGTAACTTCGCACATTCTATATTCTAGCAGATTTCCAAAGTTTTCATGGGGCCGCGGTAGCCTAGTGGTCAAGGTCGTGGACTCGCGGCCGGCGGTTTTCGCTCAGTTGCGGGTTCGATCCTTGGTAGCCAAAGACCCGCCGTGTAGCCGGGGCTGATGCACGTTAAATCTGTTCGGGGCCCAAAGTCCTCCCGTTGGCGTGGTGTGGATGTTAGGAGAGAGAGGTGCCAGCTCAGGTGTCGTCCTCGTCACTTGACCGTGGTTCAAAATTAAGAGGTCCGTCGCCAATAGCCCTCGTGTTGCTTCTACTGCGACCTTAATATAAAACTAAACTAATCCAAAGTTTTCATAAGTTCATTAAGGAGCTACTTTAAATATTTTTCCTTTTAATTAAAAGAATGGTATAGTTACAGAATGTGTGCGCAGTTTGAGCTTGCAGATAAACCTTATTAATCTGCAAGCGAGACCATTCTCTTATTTTCCATCCTGCTTGTCAATAAGTTGTCACCTTTTTCTGAATTTTTCAAACGTCTAGGTCACCGATTCGCATTGTTTAGTACAGCATAGTCAGATTTGGCTCTTGCACAACACCTCCCCCCTTCTCGAAACAAACCTTTACTTTTTCAATACTCGTTTAATACCATCCGAATTCTGGTCAAAAGTTCGTTTACACTAGCTCTCATGTAGCTCTTCATATATTGGATCAGGAACATGCTTTGATTTTTAAAATAAACTAGAAGCCGAAGAAAAGAGAACGTGAATCCTATTTAAATATATATTGAACTTAAAACGGAGAACCAAATTTAGAACTAGGGATATTTTCACAGAATATTAATAAAAACTATACTTTGAGATAAATTGCAGTTTTAATGAAATGCAAATTTTTCTCAAGAATAAATGCAGAATAAAAGCAAATTAAGTTTCTGAATTGTTTAATTATGTACATGAAGGCACAAGAAGGCTTAGAATCTTGCATACACATTAGATTCGATTAAATCTTAAAATAAAGTTGTTTGTGAATTTTATAAAATAAACTTAACATTTCAATACAATGAGCTATTAAGTTTCTTTGGTTAAACTACAGTGATAATAGTCTTGTTATGTGCTTTTGACTAGCACTCGGTTGAAATAATTGAGCGTAATTTAGGTTTCGTGATTTCAAATAATTTCACTAAACTTTCTGCATTTTCTGGATCTTTATTAAACGTGCATCATATAGCAAGTCGGTAAAGCAAGAGAAAAATGGTTTTTTAGAACACAACTTTTTAAAACAAAACTACAGTTTGGCTTACAGTTAACATAGATATATTGTTAAAAGAGATATAACAGGAAGAATACAAAAACTGAAATCTAAATTAGGAGAATCATTTTAAAAATTAACACTAAGTGCATTTAAATAAAATAAGTTTAACATTTATTTATTCTAATAGAATTAATTTAATTTCGTCAAAACTATGCCAAGCAGGCTTCAGCTGATTTTCTGGAAAAAGCTTGACAGGTGCCAAGGGTTCTAAAGGGCCAGTTAATAAGACTGAATAAAGGTTTTAATTTTTTAAACATTTACAAATTATTTTACATGTTTGAAGCTTGTTTTGTTAACATGATTGTTACCCAATTTTCTTGCCAAAGGCAATTTTTCTGAAACAATGAAACCTGTCTTTAAAGATTTATCACACTTGTAAGTTATTGCGAATAGGTTTAGCAAGTACAACGACTCATCTGCATTTTGAGTTTAACTCGTTGATTTGGATTTATATAGTCTCCCAAAATTCTTTCGTACACGGAACGTGTCTTCCTACTTTAACCTCTAAATGTGTTCTGTTGTTTAAATCGAGGACCAAGGTGTTTTCAGATTTTGTAGACAATTATACAGACACCAGAAGAGAGTAGTGAAAACCGTTTGCTTAGGTCTCTTATCTTGATTTAAACAAAGTTCTTTCCAGCGCTCAAATATTAGCTGAAAATTTTAAATTATCCTTTAAAATATTTTAAGGGCATGATTCATTAAACCTTCAAGTATCATATCATCCTGATGGTGACATGCACCCTCTCTCCACGCAAGGACACGACTCGTGTGGTGACCGGGAATGACAGAATAGTCCCACTGTAGCTCATGTATTTCGTAAGAGGCGACTAAAATGGGTACCCAGCGTCTGGGGGTATAACCGGGCACCCTGATCAGGGGACGTCAGGGACTTGCTTTGTTTAAGTAAGTACGGGAATCATGACCCCGAGGCACCAGAGTGATCTTTTCTTTCCTATGGGGTTTACTGTCTTTGGTAAATACGGGGGACGCGCCCCCGGGATAACCAGTGATCATTCTCTATTTTCGACCCTCCTTGTCAATCAATTTGTCTTTTCTTCTATTTTTTTCGCATCTAGACCACAGTTGAATCTTTTGGGCGCATCATAGCCATATCTGGCTGTTGGGCCAATAAACTTTATTTTCTACTTGACCCTTCTTGTCGACCACTCTATTTTCAGTTTTAGAGTCTAGATCACAGATTTACCTTGTTCGGCGCAGTATGGCCACATCTGGCTCTTGCGCCAATAAACTTAACTATCACTCACCACACATGGACACCTCTACTCTCGCGCTTAACTATTCCTAGGAAAGCTTAAATTCACAAAATCAATCAAAAGACAGCCCTAAATGTATTGGAATAATGTCTTGCTTGCAGGTAAAGGGACATTTAACATTTTTGCATGTGGCAGTCGCATATTTATATGGAGAAAAAAAAACAGAGGAATATATTCTCCATAACTTAGTTGGAACAATAAAGCATGGCATTGGAGGTATCCTTGTGTCTGGGTGCATGTTAGCATCAGAATTTAGTATTTACTGATGATATAATGAATCATGGTCTTTATTTAAATATTTTAAAGGACAATTTAAAATTATCGGCTCTAAAATTTGGGTGTAGAAAACAACTTTGTTTTGTTTAATCAAGATCGACCGCACATGGCTCCCAAAGATTTCCTCTGTTGTCTCTGTAACTGTTCACTAGCTCTGAATACCGATCTAATCAGTCACCCCATTTAATCCCAATGGAACATATTTAGAGAGACTGGAGGTTAGAGAAGATATCCCATTAAAAAAAAGAAACTAAAAACTTCCATTATCTGGGAACATCGGTATAGGAAATTTTTAAAACTGGAGAATTCTATACACAGACGTTCAAAAAAGCTCTTGTGGATGCTAAAGAATATCAAACTAAGTACTAAATTAAGGATATATTACGATATTTACTATTGAGCACTTTATTGAAATCTGTAGATGTACGAACACTTTTGGGAGCCACTGAAGCTAAAACATAATCGAATTGGTTGTAATAACTAAAATAAGCTGCATTTATGACTGTGTGTGAATACAATGGTTAATATAAAAGCAAAGTTGATTTGATTATCGTTTTAGGCTTGAAACTCAAATGGAAAAATATTGTCCAAGTGTCAACAAAGTGAGTGTTTCCACCAAGAAATAAGCAACTGAAGCTTTTTCTTTGAAGCTCGTAAGGTTTGAAAAATAGCTTGAAGAAACGGAGCCATATAAGTTTACTGAACAGCACTTATGACTTTATTTTTTAACCTTAACTCCACTTTTCTCAAAACAATTTTAGCTTGAGCCTAGGACTTCTCAAACTATTTATCATTAGTTTGAAATTTCATACACATTCAAAATGTTTCGGTGACTTATACATCTTTTATACAAATTATTAAGGCACCCGACTAGGTTCGAAGACCAATTTTTTAAAAAATACTTTTCAGAAGAGTCTTTTTGTGTCAAGTGATAAAAATAGACTCAAATAACAATAAATTTATATATATATATATACATATATAACCTCTAGGTTTTGAAAAAAGGTGTTTTTTTAATGAAATTTTAGCAAAATTTACAATGTTAGGAAAAACAGCATAATTAAACAAATAATAGACATAATGGATTTTTATTTCATATATATACTTCTTACTCCCTGTAAAGTGTAACTGACCGCAGAATAACAATTATTTTAAAAAATAAATTTTTTATAAGGATTCGAAGTTGATGTTAATGATTTTTCATCAAAATTACTACATGCTTTGGAACGAAAAAGACTGCAAAATGTGTCCAAATGTAACTATCTCTAAACCTGCGGTCTATTACACTCCCAAGGACTTGTTAAATATGTGTACCAAATTTTATTGAATTTGGTTGGATTGCTTTGGAGATATCACGTTTTTCGTGCATGACTTTTGGTGAAATTTTAATTCTTCAGAAAACACATTTAAAAAATATATTTATAAGTTACTTAAAGTTAATATTAATGAAACTACTTAAAACTCTCCAGTTTTACATCTTATTCCTTCCTTCTCCTCAATAGTGATGTTTCCTTTTTTTCTAAGGGACCTAAGTTTTCTTGTGGAGGTTTTTGTTGATGGTAGTGAGAGCCATTTTAATTCTTCAATACTCATCCTACAAGGATCGTGGACTAATTTTTCAAAATTGACAACCAGGAAAATTTTATAATGAGAAATAATTGAAAAAGACTCATAATATCACAAATACTTGAGAGTATAAAAATATATACATATATATTATATCTAAGTTTTGAAAAAGAAATGCTCTTTATGAAATTTTAGCAAAATTTTACATGTCAGGAAAACAGCATAATTTAAAAAATAATGGCCATAATAAATTTTTGTTTTATATAAATATACTTCATAATCCCTCTGAAGTGTCACAAACTGCACAATAATAAATATTTAAAAAAATAAATATTTTATAAGCAATCGCAATTGACGTTAATGATTTTTCGTCAAAATTAATTTATGTTTTCTTAAAAAAGGAACTATAAAACATGATTAAATGGAATTATCTCAGAACCAGTGGTTTGTAACATTCTGAGGGGATTTTGAAATATATGCACTAAATTTCATTTAATTTAGGTAAACTGTCGTGGAAATGTCTCAATTTTTAAGCAAAATATTTCGTGAAAAATTTATTTTTGAAGAGCACATTCAAAATATATAATTATTTTAAAATTGACAGTAGAATAAGTTAAAACTCTCCAGTTTTATAAGTCACTCCTTCATTTTCCTCCATTTTTATGTTTCTTTTTTTTCTTATGGCGCGAAGCTTTCTTCTGGAAATTTTTGCTGTTGGCAGTGAGTGGCGTTTTGCGTCTTCAATACGCTCATCATCAAATGCTATTTGTCCCTGTATAGTATTATATCCAGGGACAATGTTCATTTCATTTAAAATACGTAACAAGCCATTAAATCCACTATTAAACTGCACAACAGCAATGTAAGCACCTAAAAGTAATGTCTGGTGCTCCACAAATACTTCTTTTGGTACTATTTGCCACAGAATTGAATTGAAAGATTCATTGGAATTTTGAGTTTTTCCATGCAAACATTTTTTTAACAGACTTTGATCACACAAAGTCATGTAAACTTTCTTGACAATATTAATAATATTTTGTGGCAATACTGGTGATTTTTCAAGAAATAATTTTTTCAAAGCTTTCGCTTTCTGAAACTTGCACCAGCTTTCGGGTCCAACAGGGCACTGTCCATGTTTTGCGGAGCAACAATGAAAAAAAGCTGCTATTACAGCAGACTGCATTTTGTCTAAGTTCCCAACATTGCTTCGTATTGCGATTCCATAATAGTTTTGTAATTTGTTTATCAAATTATCAGTCAGTTTACCTTTCCCACCAAGTCCCTTTTTTGTACTCTTCAGCTTACGAAGCCTTGTTCCAACCCTTTTCTGAATATGACCAATGCATTCTAATTTTGCAACTGAATCTTTTCCGTACATATTTTTTACGGAATCATAAGCTTTGCAGTCTCCATCTCCATAGTAGTCAGTGTACCGTAACATCCTGCGATTTTCTGACCTTTCAAAAATACGGTAAGCACCAACTGGTTCTATGTTCGATGAAGACCCTTTATGGCGAATGCAGTGGCCTTTGTGATTTGATAGTTTGGAATTACATTTCCTGCAAAATTGAGATAAAGTCTCAAAGTCCACAACTTTTCCACTGTCTACAGATATGGCACTAACACAACCATTTAATGATGAATATCCACGGCGCTGCCAGGTACCATCCACAGAAACACCACAATTTGTAACATCATTTGGACATTTCTTAAGTTGTCGAATACATTTTGCAGCATCATTCATACTCTTTTCTCCAACGCAAGCAGCAGCACAAAGAATTTTCTTTTCCTGTTGACGGAATGCAAGCTTTGAAAGAAAGGGAGGCAGATTGATTCAAGATGGCACATAGCTTCCTTCCTGCGGATAACCCTCTTCCAATTAAACGCAAACCATACACAAAACAAGTATTAATTTCATTCATTTTGTCTTTTTTCTTGGATGAACAAAATGAAAATACAAAGTTACAGTTTTTGCAATGTAGAGAAAAGTTTGAAGAAAGTCCAAATCTTGAATCCTCCACAAGAAACAAACTACTTTCTCCACACTTTTCAGTTTTACAACGCAAGACTGAAAAAACACTAAGTAAAACTTGTAAGTCGATAATAATATTTCCTGTTAAATGTCCTGATGAATTATTTTCAGCATGCTCAGATTTGTTACTATGCTGTAGTTTCCTTTCGCTCGCAGTCTTTTCTCTTTCACAGAATGACTCAGTAAGAGTACTAGCGTTCTGATTTCCATAAAACCTCATTTTGCGTGGACGATAAGAACGACTTTTGCCCATATTTTCAAGAAAAATAAACTTAAAATGAATGTCTTACAAATAAAGAGCTGAAATTAAAGCAAAGTTTAAGGGGAAAAAACTAACGATTAGCAAAGTTATACGAACGAAAAATGTAAACAAACAGTTATAAGCGGTAGTAGAAATCTCTGTTGCCAATCATCTAAAACAGAATTGCTTGAAATAATTATTAATAATTTGTGGCTTAGTAAGTAGAAAATTAAAATTGAGGTTTTAAAACATAATTTTAGGGAAATAGTGCTTTAAAAAAGGATAAATCTTCAACTTCCTGTCACAAATGTCACTACTTCCGGTTTCGGTTTCAATAACAGCACACTATTAAAAAAGCTATAACTTGAGTTCTATCAAACATAAATTAATAATAAGGACTGTTTTGGAGTCTTAAAAAGTGGGGCTTTAATTTACAATCAGAAAAAAAAAATCGAAATTTTCATCAAAAAAGGCTTTTTCAACCTAGTCGGATACCTTAATGGAAAATGTTTCATTGTCACATAGTTATTGGAACAGGTTGAATTGAACACAATTATACACATTCTTAATAACGCGATTTATTAAGACTTAAGAGCAGTTGCAAGTGTCTGAGAACACATGGGTTAATATATTACATGAAAATATTCTAAAACACTTCTCTGGAAACTCAAAGAATATTCTGGGACGTTAAAAAAATAAGATAAAAGCAGACAATATTAAACAAAACTTTAATGTGAATTTTTAATGTCAGCACTGGGTTTTAAATCCGGGAATTGTTCCGTAGACGATTGATTTACCTCTGCGCCATCGATGTTTGTAAGCTGCAAGGCAATGTGAACTTCAGATTTTTCTTGGAATTTCATAATTTTCTTGGAGAAATTGTTTAAAAACACTATTAAATTTTTTAAAGTATCTACACCTCCAAACTGAACATTTTCTAACTAACATTACTTTTGTAAATTTTGATCAATGTTGATATTCGGATTCCTGAGAAATATTGTTTTTTTTTTTTTTTTTTTTTTAAATTTTAGAAAAGTCTCCAATTTATTTCTTCACAACTTATTAAGAAGTTTTAAAATTTTGAAAGTTTGTGTAAATATATATTAATACATTATGATAACATTTTCAGATTTCTTATTTGTTTCATTGGTAAAGTATATTGTTTTGTAAAATGTTTTTTCGGATACACTGATAAGCGGTAAATGACCTGAAACTTCTTAAAAAGTTGAATTTTTAGAGTCCGCTACCGTTAACACATATCCAAAATTGAATAAAATACAAGGTGAACCTTGCATAAAATGCAACAAACCACAATCTTGATGTAGGTAAAATATAAAGAATAATGCGTCTTTCAAGGTCATCAGTGAGATGAAAAAGTATTTGTGAACCAAAGCTCGTAATGTAAACTAAAGAGGTTTTTTTTTTAAGACAAAGTTGCAGATATACTGGGTTATAAAATGTATATATAAGCAAAGAGAATATATATAATTAACTTTGCGATCGTGGTCACATCGTTTATACAGAGTGATTGGGGCCGCGGTAGCCTAGTGGTCAAGGTCGTGGATAGCGGCTGGCGGTTTTCGTTCAGTCGCGGGTTCGATCCTTGGCCACCAAAGACCCGCCGTGTAGCCGGGGCTGATGCACGTTAAATCTGTTCGGGGCCCAAAGTCCTCCCGTTGGCGTGGTGTGGATGTTAGGAGAGGGGGGTGCCAGCTCAGGTGTCGTCCTCGTCACTTGACCGTGGTTCAAAATTACGAGGTCCGTCGCCAATAGCCCTCGTGTTGCTTCTAGTGCGACGTTAATAAAAACTAAACTAATTATACAGAGTGATCATGGTCGCGAACTCGCATCCGTAGTTTCTGTCGAATCATGAATTTTAATCCTTCATGTATATGCATATATGCTACCCTTTTGTTTTGATGTATGTTTTGAATCTATTTAATCATTAAATTCACTTCTTGTATTTCACTATTTGTAGGGCCGTGGTAGCCTAGTGGTCGTGGACTTGCGACCGGCGGGTTTCGTTCAGTCGCGGGTTCGATCCTTGGCCGCCAAAGACCCGTCGTGTAACCGGAGCTGATGCACGTTAAATCTGTTCGGGGCCCAAAGTCCTCACGTTGGCGTGGCGTGGCGTGGTGTGGATGTTAGGAGAGGAAGGGGGTGCTAGCTCGGGCGTCGTCCTCGTCACTTGACCGTGGTTCAAAATTACGAAGTCCGTCGCCAATAGCCCTCGTGTTGCTTTTAGTGCTACTTTAATAAAACCAACTAAACCAACCTACACTAGTTTTAAAGGTAAAAGAAAGGGGTACTGGATCAGTTACCGTTCTCGTCTTCTAAACGAGACTAGAAGAGGGGATGCCAGCTCGGGTGTCATCCTCATCACTTGATCGAGGCTCCAAATTACGAGGTCCAAGGCCAGTAGCCCTCATGTTGCTTTTAAGTGCAATGGTATTAAACAATTAAATCAATTAAACCTCCCCCTAATGAGTATAATTAAGATGGCACTTATTCAAAACTCGCCCGTATTGCAAAAAAGTATATACATAAACTGACAAATTCTTCGAAAGTGATCAAATGTATTGATTTTAAGGATTTTTCTCCACCCACACACAAAACTAGTTATAGGACATAAATTTGATTTCACTGCTTGGATTTTGTCTTTTATATTTTCACTCTATCTGGAGCATTTTAAATGCCTATCTCAAAAACGAATCAATATTTCCGCGAAGAGTAAATTTTCCTGATACGCTGTAACATATTTTTCCTTTCATTCTTGGCAGAATTGGCTCAACCTAATCCCGTATTCTCGTTGGTATGTTAGTTGAATCGAAATTATCTAACAATTCAACGTTTCTCTGACTTAATCTTCATACAGACTTCGGAAGCAATTTAAATACGAGTCGTTTAGCGCATGCAAAGCAGGTGGCGCTTTTTACGTCGACCCACTTAGAGAATCGATGGTAGAGTTGCTAAGCGATACCTTGTTTGTTGATACAACCTGTAGCCTTGGTCTATTCCTATCAGTTTTCTGAACTTACATATTAAGTGCAAATGTCAGTTTTGTAAAAATAATACACGAAATAAATAGTCTTTATTGAAGTTTATGAAATGTCTCATCGTATTTCGATGGATACTTGTATACAATACATTGATGTCACTCATCATGTATTTGATTTTCTCAAGTGAAGCTCTCTGTTGGAGATTAACCCGCTTAATTAACTTTTTTTTTTTTTATGTTACTTGCGAATTACAAGTTTGCAACGAAAATTGATTTTAATTTTTGATGAAAATACCTAAAACTGTGTTATATAAATACTTATTAAAATTAAACTTGCAAATTGATGTGTATTTTGTAAGTAAATCGAAATACAAAATGACATAAAACAGTAATTTAAGTCTATTTAACTTAACCCTGTGGAACTATCGTACTTTATTCTTCTAGACTTTTTTTTTTCCAAGAAAGGTTTTGGATCGTGTTGGGGGAGTCAAATCACAGGTTCGTGACCAGATTTCTCTAAATAATATCGTGCAAGTTAATCGGTGGAGAAGAGAATTATATATATGCCTCTTAAATAAAATTGGGTTTTAAATTCTCGCATGACATGGGAAAATTAGAACGAAAGGCTAATTAGGATGTCGACCTTGTCTATTAATATAAGTTCAAAATTATGACTCTCTCCAATAGCTTTTTTAAAAATAAAAATAACGCATTACTATCCAGAGTGACATTAATTCGAGTTATGTCAAATTTTTCCTTAGCATGCTTTTGAGAAGAAAAAAAAGCTCCAGATAATTTTTAGTCTGCCAAGGGTAAAAATTTTTTATATAATGCAGTCCATTTTAAGATTTAGCATGCCATTGCATTTCCATCTACCGTGGTATGGAAATTACGAGAGAGAGATGCCAGATGAGGTGTCTACACTGAGACAAAATTACGAGATCCATCAACATTTGGATTTATTAACGTCGTTCTAGAAGCAACACTTAGGCTTTTGGCGACGGATCTCGTAATTCTGAACCTCGGTCAAGTGACGAGGACGACAACTGAGCTGGAACTTCCTTATCCTAACTTCCACACCACGCCTATTAGAGGACTTTGAGACTCGATAAATTTTACGTGCAACAGCCCCGGCTACACGGCGGGTCTTTTGAAGCTTGTCTCAATGAAAACCATTGGCCGCGATCACTAGGCTATTGCGGCCACACACATTAACCCTTTCAGGGAGTTAGGAAAGGGGGATGACAGGTAGGGTGTCGTAGCCTCGTAATTTTGAGCCTCGTCACTTGACCGAGGCTCAAAATTACGAGGTCCTTCGCCAATAGCCCTCGTGTTGCTTCTAGTTCGACGTTAATAAAAACTAAAACTAAACCCTTTCAGAGGCGCCGTTTGCACACTGCAAACTCCTTTTATAGCGTTCGCACTGTGCAAACTATGCGCTTTCGTATTTAAACTGGACCCGTGTGGTGACCGGGAATGACCAAATAGTCCCACTGTAGCTCATGCATGTCGAAGAGGCGACTAAAATGGGTACCCAGCGTTTGGGGGTAGAGACGGGCACCGGGTTCTCCTGGGGATTATATCAGGGGATCTCATGGACATGCGTTGTTTAGATAAGTACGAGCACCATGACCCCGAGGCACCCTAGTGATCTTTTTCTTTCCCATGAGTTTTGCTTAGCTGTCTTTGGTAAACTCGGGTGACGCACCCTAGTGATCCATCTCTATTTTCGACCCTCCTTCTTGTCAACCAATTTTTGTCTTTTTTTCACGTCTAGACCACAATTAAATCTCGTTTGGCGCAGCATTGCCATATCTGGCTCTTGCGCCAATAAATTTTACACTCACTCACTCGCGTTTAAACTGTGCAAACACCCCCTCTCCGATCCGGTGACTGCTAAATTTTTTTAATTGTATTTTGTTATTTGCTTGATCCATATACCTCCCTTGCCTATACATCTTCTTAAAAAAAATTACGAGGTCCGACGCCAATAGCCCTCGTGTTGCTTCTAGTGCAACGTTAATAAAAACTAAACTAAACTAAAACTAAACTTAAAAAAATTATAATAACAAAAAAGGATTAAATGGATCTAAGTCCTCCTGTAGAGTAATGTGGAAGTGATGAAAGGTAATGTACCAATTTTAGTACCATCAATCGTTACTCGAATATGAATCTCCATTACTAATTGCTCTGTTTCTAATATATGATGTTAATAATACGTTTAATATAAAGTTACATTCAGTTTAAATTTTTTCATTTATTTATGGGGATTTTTTTTCAAAAATTACTCAAAAAAAATTATAATTTTAAATTTTTCATATAAATTTATGTAATAGTACATTCTACACTACAGTAAACATCTTCAGTTCGTAAAAAAAAAATTTCATCCGTAGAATTAAAGGTTCAGATAAATTTTAAAGTGGGATCTCGATAACATGAAACTAGACTTTAAAATTATTTAATATGATGTTCAAAAGTTCTACTCTGCAAAAAAAAACTGCTATTTGGAATTGTAAATTCTCAAATAGTGTATTAAAACATAATGGGACTTAAGTTCCTGTGATACGGTATTGGCAGGGTAGATTCTGCCTATGAAGCTCAGAGTCGCCTCTTGAAAGCTTCACACATTAATTGTATTCAATAGTGTCATTTGATTATAACCACTGTTTCCAGTAACGGCTCTTTCATGCCTAGTTTTTTTAATCCTTTAATAACTGAATGTAATAATTTTGCTCACTCTGCAATTTTTTTACAACTTTAGCCTCTTTCAACATCGTATTAGAAGTTTCTTTCAAAAAATATTTCTCGAAGCAACCAAATATTAATTCTGCCTATGAAGCTCAGAGTCTCCTCTTAAAAGCTTTACACATTAATAGGATCTATTTATTCGATCTTTTCTTTTTTGTGGAGTAATGGTTTCCATGGTAACAACGCTCAGCCTATGGCAAAGCCGGCTCCGGGAAAAAAAGGTAATCGACTTTCTTGTTCCATGACTAAATAAGCAGATGTTTTTAAGAAAACATGAGAGCGTGACGGCTGTTCGATTTTCCTATAAAAATGTAAGATTTTTCATTTTTAATAACAGTTTATTATGAATTGAATGTCTCTTGAAATTGAAATAACATTTCTGGAACGACAGAGTTTCCAGAAAGAAATACAGTGAGTTTTTTTTTCTTTCTAATTGTGAGTCAAGATCACTTAGTAAGTAATTACTGCGATTTATTTCCAAAAGCTCATTTTCTCATCCATTTTGTGGTTTCCTTTGGATACATTTTTCAGTTTTATAGTACGAATAAATTCAATATTTTAAGCAACACATTAGAATGTTTATTGTTAAGTATTAAAAACGCCGAATTTTCATCTATTTTACGTTCTTAATAAATTTAAAGAATGACAGCCATAAAAATAATGTATAAGTTTTATTTTAGGAATCCATTATTATTAAATTAAATAAACAGGGAGAACAACTTGTTTAAAGCATCAAGCAGCTTTTATTCCAATACTACGTCTTAAGAAATTGAAAGGTATAATTACACTTTTATAATAGATAAATTTCTCTTATTCTGTAGAGTTAATCATAATGAAATGTAAGCTTAATTGTTATAGTACATGGCCTAGATCTTTTGATTAACACCAAAAGAACACGTAAGAATTCAATCAGAAAGATATTCAATTTTAATGATGGAATTATACATAAGTTGTCTCCTAGACTTAATTTGACATTCAAGGATCAGAAAACTCCAAAATACAATGAGAAATTTAAATGATTTATTTAATGTTTGAAATATGAATAATTTAATTTCAAATATATGCAGTGAATCAAAATATTAGTATGTCGGAGCATAAAAGTGGTACTGAATATCACCTAAAAAGTGAAAGATTGGTAATTTCATAAGAGTCTTTCTACATAAAATGTTTTTCATCTCACTTTATTGAAGTCAGTGGTCTTTCATAACTTTTAACTATCAAATATTTTTTAGTTAAAGCTTTCGCATTTTCCTTAAAATTCACATGTATGTAAATATATACTTACTTTAAGCTCTTTTTCCCTCTAAAAACTAGGTAACTAGAATAAAGTGTTATACATTAAAGCATGAGTTTTTAATTACGTTACTCGTAATAAAAATTGAGATTTCTTTTATTTAAAAAATCAGAAGTCATATTATTGTCCTGGAAGATGTTTGGGAGTAACTAAAACCCTATCTAAACATTTAAGTTAAATCTATAATAATTTTTAAGTTCATTAATTTGTCTTGTGTTTCATATTAATTCCTAGCCGTAGTCCAATAACAAACTTAAAAGTCCTTTGTTTGAAAATATGGGGAGATCTTATTTTCCAGTTTGAAATTGATAATTTAAAAACAAATTTTATATTTTTAAATTAAAAATTCCAATCCTTCTTGAAGACAATTTAAATTAAAAAAATTTTGAGAAGAATTTGTTTTTAAAAAGATTCATCCTTTTTTTTTCATTCTGGCTTAATGTAAGTAGCAAAATTTTCCCATTTTAATAGTCAGTGAATTTAATAATTTTCAAGCGCTTCCTCTAAGCGGTATTTTATTTAATATTTTAACATTAATTTTTCGAACTAACATGAACAAGGATTTTTATTTCGTACCCTTATACATTATAGTTCTATATCGTAAAAAATATGCATATATATTTTATACAATATTTAGAAAAACTAAAAATTTCTCGACTTTTTTTTTTTTTTTTTTTTTTTTGTATTTCACATTATTTCCAATCTTATTTTATAAAAGGATTAAACCCCATAAAACAACCGAGCAAAGAATTTACACATAAATGCATTACATCTAAAACACAAATTAAAATCCTTTATTTTGACATTAAAGTAATGATCGTAACATAGAACAACATGATCGCTAAACATTTGTTCTATTGAAAATGTATAAAGTACTCGTAGCAATAAAATATCAAATATCATTGGAACATGAATAGATTGTAACCATTCAACTACATACAGAAATTAGACCAAAGATAAGGTAACTTTTTTTCAGGCTACCCTATCCCTGATCTTAATTTTTTTTTTTTTTTTTTTTTTGAAGTATTATTTGCGCTTGAAAGTAAGTACATTGAAGATTACGTTTTTAATCAAGAGTATTCATATTTTTCTGAATAAACACACCTTATCAATGAGTTTTTACATCCCACTCTATATAATTCAAAATAATATCACTGTTTATATTAGTATATAGCGTACGAAAGTGTGTGTGTGAGAGTTAAAGAGAATTTTCGTGGAAAGTTTGCAGAGTTAAATTTAATAAAAAGACCATGAGATCATTTTGAAAATAATAGCAACAGAAAATAATTTGATTTGTTATTTTCAATTATAATAGAATATGAACACAAAAGCGAAATGAGATAAAATATTCAAAAATGCTATGAATTAGGAGGCAACATAATAAAATTCATGTTTTAGGCAGTATGTCATATCTTAGTTTTACATAAAAGGAATTGCATGTTCAAAATTTTTTCGATCAATTAAAATAAATGTCGCAAACGTGAACTTAATATGAAAATGATGAAATATTAGAGTAAATTTAATGCCCCTTTACTAGACGACGCAGTTACTCTAGAGTCGTATCGTCTGTTTGGTTTTATTAACATCGCACTAAGAGCAACACTGGCTATTGGCGACGGACCTCTTAATTTTGAACCTCAGTGAAGTGACGAGTACTACGCCTGAACTGTCACCCTCCATCTCCTAACTTCCAGGTAGACTTTGGCACCAAACAGATTTAATCATACAATGCATGATTTTCTAAATTCGTCTAAAAATATATATATTTGATTTCAACAACAATATTAGTTTATAAAAAATATTTAAGAAAACAAACTGTATGTTTTGCTACGTTTTTTGACAAAAAACTAAAATGTGTCAATTGGCTACACCATGTAGCAACATCACATCAACTGACATTTTATTTTGTGCCTATTTATTAACATTCTAATTATATATTTTATGGTCTTTTATATATTATACGATGAGCTATGGTACAAACATTAAAACCGAATACGAGATTTAAGAATACAGTAAACTACACATAATCTTTTAAATATAATTTAAATAAGTGGGTTAGATTGAAAAATAGCTTTGAATTTATAATAATTACTGGCAAGTTTTCTAATTGCATAGACAGAAACAGTATAATTTAATAGTTTTATATCTAAATTGTTCGTTAAGGTTTTTTATAGATAGAAACATTACAGGTTATGCAGCTTTGCATAGATATTACAGAGAAAATCATGTACTTTTTTGAAATTTGTTTGGCCGTGGTAGCCTAGTGGTCATGACTTCGGATTCGTGGCCGGCGGTTTTCGTTCAGTCACGGGTTCGATCCTTGGATGCTAAAGATCCTCCGTGTAGTAGGGGCTGATGCACGTTAAGTCTGTCGTGGCCCAAAGTCCTCCCAATGGTGTGGTGGGAAATTTAGGAGAGGGGGTTGCCAGCTCAGGTGTCATCCTCGTCACTTGACCGAGGTTCAAAATTACGAGGTCCGTTGCCAATAGCCCTCGTGTTGCTTCTAGTGTGACGTTAATAAAAACTAAACTAAACTAAAATTTGAAATTTATTTTAAATGATAATTTTTAAAACAATTGTTTTTATTCAAGCATAGAGAAACATCACATTTGGTGCATTTTATTCCAGTAAAATCTTTGCATCATGACATTTTGCAACGTTGTTTGTTCTCAATATGCACGGGCCAATGGTCAGTTTTATCAACTGGAGGGTTTCTAGTAGAAACAGATTTTCCTATTTTGGTGGTAGTTTTTCCTCCTCTCCATTTGTAGGACGTCCTCGTTTTGTTGATTTAATTGGAACAAAAGAGCACAAGGATTCAGCCAAATCTACTCTAAATTGTGAAAGCTTCATTTCCATACCTGTGCTTCCAATTTGCTCATTTACACGCTTGGATTACAACCAAGCGTTTGCGACAGCAAGATCATCTAAAAGATAGGAAAATACTTTTTACTTCGTAAACCTATGTTGTATCTTCCAATCAAACTGTCTGAGAGATCAACGCTCCCATGTGTTTCTTATATGTAGTTATTACATAAGAACATCATCCTAATATGGGTTTATCGTGGGATACAAATCGCTATCATCATAATCTTCACTACCTTTTGACAAAGCATCCCAAAATTTTTCTGACAATATTTTCTTTTTTTCATCAACGTCAGTAAAATAAACTGTATCCATCGTTTAAGTTTGCTATAAATTATAATATATATAAATAGAAATTAGGCAATTTAAATTTCCACTAAATGGCAAATTTAGCCATATTATACACTTATACAGCTATGAGTACAACGAGTAGAAATTGTAAACATATTGTTTGTTTTTGATCGTACCTGCATAGTGTTGCCAAGTGGCTACCGATGAGCTTAACTCATTGTGTAATTAACTATTAAATCGAATAAAACCAAATGCACAAAAAATGTAAAAAAAAAATTCCTCTTTTAGTATCAATTTTTTTTATCATGAAAAAAGCAACTATTTTGACGAATTTTGTTATTTTACTAGGACGTTTTCTACTTCGAACTTGTATTTTGGAAGCGACAAACCCATTTCTGAAAATAAAACTTCTCCTGCTATCTATTGGCAATTTTAAGAGTTAAAAACTTAAATCGGTATTTTTGTTTTATTTCATGCATGTTGCTGCCGTTTGGAAACATTTATTGGAAGGTATTTGATAAACAATACGTGTTGTGCTAAATGACTGCACTATGCTCTGTAGGGTTAACGTGCATCTGCCCCGGCTACACAGCTGATTTTTAATTGCATTAAAGTTCGAGTCTACGACAACCGCCAGCCACGAGTCCGCTGCCTAATCCATTAGGCTACCGCGGCTACTGGACTCGTCTTTTAAGTACCCTTAAAATGAGCATGTTACCATTCTTCCCACTTTTTGTTACTCCTCCCTCCTTGTCAACCAATTTTTATCTTTTTTCCATTTTTTCAAACATAAATCAGTTGCAACTTGTTTGGAGCAACAAAGCCATCTCTGGCTTTATCGCCATTAAAAATAAACTTCTCCATCACTCATTCATTTACCAAGTTCTCCTCTTGCAGTGGTATAGTGTGGAAGTTTGGAGTGAGGGGTGCCAGCTCAGATACCATCCTCTTCACTTTACCAAGCTAAAAAATTACTTGGTCCGTCACCAATATCTCTCGTAATGTTTCTAAGTCCGTGGTTAATAAACAATCAGTCGATTCCACCAAAGGTCATCGTGCGTAATAATACAGATTATTATGTGTGAAATCTGACACTCTCAAAAATCTGTTCTATTGTGGTGTAGAGATGGCCCACGGTAGCCGACTTGTTATCGTCGCGATCTCGAGGCCTGCGTTGTTCCCGTCAAGTCGAGGATTCGAAGCCTTATGCCATTAAAGACCTGGCAAATGGCGAGGGTGGTGAACATCAAGCCTCGAATTCCTCCCGAGGGTGTGATGAAGTAGGTTGAAGTACGGGGTGTGAGGTCAGGAGATGTTTTTGTCACTTGACCGAGGTTCAAAATTACGAGGTCCATCGCCAATAGCCCTCATATTGCTTTAAAGTGCGAAGTTTAAAAGCACTCAATGAGACGAGGTGAATTTTGGAGAGAGATGTGTCCAAGTCCTCTCGTCATTTAAAACCATGATTCAAAATGACAAGTTTGATGATCTATAGCCATTTATGTAGTATTAACGTATTATTTAAGCAACTTAAATCTCATTGCATAAAAATAAAGAAATAAATTATTTTTTGAGTATTTAAATAAATACTGAGCATTTTAAAATCATTTAATCGTATTAGTGATGTACCTCTTTGTTTTTTACCGTGGTCAAGAGGCAAAGATGATATATAAGATAATACTTTTATTTTCCTACTTATTACATCACATGAAGATGGACGTAGGTTTTTTTTAACAGCGACCATGACAACTTTTTAGCGATTGAATAATCGTTTGGCATTATTTTATTCTTCCTTTATTGATCCACTAGTCCTTGAATAAAGCTGTTCCATTGTAGAACAGCGCACGAAGGATGAAACTGCATTGTATACATAGATTTTCCTCATGATTGACGTATCATTGTGATGCAGTACACTATTGTGAATTTTAGAAAGAAGGTTTAAACAGCATATAGGTTTAAAAGATTTTCCACTGCTATCCGCAACGTTCTCGTTCTCCAGGACAATGCAGAACTCCACATAGTTGATATAACACCAGAAAAATTAAAAAACCTCTCTGGACAACACTCGAATATCTTCCATGTATGAGAGATTTCACCCTACGATTAAGTTATTCTCTTTCTCCTCCTCCCCTATTATTTTTCTTCCCCTAAATTCTACCCTGATCTGTATATTCTAATCCCTAACCATGCACTTCAGACGGCATAAAAAGTACTCTAGTAATATGGTGCTTCTGAACTCGTCCGTCAAAAAATTGCCGCATAGTAGGCAAAAGGTTGGCCACCCTTGACCTACGATCTTCTGTTTGTTTGAACTCGACAAAGCGTTAAGAGAAGAAAAGTAATCAGCGAATGATGATGTCGAAGAATGTTTTGGGCAACTGACTCTCTTACATGTCCGACTTCCATTTATCATTCAAGAACTAAAAAAAAAAAAAACTCACAACACGTGGGAAAAATGTGCAGATTTTAAAAATAGGATATGTATATAAGTTACATTGGTATAAATTCGGGAAGTAGTAGTTCAAAAAAAATTTTAAATACTCTAACTTTTTTATTTACTTTTTCTTAGATCTAATACTATTAAATTTTCTACTTAATACACAGAAATTAAAAAAAATAATAAAACACACAGCACGTTGGAAAAATCTTTAAGAGTAGATATTATAGGAGACATATATAAAAACAACAACATGGGTGTCAATTTTGGTAACTAATAATTCAGAAAAGCTATTTTAAAATGGTCTCGTATATATATGTTCCGCTCTTACATAATGACCTTGGAGCTCTGCCGTTTTTATGGTAAAGTATATTCCTAATAACGGACTTATGAAGAATATGGATATAAATTGATGCCCATTAAGCCCTTAGACCTATGCTACACGAAGTTACTGTTCTTACTGTACAATTACCGTGTCGTCGTCTTCATTTAATTATAATTGTAAAATAAGGAGTAATTGTAATTTTTATATAACACAATGTTAGTTCATAATAATATTTTTAAAAACTATTTTTAGCACAAATGTTAATTTTTGAATGCATAATATTTTGTAATACAATATTCGCTTTATGCAAATGCTATGATATATAACACAAATTAACCTGGTCATTTATGGGGGAGTGGAGAAAAAAATAAACATTTTGTTAAATTAATATTTTAAAAGTTTGTGAGATCAATGAACATGTTTAGTTAGCTGCAAATGTGATAGAGATAATTACGAAGTATTATTTTTAATTGTGACTTTCTTTTTAAATTGAAAAAAGTAAAAAAAATTAAGTATTTTATTTACTATCTAACAATGTATAATTTAAAAAGTTATCTAAGAAAAGTGAATTACCTTATTGTGAATATTTCTAATTTTGAGAATTTTGTATAACATTAGTTATATAATTTTTCATTTTTAACTTTTTTTGTTACAGATTCTAAGAAAATTCAAGGTAAACAGAATGTGATGTAAATTTTTGGCTGTGTTTGCGGTATGCCATTGCATTTAAGGATTCGAATGCAAGACTTAAAAATCTTCTACAAAAATGTATGGATTCACTCCCAATTCCTCATCGCTTACTACCACCATATCATCAAGTGAAATGTGATTACATTATTTTGGCAAAATATTTCATATAGATGGAATAGTGTTCGTAAAAATAAAGTTTTACTTGCTGGAAAAAAGATTTTTACATGGTCTGAATATGAAATGTCAAGAAATAGTGTTATTACGACATGAAAAGAAATAAAATGCAAGGAACAGACTTCACATTTCGATAATCTAATCAACGATACACGGAAAAATAATTTTTTTTAAATCACTACAGTTATTGTGTTTCGATTCCTTTTCTTAATTTAGTGGATTTCCAGAACAAAGAGAAAAGAATGAAGAGAACAAATTCAGTCATATCGTCAATGTACCATCCCATCGGAAACTCCAGGATAAAAACTGCTTACTGCATGTTTGCTGGTGGAATAGTTTTAATATGCCTGGGTATCGGCTTAATTGTGACTACACTATCTCCTAGAAGGCCATCCGCAGTGAACAATAATGAAACATCAGTTATCATAAGTGGTCCCACTTGCTTAGCAATGGGGCTGGTTATTGTGGTTTTCAGTAGTACAGACATGTGCCGGTACAGGAAAGCTCGAAATTCTGTGGAGTCGGAACTGAACCGGGTCATCAGTGCTCTTGGAAAGCCAAGTCCTAGTTTTAATTCTTATCAACAAAACCAGAATGAGGTAGCTCCTATATCCAATCCAAAGATATCTATAGTTATCAATAAAACGCTTTGGCCATCTTAATCGTACCACAGACGTAACCGCCAAAACAAAGGTTAATTACTGCAAAGCTGATTGTGTTGCAATCGAAGAAGAAATGAATTTATTTTTTTACATGTTTTTATTTTTAAAAAAAATGTAACATTTTTATTTAATGATTTATAACTGTTTATGGAAATCTCAAACTATGTGGATATAATTAATTGATCGTGCACTGTGAAAAAACAATTCTTCTCTAACGAATTCTCGGATAGGGTAAATTGTTACATTGCATTGATCAATAATTTTCTCTTCTCAATCTTTTCTTCTCCTTGACAATACCAAATGCTATAATTCTGCCTTGTAAATTAATGAGTGAAAACCATCCATATTAATATCGGGTTTTAAAAATCCAAGTATTTAATATTAAATAAAAATTATTTTCAATACATAAAGTCAGTACTCTTCCCTCTGGCCAGTATATTCTGCTCACTCGAAGTTAGTCCCCAAAATAATAGGATAACTCGCATATGGACATAAAGTTCTCGTGGTATGGTGTGAATTACCGTTAAGTGAATTAATGTTTCGGGTGTCGTTCTTAAAATATCTTACCATGTTGAAAAATTTGCAAGGTTCGTTGCCTGTAGCCCATTATGCAGTCGTGGTGTCACTTTTGGTTTTTTCAAAGTTATTCCAATATAGTAGTCAAGGACACTCAAATCTTTTTCACGGAAGTTTTAACTTATTTTTGTAATTTAAAGAAATAACGATAGAGAGTATAATATAGATAATCTACACGTCTAACTGAAATAAGCGTGGAACAAATTAATGGTTAGTCACAATATGGAATGTTTCTTTACCAAAGATGATTTTATGTATCTCATAGTGTTTCTACCAATACAAGAAAACTTAATAGGGATCACGTCCTAAAGGCATATATAAAATCTTCCAAAGTAATTAAAAACATCTTCCATATTATTACAATATACTTATTATAATTCATAGGATTCGCATATATGTTCGTTCTATTTAGTGAAGCATCTTCCCTCCTAATTGCATTAATTAACGTACTTCCAACTATTTCAACTACAATTTTCGAAAAGCATTTACAAACTGCGACTGAAGTTCTTAAGAATTTTGCAATGCCCTATAAAATTCTTTGCAATAAAAACATCCCACTGCATTTGTGCCTTATTGAAACATAATTTTAAAATGAAAACAAATAATTCAATTTCTAAGATTTTTTTTATTCATTTTTTGTTCAAACAGCCATTGAATACATATATTTATTTATTTATTCTGTTACTAAGGGGTAGTGTAAAAATTTATGCATCTAATGCATAAAAGTTTTACCAGTTCACGAAGTACAATACACAATTTTCACAATTAGAAAACATAAAGCACATAAGAAAAAGCTTCAGGAAATCACAGTACACAATAAATACTCGAATTTATGTTCAATTTGCGTCTTCCTGTCTTTAGATAGTTATGAATTTGAATTTAAATATTGGTATTAAAATCAATAAGAACTATTAAATATGTAGTAAATTTCTAAATACTCTACAAATAATTCACATATTGCGAAGAAATAATAAATGCATATATTAGAAGTATATAAACAAATCATTCACTGTAACCGAATTATACATCATTCAGCTGTAAAAAAAAAGCAATATTTTGATTTTATTATGTTCAAAGAAACACAAATAAGTCCTATGCTTTAAAAACATAATAATATTAATTTAAATAAGATTATTTGTAGCAATAAAAAACTTTATTATTCTAAGAAAAACTCGAGTTAGTATAAACGATAATCAGTATTTAGTTATTAATTACTCTCCCTTCGTATCGACAAATGAATAGCTAAAACTATGCTAGATCACATTGAAAGAAGAGAATTTTTTTTTAAATATGAACTCATATCACTCATTAATCAAATACCATCAAGACAACTTCTCTATCCATCATAATCGCGTGTTATTTTACGTGAAGCTTAACATGTAATTAAAATTACCATCTGTGCAAAGTACTCGTAACTGAGACGCTGAAATGCTTGAAATTTTGCTTTTTTTTCTGTAAAGTAAAGTAAGTATTTTGCTGATTCTGTAGATGTATTATTTTTGATAGTTTGATAAATATAGCGTTAGAAAATTGAATTTTAAAGTTGCAAACAAGCGTGCCAAGTGATAAAAAAATATCTGTATCCCCGGGGTTTTTTCCAATTGCGTTTTTTAGAATTCTTGTACACTTTCCTGAAATGTTCATTATCTATAGTGCTGATATCTTACACATTATAAAACGAAGCTTTTTCCTATGCAGGAAATGAAATTTTTTTTATAAAATAAACATTCCCGTATTTTAGGAATTGCATAATATTTATATTAAAATTAAGAGAAGTTTGCACTATAAAATTAAAATATGTTAAATTTATTTATATAAAATTTTGAAATCAAACTTGCGTTCGGTGTATAGAATATTGTTATGTTTATAAGTTCTCCTCAAATTTTAAAAATTTGAGGGAGCACTCTAACAAGAAAGCTCTAACGTTTGACGTTGGGCTATTCACAGTTTTCTCTCCACTCACTTTGGAGACTTTTCGTGAGTTTATTGCATAAAATCCCAACTCTTCTCCAACCAAATGAAACGCGACTAGGCAAATTGGATGATGATAAGAAATATAATGAATTGAATTAAGAGTATTGATATATAAGCGAAATAGAATTGGAAGGAATGAAAGGGGAACAGACGATAACAAAAAGTCTGTAGATGTTTGTAAGTTAATTGGAGTGTATTAGTTGTAGTGGATCGTTTGAAGTAAAATTAGTTAGATGTTTTACTCATGGCTAATGTAAACAGCAATAAGAGTCAAACCTTCTGTGTCACTATTGATATTGTTTAAAGTAAAGAGTAATAAGAGTCGAACCTTCTGTAACACTATTGATATTATTTATATTTTACTTGATATTACATATTGAATACAACATTCCACAATTTAAGCTTAATTGTTTGAATTATAAGCAATTGCATTTTATTTGAAAGTTTCTCATTTCCTCGCGAATAAATTCAATGAATTATTAATGATTCACTCAAATATTATTCCAAATTTTACTCCCCCTCCCCCAGGGATCTTACCCTCTATAGAAAAGGTGGACATCATAATCTCGAGGTATCATTAGTGATATTTTCCTACCTTTGATAAATACTTGTGTCCTTTTACGGGGATATGCTATCGATCCTTCATTCTTTTCTACTCTCCTTGTCAACCATTCTTTATCAGTGTTCTCCTATTTTTTTTTCCCTAACATCTAGATCGCAGTTACACCTTGTGTGGCACAGCATAGCCAGATCTGACTCATGTCCTATTAACATCCACCTTCATATCCTTCTTATGAATTTTATTACTACTAACACTTAATTCCTTAATGTATTTTGGATTTGTTTTTAAATGTATCTTCACAAAAAAATAGCCAACTATGAAGGCTAAAAATCTTAAAAACAAAAAATGAAAGTCATCAAAAGTTAGTTATAATTAGCTAGGAAACATTTCCCCCATTGTTCTAAAATTAAGTGATATATATAATTCTAAATGTACCTGACATATCAGTATTTGTACAAACATCAAATGAATTTTTTGAGAGAAATATGAAAATTATTGCTATCACAGCTCGGAATTGATGCTTCCACATATCAATAACAGTATTATTGTTGTTAATGTGCCACATGTGACAGAATATTATAATTATTAGAAATAAAGTGTTTGCATTTGTTTTTGTAAACTCCTTTGTCTTTCTTTTACAGTTACACTATTTCGTTTTCAATTGCACTGAAATAGTTCTAAGTGAATATAAACTCGTGTTAAATAAGTTTAATCTACTATAGAAATGAAGCCGCATAAATTGTTATTATAAATTGTGTTCTAATAGGTAAAAGAAATATCTCTTAGATATCCAAGGTTAAATTAAATGACTTGATATACAATTGATATTGTGGAATTGTTGACAAATGTTTGTTAAAATTAATACTACTTTTATGTCCTACTTATTTTTAACAAGTTTTAAAACATATAAGTGAAACAATCACATTTGTCCATCAATCCGAAAAACCTTTTTACAAACAATAAAAAAAGAATCATTCCACATGTCTTTAATTCAAAAGATGAAAATAACAAAGTAATAACTGAATAGTAATAATAACATTAACTATAAATTTAAAAAGAGAGAATTGATTTATTGATTAGTAGATCATTAAAGTAGCACTTCAATGCAACGTAAAGGCTATTTAAAACAAAGGAAAGGTCTAACATTCTAAGGTCTGTTATTTCTATGTTATGGTTTTGTTATTGAAAGGTCTAAAGGTCTGTTATTTCTTTTTATGTGGAATAATTACAATTTTTGGCTTCATTCAGGTTATAATCCTTCTTATTTAAGTAGTATATAAAATGGTTAGAAAAAATTATTTTTTTAAAAAAACGTAAAATATTCCATTCAGCCCCATGTTAAAATCAAATTGGATCTCAAAATCATCTCACAGTTTATTCAAGAGCAATTAATCCACTGAGCAAAATAGGGAGAGCAATTGCTTTTTAAACATATTTATTTACAGTCTAAAAGCGCCAATTATACATAAACAAATAATTACATTATATACAAGGGCTTCCACATTGCCCATATTTTACTGCGCTTTAGCGGTCAGGAGAAATTACATAAAAAGAAGAAATAACTCATCTTTTAACGGTAAGATCCAATATTACCCATGAACCTGTATGTTCTCACTTACACGAGACAAGGCTTCTCCTGGCGGTATCCAAATAATTAATTTCCAACGCAGTTTGATGTGTTTCAGTAAGTGAAGTTATAACCCAAGGTTATTGGATCTTGAAATAAAGTACATTGCCAAGAAAAAAAATAAGTGAAGTACTCACTCAACTATGATCTTTATCTGGCCATCTGGTAAGTACAAGTATGCCACCAATAGCCAGCTGAGTAGATCTAGTACAGATCTTAATGGAAAAAATTATTTACTTAAATTATAGTAAGGTTAAAATTATTTCCTATCCTTAAGTTAATGTAATTGGTCACAATTGAAATGATACTATTATAGCAGTTGCTATGTTATATAGAAATATCTTTAAGATCATTAACTACAGTAACAAATTTATAATTTAATTTACACGTTATTCTGTTTCACATCTTTCAGTTCTTAAGCTTTTACTATTTATCAAAGAGTTTGCAAAGCATTTGAAAAAAATATAAGAGGAAATGATAAAAAAAAAAAAAAAGAAAGAAAAAGAAACCAACATATAAATAAGTAAAAAGGACTAGTGATCAATCAAGGAATGTAATGAAACGAAAGAAAAATTACACTATAAATATAGTATGGAGAAAAAAAAAAGAAACTTTAAATATCAAGAGTTAAATAGTATTATAGTTGAATATTTGAAAATATTTATAGGAAGAGAAAAAAAGAAAACGAAAAAAATACGTTATTGGGTATTTTCTACATGAATAGAGTCATTTTCTTTAGTAAGATAATGAGATAAGGATAGTTTCGTCGTATAAAAATGGGAGATGTTATTTTTTTTTTCATCTAAGATTATGCGAAAAGATTATTAATTTTTTTTAAAAAAAATTAAGGCAGATTTAAAAAATCTTATATAAGTGTTTAACACTTATTAGAAATAAACATTTTAAAAAATTATTTATTCTTATGATTTAATTTTTAAAATTTTCTAGAAATTGATGTCGTGTATGCAACTTTTGCAAATGATTCAAATAACACACTTATCGTGATAAGTTGTCAGTAACTGAGAAATTATGATCAATAAACTTATATTATATGAATATTAAAATCGGGAATTGGTTATAAAATAATCAATAAATATTATAAAGTGCTAAATCTTTTTCAGAGTACATTAAGTTACTTTTGAAGGGACAATACTTTTCTTAAGTTAATCTCGAAATGGGAAATTTTTTAAAAATAATAAATGTAAGCACTTTTTCCATTATAAAAAAAATTCAGGATTTGCTAACTGTAGCCTCTGCACGAATTAGTTTAATTCAATGGATCTTGTTTCTATTCAAGACTACAATAAAAGTACAGGACAATCAAAATGACAAAGTAAATTGTTATGTTTACAAGTTCCAACACGAATATATGTATGGTGCGTGTGACATACCTATTTTAAAATAGATATAAGTTTATATACGGACGCAATTTGCGTTTATTTTTCAGAGTACATTTATCCTTGATCAAATATATTTGTATGTACAATCTTACAATTTCCTCGTGTGTAACAGGAAAGCAATGGTTCGAATATCTAACTCCCTTCTTAGAACATCTGAAAGGGCTCACTGTTCGAAAAATATCATCTAGTGTTCAAGAAAAATGTTAGTACTAAAAGTAAATTTTTAATTTAAATCTTTTCAGAGAAATTTTAGATGAGTGTAAAATGGCTTGAAGTAACGAGAAAAATTTGAAAATAACTATTTCCCAGAACAGTGTCAAACATTTTTTAAAAAAAAAAATTTCTAGTTCTTAAATAAGAAAATTTTTTTTAAAAAAGTTTGACAAATAAAATCAAAGTACTATAAATACACACAAGAATTATATACATGTATATAATAGTAAGAAAAGTAAAATGAAAATAAATAAATAAAAGATATAGAACAAAACAGATTGAAAAAGAAATCGGAAAAAAATAGACACAGAGGAAAATAAACTTAATTAATAACCATACACACACAGACACACACACATATATATCTGTGATAATACATTAAATTTATCTTCTTTTCAAAACGTTTTTCTGAATTTCACTTGGTGTGTGTGTGTGTGTGTGTGTTATCAAATTTTCGATCGTTAATTTAACCAACTTCCCATCAAGCTACAGCTCTGAAACATTGGGAATCGTTGTTACTTACCTAACAATGCAATATTTAGACATTTGCGACAAGTTTTAGCTAGTATTTTCTTCAATAATGCAGTTTAGCCCAACCACTTGGCGCGATTTCAAAAATTGGCACCAAACTTGGCGATTTTTTTTGTTTGGCTGAACGTTAAGTCCGTAAAACGGAGCAGGGTAGCCCCATTTGGCAAAATACTGCCAAATAATTTTTGTCACCAAGAGTGATTGGGTTAAACTGCTTTCCAACCATTTAATTTACCGGATGAATTAATTAATTTTAGTTACTTTTAACGTTTTTATGTATTTCACTTGGTGTGTGTTTCTGTGTGTGTGTGTATCAGTGTGTCATCAAATTTTCTATCGTTAAATTAACCAACTTCCCATCAAGCTAGAGCTCTGAAATTTCGGGAACCGTTCTTACTTGCCAAACAATGCAATATTTAGATATTTGCGACCAGTTTTAACTAATATATCAATAATTTTTCTTAATAAACTTTGCCACTATATAAAAACGTTGTTTTTAAAAACGTTGGTTTTTATCTCGAATTATTCTTTTTAATTAACATATTCTTAACTTCAAACGCTTTAAAATTAAAACTACTTTCACTTTTAACAATTGTACTTTATTTTTTAAGAATCACGAGTGTTCTGTTTACTAGAAAGAGCCTGAACCCTACTTAATCGCTGAATTAGCAAGATAGCTCCCCCTTTTCCTTTTTCTTCTTTCTCTAGAGTAAATGCATTAGGCTCGTTCTAACACTCTCTTTGTCTACGTGCATCTGAGCATAAGCCGTTCAAATCTCACGCGCTGTACATTCATTCGTATGCCTCAGAAAATATTAATTAATATAATAAACACATTTGTAAATATCAAGATTAAAAAGTAACAATTGTCAATAAACTCTCTCTCTCTCTCACATACACACACTCATATATATATATATATATATATATATATATATATATATATATATATA
>BMAW01074381.1:166061-302754 GCA_019974015.1 Nephila pilipes | reverse complement strand
ATATATATATATATATATATATATATATATATATATATATATATATATATATATATATATATATGAGAAAGGCAATTCTCTTATAAAATTTTATGTTAAATTTTAGTTCTGGTAGTCATGGAAATTAAGACATCCATTTGTGATTAAAGTTCTTTATTTTTTATTAAATATTTATTCTAAAATGGTATTCGATATTTGAACATAAAAGCATTTGGAGAGGGCACATACGTGGGACTATCTAGATAGCAAAAAAAAGGGAGAAAAAGCCAAGTGGCGAGCAGAACGCTAGCATTTATATTTTCCAGCCTTTGACGTGATATCGAATTTTCCAGAAATTTCTTTTAGTCGGAGCCGTAGTAGTTTCTATGCGCAAAGATAGATTTGTATAAATACGTAAATTTGCTTTAGAATCACTTGCCATTAAGTTAAACGAAATTAATAACACAGTTTTATTACATACGCATATCCAAGTTGCCTAATTTCGTGACAAAATAAGATGGTCTATTGGATTAACAACATAAAAGTAGTTTTCCAAGAATGTCTGCTTAATTGTCACTGTCCTCGGTGCAGAAATCATTCATGTAGTAAATAAGAATAAGGAAGAATAGAAACACAGGCTATATATGCTGTTAATTTTAACAAATGAAAAAAATTGATGACCACTAGACATAAAAATCAATATTTTTAATTGCATTTATCCTCTATATAATAGAAAATAAATTTTTGATCAAGCGTGCATTAAGAACTCTATAATTTATTTCATACCTCATCCATTCTTGCAGATTGAGAGGGGAAACAAATGTTCCTCTGATACTAATTTATTTCCATTCAGAGTTCTTTAACAATTAAATAATTAAAAACTTGTCCATAAATCTTTTTGAAATAACATTAATTAGCGATTTTAATTAATCATCGATAAGCAAAAGATGTATATATACATATTCTAATTCATCTTCTTATGGAGAAACAATAAAATTTTTATTTTTCCCCCACAGAATATTTTTGTAAAAAAATCGTTAAAAAACTGTTGACATATCCGGAATTTTAAGCCCATATAAGATGTTACAGAACGAACAAGGGGTGAAACAACTCATCTCATCCACCTGTCAAAATTTTCCACTAATGATCAAAATGGAAGTATTTGAAGTAAATATTAAATTAGTTTTGCCGGTTTTTCTTTTTATTTTTTCTCTATATGGTGGTTTTCACTACATCAACAATCATGAAAATAATATGTGTGAAATGACTTACATGTTTGAATATCCTGAATACTTGGTATGTTTTATATTTTGTTTTCAAAAATATTTATTTTTGTTAGATATAGGATATTGTTCTGTTTTAATGTTTATAATTTTATTGCAGACATGTTTAAGTAGTTCAGTTTTTTCACAAATTTTTAAATAATTGAATAGTAGCAAAAAGTTTTCAAATGTTGAAAAAAATGTTTAAAAACACTGAATTATATATTTTCAAAATTATTCGATATGTAAGACAAAATATTTTTATTTTCAGTATTAAATTTTTAATCTTGCTTAATGCTTTATTGTTTTTGATATAATTTTTTTTCTTTTACATTTTTTGAAGTTTAAAATGATCACTGTATATGAAGTATAAAATGAAATTCTTGAATACTACTTTAATTTTTTTTATTTCGGTAAATTTCCCAAAATTGGAGAATTTTCTTTCTCATAGTTTATTTTATTGCTTTCTGTGAGTTTCTTTCTATAAACCCAAAACATCGGAAATGAAAATTTGTATGCTATAATTAAGTTTTAATTTCACTTGATTCTGTATTTCTGAGATATTTCTTGATTTTTTTAAATGTTCCTTTACAATTAATACCTCAGTTTTAAGTTTACTTAAAAGCTTCTTAGAATGCTTGGAAAACTTGAAGCGTAAATTGTGTATGATCTAATTATGAGATTTTTCATTCAACTTTTTACATCAATGAAATGAGGTAATGAAATATAAGCTTTTGATTTTTAAAAATAATTTCCTAGTTTCACAATACATATATATATATATCATTTACTTATTTTGTTTTCTGTTTCTTTAAAAAAAAAGTTGCTAAAATTCAGTATCTAAGTTTTGTAATAAATGCCTTTTCTTTTATTAGAGAATTCCTGTGAAATATGATGTATCAAAACAGTTTCCACGATATAAACTGTATGTTTATGGAGAAGGGTGAGTTAACAGGATAAATTTTAGTTCCTTAATGTTTTATTCTTATTACTTTTAAATACAAATTTATGTAATTGGAAACTCTTTTAATATGTGAATGCTAAATAAAAAGAAATGCATTTTATTTTGTATAATTTATTTTAGTATGTTATATTCTCTTAACATAAAATGTTCTGATTTCATTTTTTTCATGTCTGAAAATGGCATTCATAAAGATAATTCATCTAATAAAACACATATTATTATTAGTAAATTGAAGTTAATTTGTATCCATTATTTCATAACATTTTCAATTATGTTAGGATTATTTTTCATAATTTCAAGGCAAATTTTAGCTAAAAAATAACTTTAAATAATTTAAAATATTGTATGCCTATTAATACTGTTTTAATAAGTTATTAACATTTCATGCAAAATTTTAAAATTAAATTTATGGTATTCTCATAATGGTGCATTGTTTCGGAAGTAAAAAATATAGCATAATTAGAAGAGATGTCATTGTATTTTTAAATTATTCTAGATATTTATTTTTGTTAATATTTCTTGCTTTCATATAATCAAATGTGATTTATTCTTATATTTTTTTTTCTAGGAAATATTTTGAAGAACTTCAGTAAGTATTATTATTTGAATAAATAACTTTATAATTTTAAGTACTGTACATATACAAATATTTTTTTAACAGGAAAATGATTCTTTTCATTAAATTCTGATATGCATCAAAATAAAATTAAGATAGAATTACATCTTAAGTAACTGAAAGGGTATCAATTTTAATAATGGAAAATTTTATGTGATAAAGCAATTTTCCCTACATTATGAAGCTGAACATATATATTTTATCTTTACAAATAACAGTTTTTTTTCCTGTGTTGCTAAGCTTTTTTTTTCTAATAATTAATCTCTTACTATGGTATTGGATTTATTCTAGGAAAGACAGATTTACAGGAAATCCAGTGCTTTTCATTCCTGGTAATGCTGGAAGTCATCGTCAAGTGCGATCACTTGCATCTATAGCATTGCGAATGGCACATTCTCTTCATACAACTATGTTCAATTTTTTTGCTATTGATTTTAATGAAGTAAGTTTGTTTTCAAGAAGAAAATAGAAATTTAAAATATGTACATTATTTTTTTCTTATCATGGTAAAAGGATATTTATGTATTTTCTATGCATGTCTGAGAAAATTGCTTATACTAGAGAGTGCACCATATTCTGATAGTCTTATTTCAGTGTTTCATAAAAACTTAGCATATGATTTCTAGGTTTATTTTGGCATACAATATTGCCACTTTCATCAGTGTTTATTTTCTTGCATTTCAATATATATATTTCCTCCCTCCCCCTTCCATATCTCTTTGGCAGAATTTCAGAATTTGAATTTCTGATAACTATTATGTAACATTTTAAATAAACCCATAAAACAGGGGACCATAATCTAACATGAATACTGGTTAGCCAATAAAAAGGAAGAGCCTGGGAAAAGTTGGCTTTAAGGAGGGAACGTTTAATCACTAGTGTAACTTCATAAATTTGGAGACAAACAACTGCAATATTAACAATTATATTCACATTGAACACATTGAAAAAGTGTGAAGGTTAACAAAATGATGCAATAAAAAAACCTCAGAGAAATAGCTCTTGAATCATATCTAGCTGAACGTAAATGGTACCAAGATCGAGAAACTAATGGAAACTGTTAATTTGAAATATATCATTCATTTATTATGCTGAAACCCTGTCTCCCTTAAACTTGGAAAATTATTTACAAATTTTCTTAAAAAATAAATCAGAAAATAATTAAAGTTTACACTATATTTGAACAACCATGTATTCATGTAATAATTTTTTTTCTTTTTAAATCTGTATCCTTCTATTAAAAAGTCACCAACCTTCATTAATGGAGTTGCAGTAATATACAAGAACAAGTAAAAGTTTTAATTTGAATATTAAATAATTTTTTTTTAAATATATTGTATCATTAGATTGAAAGAAATTGTTCTTGTTAATATATTTCAAGAAAGTGAATCATGCTTCTTATTTTACTACAGAACTCAATCTGAAGAAAATTATTATTAAGGCTCTTAAAAAACTAATTATTTAGCAATTAAAACATATGAATTATTCCCTATTTGATATTTTGATATATGTTTGCTTATGTGTGTGGCCAAGCTATAACAAAATGTTTATTAATTACTATTAAAATGTATGTGATAAATTACTTTTTAATTTCTTGTTAAAAGTTCTCCCTTATTTATGTGGTTAAGCTATTACAATTAACTTAAATTTATTTATATATTCTGAATGCATTTTATTTAGAGTTTACTTTGTGTGTATAAACTAATAAATGTGTATTATGACAATTATTTTAAACTGTTATTTAATCAACTGACAATTTTTTTAAAAATAAATTATTTAAATTTGAATTTTTATTCATGTTAACTTTTTCTTCTTAATTAAAGTTATTTTTTTTAAATTTGTAGTTGACAATTTAATGACATGAAAGTTTATCAGATTTTCATTATGTGTAGCTTTTGTGCAATAATTTTGAATTTCAAATGTTGAAGGATTGCAGCATTTTTCTTATGCCTGCATTTAATTTTTATCAAATTTTAAGCTTTATGTAGTATTTTAAATACTTAATAAAACAGATCTAATATTTTAAATTTTTTTATTAACATTTATGCTTTAATTATGTAAATTTTTTGTTGATTATGTGTCAGACTTAATTGATAATTTTTCTTCCTTTATATATATATATATATATAACTTATTTGTAATGAGTGATTATGGTAATATTTTCAAAATGAGTCCTACAAAATTTATTTTAATGTCCAGCATAAAATCTTTCTTAGAAGAGTAATTTATGCAAACTATGAACTATTGAATTTAGAAAGTTTTTTAATAAGAAATTGAAATTTTTATTTATATTGAATAGGTTACCTTGATTATAGGAAAATTTATGAAATAAACATAAGAAAAAAACTGAATAAATGTTCTATGCGAGGTTTTGCAAGGAACATATTTAGCCACCAAAGGAGCCAATTTTTAAAAAAATAGTTATTAAATTACTAAATTAAATATTAGAATTAACACAAATGATAAATTATTAAATTGAATATATTTTAAGCTTAATGTAATTATTGCTGCCATGAAATCAAAACAAGATACATGCATTTCACACTTTATTTCAAAAAGTGTTCAGGTGATTAATTTATACATTATCAAAAACAATAGTCCCTTTGGTTACTGAAAATCAAAGCATAAAGGGAATAATAGATAATCATCATGATTGATATCACTAATATCTTTTTGTTAATCTCTTTTAATTTCTTGAATATATTTTTTTAAACTTTGTTTTTTAGGAGATGTCAGGTCTATATGGTGGAACTCTAAATGACCAAACAGGTAGCTAATTTTTTTTCCCTGTATGATTTTTTTTATGTTATATATGCAGTCAAAGAACTCATTACATAAAAAAAAAACGATTGATGCTATTTTAATTCATTATAGTTTTTCATGTTGTTGAAGAAATAAATAAAACTAACTTATGTAAGGATTATTTATGTTTGGTAGGGAGTTTACTCTTATTTATACATAATACACCTGGATTTACACAATAGATATGTTCTTCGAAAAATTGAGCAAACTGAAACAGTGGGGAATGAAATATATAGTTCATGAAAAATAGAAAGATATGTTCAACTAAACTGAAAGCTGTGTAAATCAATCTAAAGGAGTAAAGAAAAGTCACAGATATTTTCATTATGCATCAACTATTCAAAATGAGATAAGGATTACATGAATAAAAAGAAATGGTTTATTAATTTTTAAAAATTCTTTAATGCTCATACTTTTTTAGTTCATTTCTGAAAATGAAAAAAAATAACACAAATTATCTATGTTCTTTAAAATTAAAAGCATTAATCATATTCTATAGAAATAAAAATATTTCAAGCATAAATAATTTTCACAACTATTACATCTTTTAAAACAATCAATCAATGCTAGCTTTGAAAACCTAGAATTCTTTTCTTTGGTTGTGTAGGTGTAACATTGTTATCTAAATCACTAACAGATAGTTTGTCAACATTTCTTGTAGGTAGTTGAGGTGTTGGTTGCATTTACTGTTTTGTTAATCATAATATATTTTTGGACTTGATTAAATCAGAGAACATCATTTGTGTACTTTGTTGAGTATTTTTATAATTTTTTTTCTCTCATGCTGACTAAATGCATTTTTTATTGTTTTAAATTTCAATATCAGGATCTTTCAATATCAGCTCTCTTAATATCAGGATCTTTGCCTAGAAAATAAGTTTACTTGTTTATTAATGTCATGAATAGAAGCAACATGAGAGCTATTGGTGACAGACATCATAATTTTGTGTCTGATTCACTTGAACTAGCATCCTACTCATCTAGCTTCTATGGCATGCCAAAATGAGGATTTCAATTCTCGGAGATTTAATGCACATCAGTTTTACTGCACTACAGGTCTTTTGTAGAAATAAGATTCAAATTCATGTTTCGATGGAAACAATGTCTATCATGAACCTTGCAACCATGACTACAGCCATCACAACCAGAAAATAAGTTACAATTTTCTACCTAATCAAATTTTGAGTAATGGATTCAGACATTTTGGATGCTTATAGATACTACATTAATATAATAACTCATTTAGCTTATAATTAAAATGATACAAAACAACAATATATTCCCTTCTAGCCACATTTTCTCATCATTTAAAATCTGTGGGAAAGTAAAATTTGTTAAATTGAGTACCTTACTAAATCTTCCAAATGTTTATTATTTTCAATTTTCTTAAATTAATATTTTTTGTGTCTATATTTTTCATTTTCCAAAATAAATTTAAAATATATGAACATAGTCTCCAAAAATTAATGAAACAATCCCCATGTTACAGTTTACTCAATTTTTAAGAATATATCCTCTGTGTAAATTTAGGTATGAAATTGTATGCATATATAACAAAATTGATTATGTTATATTTTGTAAGTGTGTATATTTTTATGTCATTTACTTTGCTTTATTGATATGTACTGTTTTTAATTCTTTTTAGAATTTGTTAGTGCTTGCATAAAACGTATTCAAAGCTTGTATTCATCAGAGAAGAAACTAATTTTGATTGGGCATTCTATGGTATACTTTAATCATTATAACTTGAGTTTTAATTTATTCAACAGATTATTAAGTTAGATTAAATTTTCAATTTATTAGCAAATAATCTGTTTTCTAGTTCTTCTTTTATAATGTGCAAATATATATTTTTTCTGCCATATTTTTATATAATTTACTGATATTTGTGCATTTTTAATTATTGCAAAAATATTAAACAATTTCATAAATATATCTTATCTTACCTTTTTATTTTCAGTGTTTCTAATTATTATTTTACATAGTGTTTTATAGTTAAAAATAATGTTTTTGTAACTTTTATCAATGATCGAATCTTAAATGCTTTGTGTAAGTATATTAAAAAATAGTTAACTGCTATTATTATTGATATTTCTACTTTTTATTAATCATCATTATTGTTATATTTTATAACTTCATATAAATCAGATAAGAAGACTTCTTATCTTATCTGATAAACTTATAAATCAGATATTTTACCTGATTACTTACTTTTTGTGTTTGGCAATTTCATTAACTTAAAAATCTGGTATAGTATGTTAATCCTGTAAAAAAAAAAATCAAACTTTGTGTAAATCTCATTGTGTATATCAGTTATTTTGATTTAACTTGGTAGAATGACTCTTGGTTCTTAGGATTTTTCAGTAAATCATGAAAGATATTTTTTGTTTTAAAAAATAGATTAGCTCTTTTTTTTATATTTACCCACAACTAATGTTCATCTAATTGAAAATGTAATATTTTTTTGTTGAGGATGTTGTTTTAAAGATGTTGTTCTAAATTAGTTGCTACTTTAGGCATTTCATAAAAAATTTTCAATGTATGTTTTTAAAAAATAGAAGCATAAGTGAAATGATATTTCATATATATATGGATTTACTTGAGGATATTTAAATCATGCTGTATTTAAAAACAATCTTAATCAATGATGAAGGCGAGTCATATTCCAGTTCAACTTTCTTTATTAGCTGTTCATGTTGGGTACACTGCTCAAGGTCGGTCAGCTGGCTGGGCCTAAAAACAAGTAATTTTAGCGTGGTTTAACCGCAGTACATGTTTCATGGCGAGACGATAAGAAGTGCTGTAGTTTTCAAAGTATCCCATTATATAATGAGGAAAATTATAAAAAATGTTATGGAAACATTTGGTACAGAATTAGGGATTCTGGGGAAATATCATAATTGACAAGTGAGTCTGAAGGGATTGTTTTGACAGATTTATAATCATGGGAAAGTGGATTTAACCAGTTTTCTGAGTGCATGATCTAATAAATAAAAGGATAATTTGGAAGGGGATAAGAATGAACTCTTTACTTTTGAATAAGGGAATGAGATAGAATAGAAAATTAAGTTATTATTAAGAGAAGTTGTTAAATTAAAGTTAAATCATTACATATATAATGGTACTATTGAGTGTTTGGATAATTTACAGTACCTACTTCAGATAAATCAATTTAATTTATTTTTTACAATAACAAACTACCAATTTTAAGTTTAAGTAATTAAAAATGTGTAATGTATGTAGTTTATAACCACATCTATAATTTTTGTATCAAAAATTATGATTGTAGGATAAAAATTATTTATTCCTTTTTGTGCTTCATTAGAACAGAGGGAATTAATGTTTTTGAACAAGTGTGAATTTAATTATTTTTCAAATATATTTTCACCAGTATGTATATTTTACAATTACAATTAAATTTATAAAACTATTTTCCATTCGATAAAAATGAAACAAGCTGCATTTAATGTATGAAAATTGCTGTGTATCTTATATTTAATCATTTTTGTTTTGTTCAATTATTTTAATATTTAACTATATATTGCAAAATGTATGTTTGAATCTCCTATAAAGGTTACCATAATTTTATATATATATATATATATAAACATTTTTAATTTTTAGGGTGGAGTAATATCAAAAGCAGTTTTTTCTCTTCCTTCTTTTAATCCAGCTGACATTTCTATGATATTAACTTTAGCAGCACCACATAAGCAACCAGGTATTTCAAATTTTTTTTGAGAAATAAATTCTTTCATGTATGCAATCATGTATGAATATTTTTTATTGTAAAATGATGTGTGGTGAGACGTTTAAATGTTATTTACGTAGACTATGTTTCTGTAATTTTTAAGTTGATTTGTGGTGGAGAGTTATAAATGCTTTTCTTTTTGTTCAGTTGTTGCTCTGGATTTTGCTCTTGTGGATTTCTATGCAAAAATTAAAGAAACATGGAAATACCGCTTGAAAAAAGGGCTCATGGATATTCCAATTATATCTATTGGAGGTGGTCATAGAGATATATTAGTGAGAAGTGATTTAACTTCTAATAATTTTCAACATAAGAGTGCTAAAGATATTGAAGTTTTGGTATGTATGCTGTTTTTTGTGTAATGCATTTTTAACCAAAATATGTAAATTCTTTCCTCTTTCTCTGCATTAAAAATTACAAGTTATTATTTTTCTATCCAATAAATAATCATAGTATTTCTAATTAATATTAAATTTTTATTCAGTTGAGAAGGATTGTTTTATTTGTTGCATGTGTAAACACATAATCAGTTTCATATAAGAAAATAATTTTTATTGATTTTAAAAAACAAAATTTTTTAGGCTGTTATTTCTAATATTGAACTACTTTGACACACAAAAAAGTGTGAGATATTTTTTTAGAATTAAAAATTGCACTAAACCTTTTTAATCTTTTATATTTATGAATAAATGGCACATTTTTCTTTTTTTTAAAAAAAAATATTAAGATCATGAAACATGATGAAATCATCATAACTCAATGTTATATTAATTTTTAAATGTTCTTAATTCCCCCGCCCATATTAATAAATGAGTTTTCTATAATCCTGCTTTTTAAGTCTGTGCTAAGCAATAGTTAATTTCACAATGCAACATAATTTAACATACATATTTTGCTGGGTACTTACTATTATAGTTTTATAGACTTCTTCTATTCCTGGTGTATGGGTTTCAACTGACCATTTGGCCATTGTATGGTAAGAATCACTATTTGTCATTCACTTGTAAGAATGTAAAATTCTTACTTTTTATGCAAGTTGATTAAATAAAAATAATTTATTATGAAATTATTAAAAATTACTTAATAAATCTAATAATTTTGTTTCTTCTGTTGTAGCGAGCTATATATGAGGTTTCCATTGTAATGAAATATTTTTTAGACAAAGTGGCTTTTTTTTTTCTTGTGAACATGAAATATCTGTCCTAATTATTTTTTGTACAATTGAAACATTGTTAATTAAGGGAAAAAATTTTAACATTTTGTATTGAGAAAATGTCATTTTGCCATATTTTTTACTTCTCCTATTGCTATTGGATTTTTTGTGGATTATATGTCCCCCCCCTCCAACTTTTGACATGATGCTTCAAAGTATATACAAAGATCTTGTAAAGTGATTAAATTAAATTATAACAAACAAAATGAATTTACAGAAAGTATTTTTGTTTAATAGTTTCCAATTGTAACAATTTAATTTTTTTTGTTCTGTAGTGAAAAAAAATAATTCTGTATTATTTTTAGAAGTATATGAGAGATTTTATTATGCTGATAGTTGTGTGATAGTCAGTTTCTTTTGTGTGTGTGTGATTCATATTACTTTATTAATGGTAAATCGCTTTCTATAAGGAATATTTGAAAATCTTTAAATACAGTATTTGTAATATAAATTTCCATTTACAAATATTCTAATAGACAAATAACATAGCATTCTGTAAAAAAAATGTACCATATGGGATATTTTTGGTAATTATATGTTTTAAGGATGCTGAATAAAAAAAATGACTTCATCCCCCATCACGTACAGTTTTTTTTTTTTTTTTTTGGCAAAGTGAGGTTTGAAAGGAAAAAAAACTGGGATTTTGTTAGAATAAACTAAACATATTGTTTCTTATTGTTTATCAAACAATTTTTTTGTTATTATATACTCACAATTTTATGTTTACCCTTTTTTTTTTTCTGCTGAAACATTTTCTTCTCTTTGAAGCTTCTTCGAACTTGCTTTCACTTTTTTACTTAGGTTCCTCTTTTGAGCATCCAACAATAGTTATAAAATATTGGTGTACCATCTTCTTAATATTGTCTCTAGATATCATGGACAACCTGGTGAAATCTTTTACCCTCCCTTCACTATAGGTTTCCAAGTTTTCAAGAAAATGGACAATGCAGGAGCATTGGAAATGATCTTATAAGCTCACTTTGCATCTTTGAGCTTTATACACAGGCAGCATGCATTGTATTTTTGTTTTGTAATCAGGGTCTTTAGTATTCCCCTAAAACTTGTGCACTATGTTCTTAAAAGAGTTCCATGCTTCTTTTTCCTTTTCTCTCATTGTTTCCAAGAAGAGAGGCTCAAATAAAAATTTTATATGTTGGGGGCAGTAAAAATTATCTCTTTCAACGTGACTTCTGACAGTTTTAGGTATATGGAACACAGATATCTGTAACATTCGCTATCTTTTGGCAGTAATTAAACAAATTGCTTTATAAGCCTCAATTTTATGTGAAGAGGTGGTAATAAAACTTCTTTTGGTGTTACGAAAGTCATATTGATGACGTCTTTTTCTCCAAGAGTTTCCTTCTATTTGTGGCCTGTCAGTTTGTGTCCAATACAGCTCTCTGGCACTGCTGTGCCATGAACATAGATAGCAGGTATATTTTGTATACCCTGTTTGCTACCCAACAACATGGCTAGTATTTTGAAGTTTCCATTCCATTAACCATCTATTGATGTTCTTATATTTGAATTTCTTAAGAATCACAGCCAAATCATTATAGTTTTCTTCCAAATGCATCAAGTGTCCCATAGTAAAAAATGCAAATGTATTTCTATTATACAGCAAGACTGCTCTGAAGCTAGTTTTGGATAAATAAATAAATAGCCCCACTCAGATAATCATGTTCTACTTCAAAGCAATTCATGAGCCCTCGAACAACACAACAAAAAACTATATTTCTCTCTTTATAGAAAAATTGAGTAAATTCTTCTTTTCAATACTTGTTCCTTGAAAATGAGGTCCCAGGTGATAGCAGGTTTTGGTTTTCTAACCTGGATTGAAGGAATTCAGCTACATATTTGGTAAGGTTTAAATCTCTTAACTAGGTAATTGATTTCACTCTGAGAAAAAGTTGAGGTCCCCTATAAATAGAAAAATTTGAGACAGAATCTGCCTCTGGGGAAGTAATGTGTTTCCATCCTTCCACTTACTCAGGATATTGTACAAACAGGAAGGTGGCTGTGGAACTGGTCTTTCTTAGCTATGGGACATATAACAAATAGCCAAGTCAAGGTTAGGGTAAGATAATTTCTTATTTTTTGTATTGAATCCTTTTACATCTAACACATCGATCAATAACTCCCGAGTACTTACTAATAAAATTACAATTTTACTTAGTAATAAAATTACAATTTTATTAAAGGGAGCTTTAAATTGATACCTAATTCCATAGTAAATTACCCTGATGAGGTCGAGACTTCTCACGTTCCCACTGCCTGGTTAAAGATTGTTTATTTAAGATGGAATGTATTATATAACACATCGATCAATAACTCCCGAGACTAACCCAGAGATGGCGCTCGTAGTAAACGAGTAACCAGGTCTTTCTAGAGTACTAACCTTTGCTTGAAACGTGTCAAAATTTTAAGTCGATCGGACCAGGAAAAAGGTTTTTTAAAGTGAAGTGAAGTGAAAAAGGTTTTTTCCAAGTGGGTGCCGCGATTGCTTTCAATGGAACAAAAACAGCAATGAGTCGAAGATTCAGAAAGCTGTTTATCGCTATTTACTCGCAACAAAAAAGATTTCTTGCGGGGGGAAAAAAGGGGGGAAATTTTTTTGGGAAAAAAAAAAAAAAAGATTTGGAAAAAAGTTGGAACGATTGTATCACCCTAAAAGGTGATTAACAAAAGGTGTTATGTTGATGAATAAAAAAAAAAATTTGCAAAAAAATGTTGTTTTCAATGTTAGACTCGGGAGTTATTGATCGATGTGTTACTGAACAGAAACGGCAGTCGTCAGTGTGGTTTTTCTGTTAGGAATCATTGGAATGCCAAAATGGAATGAGTTTTTCTTATCTTCAAACCACAAAGATTTTGGTATCTTCTGCACACCTTATGAAGAGTTGATGCTTTGCCTTGAGTCCCAAGTTTCAATTTGAAGTAAACAAAATAAACTTCCTACACAAATCACTTTTGTATCTGTATTGACTTTTTATCATGTCTTTATCACAAATAAAATAAAAGTTGTCCAGAGAAATATCACAGCCTCTTAGAACCATAATCCAGAAATAAAAATATAAGTAGAGGGATCACTGGATGTAAACTGAGTGTGATTTTATATTGGAAATAAGGTACTGAATTTATTTAGCTTGTTAAAACATAATCTAATCTGATAGCAGGTTTGTTTGTACTTATTCTTAATACCTCAGAGAAAATATTCAAACATGCTCAACCCAGCCAGTAATATTCTTCTCCATTCACTATAAACTATTTAAACCTGTTTGGTCATGATCATCTAATTTTCCTCGGAAGGCCAAACCTACTTTACCTTCCCCCTTCCACTTTCTTATCAAAAATGCAATACTAGATTTTAAATTAAATAGAAATTTCATGTTAATTGAAATTAAAAACCAAAGTTTCACAAAAAAAAAAAAAAAAAAAAAAAAGAATTTGATGAGATGGAATTTTTTTAGTATTTTTTTTATGATTTTAATAAGTTCAAATCTATCAGAAAAAGTATTTAAAAAATCCTAGATAGCTCTTTAGTTGCAGACCTTTGTTAGCAGCTTAAAATTACCAAAAGATTGATTGTGTGTGTATGTACATAAACTAGTGGCTGAAATTGTAAAAACCCTTTAAAAAAGGGCAATTTTGAGCTTTTATGGCCTGTAATTCCACTTGTTTTTGAAGTTAGATGATAAAATTTTACATCAATTAAAATATATAATTTAATCACATTTGTATTGCAATACAGCTCTTATAAAGAAGAAAATTGAAACTTGAAAGAAGAATCAGTTGTATAAAATGTCTCATCTTGTCAATTAATACTTTGTTGGAATATTGTGAGCTTTGATTATGAATATCAGCAAAAAATGACAGTACACAAGCACAGATATTTCCCATGGAGTGAACCAAGTCATCTAGCGCTGAAATTGTTATAATATGGAACAAAAATTGAATTATTACTTTTTCTGTCTAGCACGTTTCCTTTCAAAGTTTTTCAATTAGATTAAAGTTTAGGCCGTTTCCAAACAAATCTAGCAGTGGAATATCTTATTTCACTTTTTGCACACAATACCAACTTGACATTGACAATGCTATTGAACTTAAATGCTGCATGATTCTTGAAAAGATCATATGTGGAAGGCTTCAATCTAGTCTCATGTATTTCATTTACACATTTTTTAGCATTTAAATTATTCTCATTATTGATGGAAACTCTTCTGACACTTTTTGCTGATATTCAACCCCAGATTATAACACTAAAATGGGTATTTGCAGAAAGGTGTTACAAAATTAAAATACAAATATCTTCCTCTTCTTTGCCTTAGGTATTTTATGTCATCACTGTCAAACAGGCTGATTTTAATTTCATTGCTCCAGATTACATTTTCCTATTGTTCTGCTGCCCATTCAACATGTATTTTAATTCATATTAATCTTTTTAACCTACATTTGAGGGGGGGAATGCTTTTTTTCCCCATGGAACTGAGATCAATTTCCTGCAATTTGGGTCCAACAAATCTTGCATTCAAATTAACTTTGCATTCTGCAATTTCATTTTGTATACTTCAAGATGTGATTTTTTTCTGTCATTAAGTACAGTCTCTTGATTCTTCTACCATCATTTGCAATTATACACATTTTTCTGCTTTGCCAGTTTATTGCTGAATATCCTAGTACCAATTCAAGAATTTAGAAATTCCACCTTATGTTTATACTCATTGTTTTTCTAATTTCTTTATAAGTGTAGTCTTTTTTATTTGATTGCTGCTTTGCATCGCTTTCTGTGTGACCAAGCAACACTCTGCTCCATTTATTTAATTTTACGATTTTTTATATCACCAACATAGAGTAAATCTCTTTACAATTTCACTAAATTAAAAAACACAAAAGAAGCAATTATCTAATATACTGATAGAATCCTACTACTATAACAATCCACTGGGCTCATTGCCAATTAAATGAATGAAAGTTTCTTAAACAAACTATGGTTCTTTGTTTGATTATTTGGCTAGAACTTTAGTCTGAATAACGGTAATTAAACTTTATTGCATTACATATGGAATAAATTATCTTTTCATACACATACAATTTGATGGTAATACTTAAAAAAAGTGAAATTATGAGCATGAAAACTCAAAAATACACTTTTTTCTAAGGGTTTCCTCAATTTTTGTTATTAGTGTATATGTGTGTGTAATATTAGACAAGTATCATTCTATGCTATAAAATGAAATAATGAACATAAAATTTTAGTGTTTGATAAATATTTAAGCTAATTAGAACTGAAAATTTTAATAAATGATATTTTCATAAAATCAATGTAAGTACATTGGAGAATTGTTTTTCTTTTTTTTTAATTCTAGGTGCAAGCAACTAATTTTAACAATTAGTAGGACCTTGTATGATTTAAATAATAAAGTAATAAAACAGGTATAACAATTTCTTTCTTTAATATATATATCCACTATGGAAAATAATATTTGATTCCAACCACATTATTTATTTAAAAATTTAGTTTTAAGTTAAATTTAGTTAAGGGATCTAATTTGTACATTTTAATAGTTACTTTTTGCAAGTTAGCTTCAACATACCTAAAGTGAATATTGATAGCAAATTTGATTTATGTAATGGAATTATATGTAGGTTACATAAACTGTTAACAATAATTTTAATAATGTACTTATTTTTATGTACTAAAATTTGATTTCAACATATAATTCATAGATTCTTTGGTTTTTCATTTTAATCATGAATGTAATACTATTTAAATAAATAGAAATATTTTGTTTCTTGTGAATTAATTTTGGCATATGTGTCTGCCTTTACTATTACTATTATACTTTATTTTAAAAAATTTATATGAAGCAAAATCTTTTACTTGGTCTCTTATGGTAGTGTTTCCTCTTAGAATTATGGATCAAATGTTGAAGATATACTCAGGCATCACTTCATTTCTAGAAGTAGTGGTACATATTATCCACAAGTACCATCAGCACCTGCTAGTGCATTTACTTCTGCTGGGCAATGGATTGAGCAAGAAAGTAACACCTGGCGTTTTTCTCGTAGTAAGGTTCGAATAAAATACAATATTTTGTCATTCTTATTATTTAAATGCAATACTTAATACTGATAAAAGAATAATAGATTATGGCACTTTTTTTTATATAAAATGCAGTAATCAAATTGAAAATAATTGATTTTTGAGCATACACATTTATTTTAATGTTATATTCAATTATGTTAATTTTTATTACAAAAATCACCTTGTGTTATTGCTCCAAAATTTTGTTTTTGAAATAGTAAATAAGAATTTTTATAATAACTCAAACAAAAGAATGGAAAAGAAAGAATTTATTCTTGATTATTGACATCAGGATAGAGTTAAAATTCAAACTGTGACTGTTACTGCATTAATATAGTTATAAAAAGTTATGAATGAAATAAATAATGAAAACAGAAGAAACAATACCTTTCAAATTATGGAGTTATATGAAACCAAAAAGGGTTTCATCATTTGATAGAGGTCTTTAAAATGTGAAGATCTAAAGAATATAGGTGTTATTTAAAGAAAATGAGTACATTTGCTAACTTTTCATGTGTTTATAAATGAATCCATGTTTTCAGAAAAAAGTAATTATGACAAGTAATTCAAATCATTTATTATTACTGTCTAATTCCAATTGCAAACATGTTTAAAAAAGAAAATATGTTATGGAAATATCTTATTTGAGTTAAGTTATTTATAATAATTTGCAAGGGGAAAAATTATAGAAAATTACTCTTAATATAAACTCTTTAATTCTAAGATATATCACATGTTAGAAAAGATAATATTTTATTAATAAATGCAGTGAAACATATTCATTTAATTTTTAGAATAATTAATTATTCTTTGTTTTATCATTATTTAAAATCTTATTTTTCCTATTGATGTTGAACTATTCATTAAGATTATATTTTATTTCATTATGTTTAATTTTCTATTTAGTTGCTTTTGTGACTTTTTATTATGCTATTTATCTTTGTATAATTATGCGCTATTCCTCTTTTCATTTCAAGCTGCTAAAAGTTGTTTATAAAATACTATAGAATTTTGTTTTATTTAGGTACTCTCTACCATTTATCTGTTAATTCCAGTTGGAAAAGATTCTAATGTGCTTGTTGTTGCTTCTGGAATAGTAAGTTGATTAGTGGTGAAATTTATAACAGATAAGAATACTTAGTAATTTTTCATTCAATTTTGTGTCATTAATGAATCTTTGACACCTATCTTTATTTTGCTTTTAAAAATTTATTTTAAGAATATATGGTATGTATAGATTACAGTTTAATCTGAAGTTCTGTCAGAACACAGTTTCACTTCTTTTTTAAAATAAAATGAAAAATTCCATTTTGGAAATTACAACTAGTTTAAAATAAAAAGTTAATTATGTTTTACTTGGTGAGATAGGGTTGACAAAATATTACAAGAATTATTTCTTGTGTAAGATTTGTTGCTTAATAGTTGATTATTTATGTTATAAAAATTATATATTTTATGAATGAAAATGGAATTATTGTGAATTTCAAATAAATATCATTCCCTTCTTATATTATACTTTTTTTGGGTCCTTAATAGCTGTTAACTTTTTTTTAAAAAAAAATTTGATTATTTTAAAGCCCAATCTTTTGTTTTTCAATTTGTATTAATTATAAAGCAACAATAAAATTGCAGTTTATGATTAGACAATAATTTTAAATAAATTACTGTTATATCTTGGACTTTATTAAATAATCTGCTACTAATAATTATTATTGCTTTTTGCATACATATATATACAAATCTTTTAAATTTGATTGTGAAATATAAGTAGCAAATAAACTATATTAGGAGAATGATCCTCTCAAAAATAAAATTACATTTTTATCATTATTAATATTCAATATTAAAATTTAATTAATTTTGAGATTTTTTAAAAATTTATTTTTCATTTGAAGATTTTTCAATGCCCTCTTTTTATTATAATTATAATTATTTTAAGGTTTGCTTGATAAATGTAAAACTATTTTTTCAATGAGGATTATTTTACCAGGTTTTCATATAGGTATTATATTTAAATTTTTAAGGAATTGCCTCTTTTTTTTTATATATATAATTTGTTTTTATAGGTTAAAAGAGAGTGGATTTTTGGATGTACCAGATTGTCTGGGACTGAAACAAAAACATGGTAAGTTTTATTTTTATATCTCCTAGACATCACTTTTTGTCTGAAATATGGACAACATACACCATTAATTAATCTTTCAAGCAAAAATTTCAAATCAATGCTGTAGTATGAATTTTGTTCTCTGTGGTCAAATGCAGTATTTATTTTGCTTTTTCCAATAATTTTTAATCATATAAAACTATTTCAAGCAAAATCTTATGAACCAACAACTGTTTGAATGGTTTCAACTAGATGGTATATATATGCCTATTTTTTATAGTGCTGAAGCAGAAAACTTGTCAGAAGAAAGTGAAATAATTCCAAGTAGAAGTAAAAAGTCTCAAAGGCGGTTGATAAATCTTGATTCACAATTTTTGCAAGGAAAGAAATATCCATATATATTAATTTATATCACTCCTTTAGATTCACAGGTAAAATATAAATATTTTATTTTAAAAATGATTTTATAATAAAATTGACTTGTTTATTTTTTAACATTTTTTTTTATCCAAAAGCATAAAGATATTCTTATTTAGGTTGAATGTAATGTAGATGTTATCAATTGTAATTGAATAATGATTATTCTATTCATACAAATATCATTGGTTGTCTATTGAGAATAATCTATTTTACATATTAATCAGTTTGGTCATTTGAAATTTCTGTGATATAAATGCAATATAAACTGATAAATAATATTACTGCATAACTGAACTTCTGTTAGTTAATTCCCTATTCATTAATTAATAAGGATATTAAATTGAAATTCTTTCTATAAAGTAGTTTGAAAATTTAAAAAGAAATTTCAAAGTGTTATGGAAAAGAAAAACGATAAACATTTCTTTATACTCACAATTCTCCATAAATAAAAAATTAAAAAAGGAAGTTATGAGCACATTACTAAATGGAGAGAATATAACATTGTTAAGAATATAATTGATTATGCTATGTAAAGAAGGGGGGAGGCAAAAATTGGTTTGATTCTAAGCAAATGTTCTACTTTAGCTAAATAATAAAGAAATTCAGAAGGAACTAATGAAGCAGGAAATTGATGAAAGACATTGCAATCTATCTGGAATTTATGCATGGCATTGTCTATTGCACTTCACATTTTTTAAAATATTGATGTAACTGTTGTAAGAAATTTTCAAGATAACTTCTAAGAACACATACTGAAAATAATAAATTATGAGTTTTAAGGAAAATATTGATAACGGATTTATTCAAAGAGCTTTAGGATGCAACATCTTATTGAAAAATTAATTTATTCCATAATTTTAATTTAATATTGTTATTGTATATCATTAAATATATAAAGTTAAGCTTCAACTTTGAAGCTGTGATTATTGTTATTATTTGTTAAAATGGGATTGTTATAAATATTATCAAATATCTCATTTAATAATTTTGAAAAATATGTGCACAAAATAGTTAGTGCATTAAACTGTATATCAAAGGAAAATGGTTTAATGAGTTATTAAATAGAGCAATCAAAAATGTATGGCTTGCTAAATTTGCACTTCTTTTTTTGTTTGGTTGTCATGATTTGAATAACTCATTAACTTGTGTTCATGTATTTAGAAATAGTCATTCATTTTTCTCTGAATTTTTATTATTAATAATGAAGAATATTTCTTTTTTTTTTTTTTAATGTTCTCTGTTAATAACACATATGTTATCTAACAATACTTCAGGTTGATATTCTGGGCGAAAGGTATAACATTGCTGATCGAACGAAGCATGTTAAACTACCTTCAGTCATTCAGAGATTTTTCTCTCCTCCCTCTAAACTCCTGAGTGTATCTTTGCCTGAGCAATCTATATTTTATAATGTAACTGTTCCACAAAGTTTTGGTGTCTTTGATTCTGTTGAATTCCAACTTGAAACTAGACTTTGCAGAGCTGGGAGTGTGGTTGGTAAGGAGATGTTTATGTCTTTTTATTTAAAGTATTATGCTAAGTTTTTCTGTCATGTGTGTAAAATTCCATTGACCGAGAAAGTTAGCACTATTACATCAATAATTTCCAATTCAATTGGGCTAATTCAATCATTGTTTTGCAACATTTTTCTGGCTTAGTGAAAATAGTTGATGGGAATTTACATATGTACTATTTTTTAATGCTATAAATAATGCCTTATAAAATATCTAAATCTAAGTCAGTCTTATATTGATCTATTAATATTTAAATGTCTATAAATATATTTTCAAATTTCATGATTGTCAGATATAAAGAAGTTTTATGTATTAATTATCATTGTAGGTCAAGGAATAATTAAAACACATATTTCTGGCAGCAATGAAGATTTATACCATCATATTAGGTAATTCTAAACTTTTACTTTTTAAAACTTTGTTTCATTAATCAGCAATTTTTTTTTCATATCTTTTATTTTATCTAAACTGAGTTGCTTTATTTTGTGTTATTTCATTTTTCCAATAGGACTGTCTTGGGAGGAGTGACATCCATCCCTATTAAAGCACTCTTTTTACCTCATCAAAACCATAATCATGATGTAACTTTGCAGCTAATTTTAGATCCAGAATGCAGTGTTGTATTGACAGCAAAGTTCCCTTTGAATATCATTGCTAATCAGGTTGGTTATAAATGTTATTGTATAAACATGGAAGTTAGTTTCTTTATAATTCACGTTTTATTGTAATTTAGTGTATTCATTGAAAAATATGGTACAAAAATTTACTTAAACTACAGAAGCTTGTACAATTAAGGTTTTCTTAGAAATAAAAAGTGTTTTCTAGTGCTTTTGTAAATAAGCTTTAGTATTTGACATATTGTATTGTACCAGATAAGTGTTATTCATTTTTATTATAAAATAATCGAAGTTTACCTATAACACATTTCTTTATCGTAAGGAAAATTTTTGTTTGGAAGTCAATTTGATTTTTAATGTATATTATAATAATTTTGTTTTCAGTTCATGAAATTTTATGGAATATATATCATTGGATATACTGTTGCATTATTGCTAGCTTTTCTTGCTGGACAAATGAGTTATTTTGAATCACTCGGTAAATATTTCTTTATTTAATGCATATTTGTTGTAACAGTTATAAATATGAAACAAAAAAAAGTTTTTATTATATATTAGACTGCATCCTAATGTATTTTAGAGAGCCTGTTGTTTATAAATAGGAATAATTAATAAATTTTATTATTATTTTTTTTTTACTTTTTCTCTAATTCTACTGATAAATGTTGCATATGTTTATACATCTTTCTACTTATGTCAAAGTTTTGTATTTAAAAAATGTTTTATTTTTCCCTAAAAGTTATAAAATTTTGCTTTTTCTTGTAGGTTCTTTCCCATCTTATTTTAAAGTGTTTGGTCAATATCCTACTTATGTCACATTAGTTGGCATTCCATCTGCATTATATCATGTTATGTTGTAAGTAAACTTAATTTACACTCATATGCTCTTGCAAAATATTTCATTTTTATATTCTGATTTTTATTCACATTTTACCTTGTTTCAAATTAGTGTATGAAAATTTGAATAAATTATCTTAACCATATTTCTTTTTATATTGTTATAAAATTCAATCTTTAAATATATTCTAGGGATCCAGAATTAGGTTTACCTGTTATTCCATCTGCTGATAGGATTGTTCAGGATGATAACCGCTTTATATCTACATTGATATTGAGGACATTGTTGTATCTAATTGCATGTGGATTTGTAGCAGCACTTTATACTGTATATGCATTGTTATTGAAAGGAATCTCTAAGTTCTGGATATGGATGAAACGCAAGTAATAAACAGTAGCTATATATACAATTATCATTTTTTAAAAAAAACAAAAAATTATAACATTTTTCTCGAGTTGCAAAATTATATTCTTTGAAATATTATTACTGGCTTCAAAATACAGGAATTTCAAAAGTTTTTGTTATGGTTGTGTTAATGCAAAAATCTGATTAACCACTTAACAGTTTCTTTTTCTGCCATATTTTGTCCAAAAATAAGCACATTTTTATGAACAAATTTGTGTTCAAATCAGTTGTCAAAACTGTTAAAAGTTCTGAATTTATTAATTTGAATTTTAAACAAATGTGATTTTTGTAGACCTTTCTAATTTAGTTTTTATATAAATGCTGCTATATTTTATTGTTATGTTTTTCTGTGAAGAGGGCATCATATTTCTTATTGTCCATTTAATATGTTCTTATGTAAATTTTTTTTGTTTATGTATATGTTCACATATTTTTAATAAAAATATTTTGATCTTTAAAAATCATATATGATATTTCACTAAAATAATAATGTAGTAGAAAATATTTAAGAATTATAAACTAAATTAACAAAATAGAATTTAATAAAATTGCAAGATTATCAATTACAAGATGTTTTAAAAAGTAAAAAATAGAAAAACAAGAAAGTTATAGCTTTTTAAAGTTATAATTTATCAAAATTAATAGAAATAAATTCTAATTGAATGAAAACAAGAGGAAAAAACATCAAATGGATAAACTGCAAAACGATTAGTCTGAAGAAAAAAAAATTGTTAATAATTGGGAGAATAAAACCTAAAAAAAGAAAGGAAATGAATTATTCATTTATGAATTCTAAATCTTGCTTATGACAGATCCGTAGGTTTTAACTCCTTACTCCGACATTCACCTATGTAAAATGTTAAAAAAAATGGAACCTTCATAAAATATTTTAAGAAGTTTTTCAACAAATCATCAAAAAAACAAGGAAACCAAATATATATATAGAGAGAGAGAAAAAGAAAGATCCATGCATGAAACAAAGCATAAAATGAAAGATCATTGCAATAATAAAATGATAAGATTAAAAATGATTCAACACTTCCAAGGGGAATTTCCATGCAACAGAAGTTTTTAACACTAACCTACAAAGAATTTACTGCAATTAAAAATGAAACATTACCATCTATCAGGGAATAATGATACCTTTGTAAAAATTAAAATTTAAAATGCCTGAAACTAGCAATAATAAAACACTGAAAAATATAATATATATATTCTTCCAAATAAATATGTTTCTTAAGTCAAATTTGAAATTATTATTTGTTACTATTCTGAGATAATGTTTATTGTGCTTATTGATATTAAAATCTAGCATAACATATTATCTTTTCTTTGTTAGAACTGTTTTCAATGTGACTGAAGTTCCCTTGGAACAAACATTAAAAACTAGAGTCAAGGTAACAAAACTCTTGCTGGTGTGGTGTGCCTTTATAGGAGCTGTCACTCTACAATTCTCTAGTTCACTTGGAGCTATTTGTGCATTTATAACTTACTTGTTAAAGGTACAGTTCTAAAGCAATAGTATTCCTTTCTTTGAATGTATTATTGTATAAATCATTCATAAATAAAATAAAAATTCACTTGAATTGAAAATTTAAAGTTTGAATTTTCGTAAAAAAAAGCTTCAAAGTAGTATGGTAAAGATGGGGAGTATATTTATGGTATTAATCAAATTTTTTTCAAATGAGCAAACTAGAAGAAAACTTTTGAATACTTAAAATTATACCATAATACCCAAAAAGATGTTAAACTTATAAATTTTTGCTTGCAATTTTATTACCTGGGATTTTTAAATAAATTTGTACTGCCTCTTGAAAATATATTGCATTTATAATTTGCAAAAATAAATGTTCTTTTTAAAGCTTGGGATGTAATGTCTAGAAAAATGGATGCTTGTCAATTTATATAATACTTGAAGTATTTAATTAAAAAGAAAAAAAAGTTACATTCATTTGATAATGAATAGTTTGCCTTTATTTCCAAACAAAGGGAAGTTATAAATTTTACTTTTAGATATATTATTGATACTCTTAAAAGTTTGATTTAATTTCATTGATGAATAAGGAAATGGCTTTATAATAAAAAGTTGAAAAAATTTTCAATTGAATTCACTGTTTAAATTTTGTACAAAAGAATTTCTGCTTATTGCATGTTTCAATACTTGAAAAGGGAGATAAGATATTTTTATTTATTGAATGTTTGATGCAGTTAATTTCAGAATACATAAGATGTGCAGCAGAGGAAGAAAGGCGGGGTCCTGGTGTAGTTACAACAAAATGGCATTTTCATTTTACATTAGTACTACTCTGTATGTGTACTGTAGCACTTGTATCTCCTGGTATGATTGCATGGGTAAAGGGATTGCAGTATAGCTTTCAAGTTACAAATGATCCTTATACATTTCCATGTGTTTCTGTGATCCTAAGCTGTGCTTTATTGTGGCAATTGCCTTCACCTTCCTTTAATAGGCAAGTTACTTTTCAAAATCTTTTATGAAAAAATTTCATTTAATTTCTTGGCAATAATTTTCTATTTAAAATTAGACAGTAATAACTTATACTAAAGCCTATTACATTAACGGAATCTTTTATAGTGAGTCATTATTTTTCTCTGTAGTATAACATTAGAATAATTAAACAAATAAAACACTAAAATTATTTTAAATGAATAATAGAGAAAAAAATTTAGTAGCTTTTTGCTTTATTTGTAACAAAATGGTCTTATTTAGTTTTAAAAGTTGTAGCTGTCCTTTTTTTTTTTTTTTTTTAATTTTATTACTGTTTTGAAAATTGTATGAGATGTCAGAAATGTTTTTTTAACGCTGTAAGGAATATTATCTAAATTAATAAATTTAATTTTTAAAACATGTCTTTCTCTTTTTCAATTTTTGGCAATCTTTTGTATAATCTTGATTTTTTTAAAAAATGTGAATATCAAAGATTAATAAAACTTCAGAATAAAATTAGTATCATGGAATTTAAAATTAAAAAAAAAAAACATTAGATTTTAAAGTTTTAATAAAATTTCTTTAAAAAATATTGGAAAAGATTTTACTTAAAGATATAAAATATTTATATGAAAAATTAAAATATTATTTTGTTTAGAAACTAATATTTTTTTAATATCCTGTCTTCCTAAATTACGTATACATTTTTATAAAAGTGTATCTATGCATTGTTATGGTTTTCAAGATTTTAAATATGAAGTGCTTTTAATGTTGCTTTTTAAAGTTTTTTTCCATATTATAACATTTAAAGTAATAATTTTTAATATTTTTTTTCTGTTTCAGAGTTGCCTACAAAAAGTGTTCTTATATTATACATATTGTTGCAGCTTTAATAACTTTGTATGGTATTCATTCAATTTATAGATTACTGTATTTCATTTGCTTTACTTTTATCATCATATGTATTCAACAAACAAATGCTTTCTTATATGGTTTGCCTGTGAAATGTGATTAATTTGTCATATTTTAATATTTATTATTAATAATTATATAACATTTATCTAAAATAATGTTATCCCAATTTTTTTTAATTATACCAGTTGTATTAATACATGGGTTGTATGGTATGTAAAAGAGAAGAAGCTTACTAATTCCATGTTTTAATGTATTTTTGAATTCATATATATTATAATGAAAATAGTAATTCAATAATATAAAGAAATAATTCAAAATACTTAACTACAAATTAAGGAAGAGATCAGTATAACTGAAAAAAATACGAAACAATTAATAATGGCAAGGAGATTAATATTACTTAATGAAAAAGTATAAACTGAAGCATGAAATGCAAACGAAACAGGAAGGAAAACATAAAGAAAAGGAAAATCACATTTTAAAATTTTGAATCTATGTTTTAATAGATTTGCAGGTTAAACATTATTCAACAGGTACCAAACAATTCTAACAGGAAAATGTTTTATAAACAAAAATGTAGATTCCTTAAATTAAAAAAAAAAAAAAATCCACAAATTGCCAAAGAAGAAAAATTAAGTAAAATATATATGTAGATGAATAGATATATTCAATCTGTATAAAATGAAAACAGGAAAAAGAGCAATCTAAACAATAAATTAAAATATTGCAACATCTTGAAGGAGAAGTCATATATGGCAAAAACATACACACAAATCTCTTAAAAAAATTTAAGCAGGAGATGTGTGCCTTAACAGTGAGTTTAAAGCTTGAAAAGGAAGTGTATCACAATGTCCTCTTATCAGAAAAAATATATATATATCAAGGGAAATGAAGAGAAAAAACAAAACTGAAATTTATAATTATTATGTTTTCAATTACTCTTAATAGAATCCAAAGGAGATTTTTCTTGCTTACAATTTTTTTAGAAACTTTTCCAAGTTAATGTAAGATCCTGTATTTTAGTCACCTGTCTAATATATAAAATGGAGTTATAATTTTTATGTTCTTAAAAATAATCAGGGGCTTAATTAACTATCCCATAAGGATGATTTATGTATCAAAAATTGTGTATATATATATATATATATATATATATATACACATAATTATTTACGGTATAAAATTGTGTATGATGTATTTTCAATTTTGAATACTTCCAAATATTGTTGCAAAAAAATGTTTTGAGTTATAAAAATTAAGAATCATCAATATTTACAACATTCTTGATCAATTTCTTCAGTTATCTTTTTTTTATTGCATTTTTTACATAGTAACAACTAAATGTGTAGATTTGTCAGATTTTATTTGTATCAGCACTGGCAAAGATACTGCTTTTGTGAAATCATTAGTGCACAATTTTTTTTGTATAAAACTGTTCAATTCTTATCGTAAAAAAGGTTATACAGAATGAATTTTGTTCTCATCATTTTATGGTAATTTTATTTTCTTAGATCTGCATTTAGTTTAAATTAATATTATTTAAACAGTTATTTTGTTGCAAAATAGAAAAACTGCAATTATTTGTTCTAATCTAAGAATTTTAATGTTATAATAAGAATATACATATATAAAGCTGTGTATTGAATTTTTCATTCAATTAAATTTTTAAAAATATGTTAAATTTAAATATATTTTATTAAGGTTTATATTAAATGTGTTATGGAATTTTATTATGCAATTTTAGATATAGTGTGAAGAATTTCTTGATAATTTTAATTTCTTTACGGGTTCAAAAAATTATTTATTGCTTTTCACTTTTATTTTATATTGTTTATAATACTATGCTTCTTCAATTTTGTTTTAATATGAAAGAATTAAATTCTTTATTTGTATCAGTAGTAGAAGTAGGCAGGTGACACAAAGATTTTTCAGAGTTGTAAAGTTCAAAATGTTTAGCTTCCTTATTTTTATATTGGAGTGATATGAATAGTTTATTTATACTGGCCTTCTTATGTTACTTGCTGTTTTACATATTTATATCATTATAATTTTATGCATTTATAATACATTAATAGAAATATTATATAAACTTATTTTTACCTTTTGTAGGTTTTGAAATAAAATTATTAGTAGTAGTTTGTTGAGAAATGTTGTCACGGGTATTTAAACATGCACAGGAGTAGATAAATAGAAAGATTAAAAAAAATCGACAAAAATATTAATATGAAATAATATCAATAAAACTACAATGTCATTGCTTTAAAAGAGTGGGAAATGAATTGAAATTAGTGTAAAACAAGTTTGTTGCTTTTTATAAACTGTACTGTTAATATATTGAATTCATATTAATTAACATATTGAGTTAATGGTAGTTTGTCTTAATGTATTTTATGATCCTGAAAAATTACCTATGACTGAATGCATCTCAGAGAAGCATACTTAAAAGATCTTTTATTTAATTCACAATACATTTGCTCATTTTTAATAACTAGATATTATTGAAATTTGTCTTCTGTATATTTTTAAATGAGTTTTAATCTTTTTTTTTTTAAAAAAAAAATATATATAGTCTTGCATATATTTAGTTTTCAATAATCAAATATATTAAAACTGCATAGTATAATTATTAATTATAATGCATTTTTCATGCACAAAATACATTGTAGTTATAATGTATGATAAATATATTTGTCTCTTGTTTTTGTTTTCAATATTTCTTATTTTATTGCATAAATAAAGAAATTTTATGTTGATCTGTTAGACTTACTATTCCGACCAGTTAGAATTTGTTTTTAACTATTGTATTGTTGTATCTACGATTTGTGAATTTGAAAAGAAATGTATGATATTTTAAGAAAGTTCATTTTTATTTTATGTTACTGCTTTATATTTTGTGCGTAGATATTTGCATTTTTATGTGAATAAGGGTAGTTGTTCCATTTGTAATGTTTATTGTGACAGGTTCTAAATATAAACAATTATGAAATTCAACAATTTATTTTGTTGAACTAATTTATTGAACAATTACTTTAACATTTTGAAGTATTTTATTTGTATTTATAATCTCTTTAGTTTGTTTATTTTCAAGAAAATATTTATTATATTGAGGAATTTAAAAACAGAATCAAAGTTTTTAGTTTGTTGATATTATATTATTTCTACCATTTTCTTATTTAAAATTCCTTATATTTTTGTAAATGTAGCCTTTTTAATTTCAAAATATATTTTATTTAATCAAATTTTTACTATTTAAAATTTACCCAATTCAATCATTAGCATGCTAGACTTTTTGTTTTTCTGAATGATAATATGTTGATGTAAAAAATTTTTGTGTATATTATTTTAATAATATATGTATCAATAATATTGTCAGTGAAATTTCTTTCAAATTTTGTATCCTAATTTTCAGTACTATATGTATTTGCATTTATTAATCCTTGAAACTGGGTTTAGGTTAATCAGTTTCCTAATGGATTTTCATAAAGAGTATAGAGAAATTATTTATATATTTATGAAATATATCTAATATAATATTTTAGCCTTTACTTTAGCAGTCATCTAATAAAGTTTAGTATAGCTCAGTAGTGGAATAAAAATGAAATTACCCACCTTAAGCAAAATTTGAAAAAGTATCTTCGCGATAAATTTTAGATAAATAATCTAGATAGGTATAAAATTGTGAGCTTTGTATTTCTGTAGTTTTGTAAAATCCATTGTCCTTTAAGATATATATGTATCGAACAATGCATTTTTCAAATAAGCAATTTGAAAATTTCTATTGTGTTTATTAACATCAATTAACAAAATTAAAAATTTTGTTCTTAAAGGAAAATACATGCATTGTAAATGGCTATTTGTTTTTTATTCTTAAAAGTTTACAGTTTTCTAATGTATAAAAATGATTGACAAATCTGAACAATATTTGTATCAAATCTAATAAAACTAAACATTTTATTTCTCTAATTAGATTGCATTTATTGTGAATCATTGCATTTTTTTTTTTTTTAAAGTAACTTTTATTTTTCTGTTACATTTAATTTTAAGGTATATCAGTACTTTATCATTTTGTAATAAAACTACACTTTTAAAAGGCCATCTTATATTTTTGTTAATCCTTTTGAATATTAGTAGAAGAATCTTTTAAAATTATATGTTCCTTAAAGAAATATTTTTCTATTCAATTACATAATAAAATTAAAAATTAATCGTGTGATTCCTAAATCTTAATTCTAATAAAAATGCTATATGAAATGTTAAAGATGCATTTAAAATTGAATGGGTCCCTAATTCTATGGAATAATACATTGCAATTTTTGGTAATACATAAAAAAGAATTGTAAATTAAGCATAGTGATATACATAAGAGATTTCTGTATATAATTTTATTTTTAAAAGTTATTAGTTTGCACTATTTATTTTAATTTAATTCATTATTTCTTGTTTATTCATGTAGAATTTATTCCTATAAATAAAGAATTTGCATAAGTTTCTTTGATATTCTGCACTTGCATATGGTTTGTCATCCGTAGGACACTTATGAAGACATAAGTTTTTCTTAATGAGAAGGAACAATATTTCCCCGAATTAATTGATAAAGCATGTTATGCAAATTGATGTTTCTGACTGATATAATGAAACATCTCAATGAACTCAACTTAGGGTTTCAAGAAAAGGGCCAAACAGTAATTAAACTTTTTGAATATTGTAAAGACTTTGCTACAAAATTAAATATATTTTCCTGTGATTTTAATATTAGTACCTACAAATACATCACAAATTTTAAAGTGCTTTCAAATACATCAATCATGGACAAAGATGAACTTCAAACCTACGTTGAAGCACTTAGGATGAATTTTCGAAAAGGTGCACAATCTTTTATGCTTTGTATGCCTATATTTTCTTTCCTTATCAAACCAAATTTAATAGACCCACTAATAATCCTGTTCAATTTGTCAATTTTTGAGGGGATGGAAGTTGATAATTTTGAAATGGAACTTATTCAACTAATATCTTAGCATAACAGAATTATTGAAAGTATAATTTACGGAATTGCAAAAAACTGGAAGACAACTGTAAGGCTTAATCGAAGGCTATTTTAAATCGCTGGATGTCATTGCCAGAGAGATATAGTTGTTTGAAGAAAATTACAAGTGCTTTGGTTTCCGCCTTTGTTCTGCATATCTATGTGAGCAAATCTTTTATCCACTGAAAAATATTTTGAGTCTACAAAGAAGTTGTTTGACAACTGAACATTCAGAATTGTGTCAAATTGAAAGTTACAATGTATTAACGGCATTTTTAATTAATTTCTTGTAATCTTACAACATATTTTTGAATGCTGATATATGAACTTCATCATTATCTGTACTGTATCAATTATCATTAATATAATGATCTTGCTTCCATTTTCCTAATTTGTATGCAATTAGTCATATATATTCACTGTTATTTGAAGCAATAACTAAAAATGATATAAAAGCAAATACTGGAAATAAGTCTTGATTCTGAAGTAAAATCAAAATAATTTATTTTATTGAATCCATTTTAGTATAAAAAATAAGGTCCAAGAAAACAAAACAATACTATACATAACATATATGGCTTTGTCTTACCCAAAGCAATATCACCAATTTTTTTTTTTTTAATTTTACACTCCCAATTAACATCACTTGTGAAAAGTATTGAAAATTCAGTGATAAATATATCAATGAGACTAATAGTATACAAATATTGCTTATTTACACTGGAATAAATCCTTTAAAAATAAAGGATTGTATTATTTTATTTTAGCTTCCACAGGAAACTAAATTTGTTTGTGTGTAAATTAACTACTTCCATAAAGTATTTTATTCTATTTTGTATTACTATTATTTTCTTCATATAATTGTGACTGCCTTTAAAAAACTTAAAATCACATACTTTTCCCCCTGTAAAAGTAACAATGATTTTTGTTTCTCATTGATTGAGTAATCGTGTAAAAAATATGCAAAATTTTTACAGTAATACTCTGTATTACTATTGTAATTTAATTTACAGTTAAGAATAAATACTTTCATCTAAAAGAACCTACTGTCAAAAAATGATGCTACAACCTTGCATGGTTACATAAAATTGCATTTTTCAGCTATTAATAAATTTTAAAGGCTACCAACATTAGTTTTGAGATAATGTAACAGTTTATTCTATTTCTTCAAAAGAAATAGAATGTATATATAAATTGATTAAACTAATTATTTTTGTTTCATCAAATAACATTTTAAATTCTAAAATATTATACAAGAGTATTTGAAAGTTGAATTGATAATGTTGAAAACCTTATTGATTTGTAGAATTGGTATCTAACCCGATATGTCACATTTAAATTATTTCAAAGAGTGCCACAGCAGTTCGTGAAACACAAGCTCTTGAAATCTTCTTAAATGTATTCAAAAATGGATTGGCATCGGTTTGTAGAAATACCCAAGGACGTGTAGCAGTGGCACTATCTGTAAAAACTGAGAGCAGTTAATTTGTCACAGAAATGCTATCACTTTGCTTGGGAACTGCAAGAGGTTCTGTCACCTGGCCCACACCTGCCTTTGCTGTCCACGAAAAAGGTGTTCTTTGGACAGTCATGAATGAAACCGTCGTATTCGTCATCACTTTGTTCAGCTGGGACACACACCAAAAATTTGGCACAATCCTTCGGATGGGGATACACACCTCTCCTGAGACATGTTATGCTACCGTCGGGCAAAAGGGCTAGAGCCGGCTCCCTTGGTTCTGCGCTGTACGGTGTGTATCTTCTGGTTGTTGCTGGTACTGCTGGTCGACCAGTGGGTAAAACGATCTGGTAGATAAAGAAAAAAAATTAATTTATGCATAAAACAGGCCTGTTATATATTTTTTTTTTCTTAAAAAAATATTTCTCATACAAAAAAGCGTTATGTAACAGTGAAACTTTTCGATATCAGCAACTGTTTTAAGGAATTTTGTACAAATAAAACTTTTGTTGGTAAGTTCTTGGATTAGTTGTACAGAAATTCTATCTTTATTTAATCATTTTTCTATATATTGGGTTATCTTGGCAGTATACTTGTCAAAATAAGAAACAGTTGATTGAAAACAATGTTTAACTGATATACATACGTGTAAAGAAAAACCTCAACGAGGAAGTATGAATGGAAATGTCGAATTAAATTTGAAGTTGTAAAATTGCGTGCTGTTGGAATTTTATGTATTGTTAATTCAAACGATATTGTTCATATAGGCAGCTTTTAACAAAAAGATTAGGTATGGATATCTATGGGATTGTAAACACTCGGTTTAGTAAATTGAGCTAGAAAATAGTTTGTTCCAGTTTTGTAAACGCTTTTTATACAAGCTTTGGGGACTTCAATTCGTTGCCAGAGAATGCTGCATTCTTGCAGTGATTACTTACACCAAAATGCCAAAAGTCAAGGGATATATCTCTTAATATCGTTTGGGACTTTTTTGTCTTCCGAAGTGCAGCAACTAGACGTGACATTGACTCAACAAGTCGTCGGCAGTTTCTAAGAAACTATATAACAGTCGTTCATTATTACGAAAGTGTTGCCGAGTTTTTGATTGCCCTCCTGGAAAATTCCATCGTTTTTTTTGTTACATGAATGACTCTAAATGGTCTCTAAGTAGCTAAAATAGCCATCTACGATGAATGGTTGGTTCCATTTGACCAGACGACGCAGCCCATGTCATTAATAACAACTCACTCCAATATGGGGGCCACCCCACCAGCTTGCTCAGATTTTTCTTCACAGATTTTTCTTGGGTCCACAGCTCGCGGGATCTGCGCCACACTGGAACTTAACATCAATTAGAATCATGACTCTGACCAAACAACACTTTTCCAGTCACCTAGAGTCCAACCGATATGTTCATGAGCCCAGAAGAGGCGCTGTAGCCGATAGTGTGTTATTAAATCGAGATAGTGTCAAGTCGGTCTTGTGCTGTCATATCCCACCTACTCCAAATTTCTCTCATAGTTCTCACGTATAAACCTATCGTGCACCCTACAGTGATTATTGCTGTTATTTGAAGCAGTGTTACGAATCTGGTAATTTTGATTACTCTACGTAGACGTCGCTAGTCTGGGTCATTGAGAAATCGCGGTCGGCCACTGTAATGTCCGTGGTTGGAGGTAATGTCTAAAATTATACATTTTCGACACGGTCTAGAGATTGTGGATCGAGACTGAAATAGAATATCAAAAGAGTCCAGCTTCAATTAGCATTCATTGTCCAATGTCTGTAAATTCTCGTCATGCAGCTAGATTAACGTCAGCAAATTTTTTTACATGAATCATTAAAGTACAAATGAAAACCCAAGACATGCACTACGCATTTATACATTTTTTACGCAATGCTACTACCTTCTGAATATTTGTATATTGCTATCCCATGTCTTTTGGCACTTCAGTGTGTAAGCAATAAGTGTGAGTGGTGTCTCAACTCGATACAATTGAGATTAAAACGTTAAACTTTTGTTCAACACATGTCATCAACGAAGGTGTTAACTGAGTCTAGGCAGGGGAGTTTTAAGAACCAAGAGCTGAAACTATCTCAACTATTAACGTATCATATTGTGTCGTTTAGTTTCAAAGCAATGCGGCTAAAACTCAGTCTACCTTGAATCTTTGAAGTGGGATTAAGACCTCTCGTAAAAGGAACATGTGAAAGTAACAACTATTTTTTAGTGCAACTAACACATTACTTTTACCACTAATTGTGCATGAAAACAGAACCATTGCTGTAATCGTTATAGAAGTATAGAGGAAATTTAATTCTCAAATAAATTACTTTTCATCTATACTTGATCTATACTATATTGTGATATGAATTCATCTAAACGCAACTAGCTCATATCTGTAGGAATTATAAATAGATAAAACTAAATATATTATTTATTATTCATTGTTCGTGATGTAACAGAATGTGTGTATTAAAAATGGAAATAATTTGTATTTGTAATTATGCATTAATTTTAATACAAATAAAAATAGTTGTATAGGCACAATTTTTCTTTTTCTTCTCGTAAAAAGAAAAACGTAACTGAAATTTTTTTAAGAGCCTCTTAGATGCACGCATATACACTTCTTTATTACGTTAATGTAATGCGTTATTGTGCTTTTTATGACATTTGATTCAGATCTTTCATTTCAAAGATTTAAATTTAATTTCCCTCCAATTTTTAAAAATATTTTGTCCTTATTTTAACTATGTGTTTGTGTGTTTTCTGGTCTTAGAAAAATATTCTAAAACATTTTCAAAAATTGGAGAGAAAATGTAACTCCACATAATCTTCAATATTTTTTTGTTCTTTCGGATATGCACTTTTTTTGCATTCCAATAGATAAAATAGTATAGATTTGAGGACGTTTGTAGAAGTTTTCCATAGGATTAACATTACGTTCACGAAATCAAAGTGGCCGGTAGATGGAAGCCTTAATGATAAATTTTACAGCTGGAAAATGCTATAGTTTTTTTTTTTTTTTTAAAAAAATATTACCATTACGGATAATTTTTAAAATGAATCCAAATTATTTAAGTTCTTTCAGTTATTTTAATTGTTAGTTATTTCAATTTGCCCTAACTATATGAATTTCATACATGCTAAAAATATAATTTAGAACTTTGTAAGTATTTACCAATTCTTTGGGCGCCGGTGGGCTTCTGTATCTCTGAGTTGATGTTGTTCTTTCTGGAGCTTTGGATGTAATGGGTCTGGGTCTTCGAACTGCTGGTTTTGCCGTCGTTTGTGGTTCGGCATCTTTTGTTGTTTGCTCTTCAAGAACGTTGGGCCTTGCTACTCTTCGAACCCCGATCGTCTGTGCTAAAACATAATTATTTCTACGATTTTCCTTATCTGCATTTGCTGGATTTCTCGCGTTGTTTCTTCTTTTATTATTTTCTCCAGGAATCGGTCTTACTTTTATCACAACCCTCCGATTAGCTGGAGTTGGTTTTGCAGTAGTTGTGGTAGTCGTGGGTTCATCATCGTAATCTTCTAGGACATCTTCCACTTCTGTCGTTGCCTTGGATCTATGTCTGCTTGGAGTATGGTACACGAAAGGGAATTCAAATCCATCCCGAGATTTGTCATCTGAAGCTGAAGTTGGAGCAAGCTCATCGTCTTCTTCATCTTCTTCGGGTTCAACATCTGCTGTTACTGGTTTTGAATTACGATATTGTGGACCTCGTGGTCTAACCGTAATTTTCGATTCTTCATCGTCATCGCTATCACTATCTTTACTCGATCTATCTGGTTTGGCATATTGGTTGAACAAATCTGCCTTGGCGGTTGTTGTCTCTGGAGCTTTCGTTCTTCGTCTGTTCGGTGATCTGTATGCTGGGAGTGTTGGATTGACTGTTGATGTAGCTTCTACCGATTCTTTCCCTTGTAATTTGTCTTGAATTTGATTGACACCTAATTGTTGTAATAGTTGAAGCAACTCCATCAAATTCTGACCGTTCATATTGATGGTATTCAATGGTCCTTTAAGTTCATCTAAGTTGCTTGAATCTTTTTTCTTTGATGGTTTTGGAGTTGTAGTCGTCGTAGTGGTAGTTGTTGTAGTAGTTGTTGTTGTAGCTTTTGTTGTAGTTTTCCGAGTACGAGGTCGTGGACGTGGTTTTGGTGTTGTAGTAGTTGTAGTTACTTTCTTAACCCTGCAAACAACATTAGCCGCATAATCGCAAGAATCTCTGTTTTTGTTGAAGTAAAGACCGGAAGGACAGGTGAAGGAATGAGCTACTAGTCCTAAATTCGATGGTCCACTGTCTAGACACCAGAAATATTTCTTACAATCGGTTGGATTATTGAAAAAGCCTTCATCTTCACATTCGAATGGTTGAGGTGGTTCAGGAGTAGTGAATACTGGAGGAGTAGTGGATTTAGTAGGTTTAGATGTAGCTTTCGTTCGTCTGCTTGGACGCTCAGTTGTTCTTTTGGGTGCAGCAGTGGTAGTTGTCGTTTGAGTCAAAAGAGAGGAACCTTCTTCTAAGGCAGTTTTTAGCGTATTAATGAGAGGACTTTGCTCACCATAACACTTTCCTCTGAAATCGTCATTGTCCAATGTCCAAACCATACCTCCACCTAGACCTTCCTTTACTATAAATTTTACCTGTAACAGGAGATACTTTCGTTAAAATATATTCGTAAAATGATTCAATTATATTTGATGATTTGCTTGTTTCTTAACAATATTTTATGTAAAGTTGTTATTGAACAAAGAAATAAATGATTTATGAAAGTGAAAAAAGTGATTGCAAAATTGTTCTCATTAGGAACTGATATAATATTTGTTAAAAGCCGATAAATTTTGCAACAATATGGAAATGAACTGTTTGAAATTTTGACCTATTACTAAAACTACACAATCACATGTTTCAGTTCTCATTATCGTATTTAGATACTTGAAATCTTAAGTTTTTTGGCTCATTTGGATCATGGAATCTTAAACTTTACGTCTTATAATTGTTTTAAAAAGATTCTAAATAACTTTCAAGAATTCAATCACCGTTCAATAAGAGGAAAATAATCAGTACATCAATCATTCGCACGAATTTACAAGATAAAACACGTCATTAAGGCAATGAAAACTTAAAAGGAAAACAAAAATCACATTGTATTACGACAAAGCATTATCAAAGATCCATTTTAACATTCAACTGATTTTTGCGATTCCAACGTCTGATCGTCAAGAGATGCTTTAAATCATAATTAGTTCTTGTTCGTTCATCCATTACTGATACGATGAAAAAGTACTTTGATTAATAACACATTACATTTTCTACTTCATAATTGCGCAGCTAATCGACACTTTATCTGCTGACAATAAATTATCTTAGCTTGTATGAAGGGTTCGAAAGAATATTTAGCAATATACAAAAAGAATGAGAGTTACTAATGAACGCCTGAAAGGAAGCTTCTTTGAAATTATTTACATTACAGCAGCTTAGAAAGATGTATATTTATTCCTATTATTTGTTTAAATATTTATAAAATCTGAATATATCCTTAATATCCATTTTATGAAAAGTGTGTAATGAATCAAGCATACCTTTTCTATGATAATTTCTTCGTCATCGAATCCAACCCATTGATTGTCTTTGTAAGCAAAGGGACCCATAAGGGCTGGGTAAGGAGCTTCGAGTTCCCAATCCTGTTCTTGAATGAGTTGGCAAATCTACAAAATAATTTCCAAGAATGACAAGCATTGTTTGTAAAAGGGGAAAAAACGACTTTTTTCTGTATACTTACAACATTAAATTGAAATTGCGCTAAATTGCTTGTAGTGAATAATAGAATTAGATGCATTATAGCACGTAATGTTATATTGTAATTCGCCCTCTTTAATATTTTGTTCGGAACAAAGTCGGCCTTCTCTATAAAGGGGCCTTGGAGCAAGAAACCATTTGGGGTCTTGAGTTTTTTGTAAAGTAAAAAACAATTGCATATACGAACATATATTACTAATGCATGTTTATTTAATGAGTTATTTTGTTTTTTCTAATACATTAATTACTTCAGAAAAATTACAATTTTTTGCAATTTCTTTTTCGATGCTTAATATTTCAAGTTAATATTCATTAAGCGTTTTGCATATATGCTTGACTAAAAAGTTCAGTTTAGGTGGAATACTCGGGAGTTCACCGAATCAAATAACAAAAACCAACCACTTGCATCAATAAGAATTAGTTTGAGAAGATTGTCGAAATTCATAGATCTTCTTTAATAATGTTTAAGAAAAAAGGAACTTTACATCATATTGACAACAATAGGAATATTGCCAAGTTTTCAAGAACAAGAGTTAATTATTTTAGTTCTTGATCATGTTACCCCTTCCCCCCCCCCCGGCAATTGCAGAGTCCTGGTGCGTAGCATCTGCCGTTCGCCCCGCATGGCCGGCCCAGGTTCGGAACCACGACGCTTCTGAACATTAGTATTAAACAGGGTTAGTGATTTTGCCCGATTATAGTGTGTCAATAGTTTTAACGAGAACACGAAAAATAAGAAGCTGTAGATAATTTAAACTCTATTAAAATATACAATGTTTTACTCACATCCTAAATCTGCACAGACTATTTAAGTATCAGTATTTCGTTATTCTAGCAACTGCAAAATTAAATTACAGCATTGAGCATTAATTTATTTGAATATTCTTGCATTGATAAAAAAAAAAACACTGGACAAAGGAAAATTTAATACAATACAATGATAGTTAAAACAAGTAATGAAAAGCTACTCAATGGTAAAATGACCTTTATTATTTGAAAAAGTGTCTGATATCACATTACTTCCGAGATTCGGAACTTTTTTCAAAATATCAGTACGAATTTATGAGTTCTGCAAATTTGTATTTCTTGTCAAATTCAACAAATTTTATGAATGCATCTGAAGCCTGTTCTAGTGTGACTTCAATTTCATTATGCATAGTTCCTTCTTCTGATTCTATCACCTGAACCTGGGGTTTTTGGATTTAAATAGTTCTGGGAGTTTATGAGAAGAATTACACTCGAATCCACTCGAAAAAATTTGCAAAAGAACGGTTTGATCGGTTCCCGATTACAGAATGTGCCGAACCATGAATGCCTGGTTAGAGCACTTACGGTACTTGAATTTGAGGATGGAAAATTATCTTCTAAAGTATATTCATTAAAACACTGTTTGAATATTATTTTAATGTTTTGTTGGAGCAGATGTACAGAAACAACTCTGGGCACGAATATTTTTGAATCAATTGAATTTCCTTTAAAATCTACATTTTCATGTAATACAGAAGCTTCCTTTAATACATTTTTTTTATTCCTGGAAGAATCAAATGGATTGTAAAATACTAATTTCCAAATCGAATTTTGTTCATTACTATCTATTCCAATTCCCTTATAAATTATATTAAAAAAATTATTGGTGTAAATAAGAACTATGCAATCTTTAGCATGCACATATTTTTCTTCAAATCAGTGCTTCGTTCTATGATAAGACTATAATCCATTCATCTGATAAGAATATTAATCAATTACAAAGAATGTTCCATATATTAGGTATATTCTCGAAACACTTTTCTTTCCTTGAAAAGTTTTAGTTTTGATAAAATATTGTTTAAATAATACAATTACAAGAAACAAATTATTCCACCAAGTATTAAATAAATACTGTTCTCGGTTGTAAATTACTTTTCTTGTATGGATATATCTTTGGCGCCACTCCTAGTTGTTGGCATTCTTAGTTAGAGAATAAACTGTCTTTGGATCGCCTTTTCTAGGGGATATGTCCTATTTACGAGCTTGGCATTTTCGCTCGATTTTTGGGTTCTGATCATTTGAAGCAGTCGAGTTCTCACAGTACTCCTGTCGTCCTCGTCACTTTACCGAGACTCAAAATTACGATATCCGTCGCCAATAGCCCTCATATTGCTTTCCATTGCGAAGTTAATAAACAATCACTCACTCGCGGCATTCCGAATTTCCGATCTGCAATAAAACAAAAATCAATGTATTCCGTCTAGGTGTAAGAGTAAATTCTGGTTTCCAGGCGTCTCGTCGAACTTCATTTTCTGAATTTTTAATTGGCCGTTTTGGTTCAATTCAATTGCTGCTTGTTTTGAAATCAAAGGAAATCTATTCTCACAAAGTTTTATTGCTGTTAAAATGGGACGACCTTCATCCGAACGGTAAAACACAATTAAGAATTAATGACTTAATATCTTATTTTTTGTTGTGATTGTAATACATATTAACCTTGTTTTATATCCTTCTATTTGACACACACACATATATATATATATATAAGTACAGCTGTATATACACTGAAAAAGGAAATCGATAAATGGACACGAATATTCTTGCTGATAACTATAATAGTAACTTTTTTTTTCGAATCATCGATCGATTCTTAGTTCAAAAAGAATTTAATGATTAAGAATGTGATGTGGATTGTTCAGAGATCAAGAGTTAAAATGTGGTGTTGCTTGATTAAAGAGATCGTGTATGAGAATGCAGTTTTGTTTGTTTAAAGAAATCGACAGTAAGATTGTAATGTTGTTTCTTTGAAGGGATCACCTCAAGATCTTACTTACGTACGTACAGACATCCTGATCTCAAAGTATCCTAGAGATCTTTTTCCACATAGGATTTACAGTTTTTATAAACACAGTGACGCGTCCCCGGGATACTAAAGCGATTTTTCTCTATTATTGACTTTTCTTCTTGACTACTATACTTGACTTCTTGACTTTCTATCTTTCATAAAATTTTGGCAAAAGCAACATTATCTAGAGAAACTAAAAGGGATATTTACAATTTATTCTTTTTTCTCATATATGTCTTTTATAAGACATAAATATACAATCTATTGAAAAATAACGAATTTCATACATGAGATGCAGTTATAATACAATATATTATATCCGAATTATAACCTATTAAAAAATTTTCATTTTTAGAGGAGTTCCAAGGTTTTAGAAGTGGAAAAATACTGTGCAACTCACTAAAAAGGTTGGAAAGATAAAAATGAAATCGAAAAAAAAAATAATAACACTCACAAAAAACACGATTATTTTGCTATATTAATCCATCAAATTTTTTAATTTTAATAGAAATTATGATAGTTAATTTCATCTGCCAAGAACGTCAAATGCGTTACCAACCTTTCTTAGCGTGATGTCTAAGTTTGGAGAGTGGGGTGTCTGTTCACATAAATATCTTGATTTCTTGACCATAGCCCGAAATCCCAGGATTCTCTGCCAACAGCCTTCGTATAATTTCTAAATACGTCATTAATAAAATATAAAATCGTTCTCAATAATTCGTCCTTCGATTACTTATAGCAATCAACCACAAGATATTTTGTGATGCTAGGTCACCAGACTGACGCTTTCAGACAATCTAGTATTTCCCTAAGGCCGTTACAATGCGCAAATACAAACGATACGGAAGCCTTTTCTCTGATTTTATTCATTACTTTAAGCTGTGAATTTTGAAATTAACTGCATCTGTAATTAATAAACTAGACCAAACGATTTGATCGTATTATGGGAAGAAGATGTTCCGATCATAGATGAGAATAGAAAACAATGAAAGAGAACAATGACGTAAATAAGATCATCGTTTGGTGCATTCATTTCGTTAACTAAATAAACATAATTGAGTTAACTTGTACTCAATTTACATAACTGGAGGAGGATGACAAGTGGTTCCCCAAACATAGATATTTGATAAATAGCTTCATTTTGTGTGTATGCGTGTTATGTGCATCCCGCGAACATGTCGTGTCCACGTGAGTGAGTGAGTGACTGTGGATTTTAACGGAGCAAGAGTCAAAGTAGGTTATGCTGCGCCAAAACATTTGTTAAAACTAATTAAAATACATTTTAAAAACATGAAAATGATACGTATTGAAGAAAGAGGTTAAAAAGTAAAACTTCATATTTGGTGTAAAAGGCCAATGTATCTTAAAAAGGAAAACAAATTATGGTGGGGGGTTTCCCCCACCAAGTCAGAAAGGTTTAAAACAGATGAATGAAAAAAGTAGTCCGGCGATGATGATCAAACACCAGACAGTCAATTAAAATATGATGAATCGTGTAAGGGACATGGCAGGAAGGACACCCGGGAGCATCTTCTCCAAACAAAAGATGTTTGTGAGTAAATCGAGTATATCCAATGCGAAGGCGAGCCAATCTGACATCAGCTCTTCGCATTGGAAAAACAGGCCATTCTCCAATGATCGGCTTCACCGAGTGTAATTTATTATTAGTCCGGAGACTCCATGATTCCAGCCATATCGTCGTGTCCGTGTGAATGTCCGAATATGTGTATAAGCCAAAATATTGGCGAACTTCTTATTTCAGTGTGACACCAGGAGGATGGAGGGTAGCCACAAAATTAGAGGAAAAGTATCCTTTCCTCCTGAAAATGCAATTCACACTTCAGAACATTGAACGTGCAATGACCCTCTTTGCGTCTTCCATGTGTAAATTCAAAGAATCTAAGAGGGACCATTTGAAATTAAAACTTCTCTGTTTCATGATCATGAAGAACCATGTATCACGAGTTTATGAATTCCACATATTCATAAACTCGAGATACTTCTTTTTATAATTGCATTGCGGCTCTGATTTATCATTTCGGGTCAAAAACACACAAACTAATGACCTAAAAGCAAGTGTATATTATTGTCATCAATCGCTCATTATTTATCAACTTACCTCGTAATAAGCTAAATATCCTTTTTCTCTGGTAGCCTCCCCTTGCTCTCCGGGTCCATCTGCAGGTGATCCGATGTCTGTTTCATCTGGATCCGAAAGCGTGTAAGACCGACCGTAAGTAGGAATACCAACCACCAATTTCTTAGGATCAGCTCCTTTTTTAATGTAGTATTTCACACTCCATTCCTGTGGATGGAAAAATCATTATATTTTTGTCAAGACGTAAGTTTCTTTAGCATATGTTAACATGTTATTTTGAGAAAATAGCTTCAACAAAAATTCGTGGCCATAAAATAATGGATACATGGTGTTAGGATCAAAAGATTGACATTATAATACAGGACTATTCAAAATGAATCCTTCGATTTCAAAATGTTATACTTTAACATATAAATGACGCACACGAAGATAACTAATACATAAATGGGAAAGGAAAGTACGGAAGTTTTTTTTTTTTTTACAAGTTTTCGATCTAACTTCTTTTAGTTATACATATAATATTAATACGATTTGTAAATTCTTGCCAAACAACTTGTTAAGTGTCAAGGATAATTGGTTGTACAGAAACAGATATTCGTTGTTTCAGTTCACATAAATTTGCAGACAACGCATATACTTTATCTTTTACAAATCCCCAAAGGAAAAAATCGCATGGGGCCATATCAGGAGACGTCTGTGGCCAGCTGTGTAACATCAAGTCATCCGGTCTTCTACGAGGTATTTCCGTGATAGCTTCTGAAATAGCTTTCGAGAAATAGCTTATTGAAAAATACGCGAGGGCCACCTATTGTTTCCAAAGTAAAACTTCCACATTTTTCCTTTGTATTCATGATCATTCTGTATCGTTTACTCTAAGATATATTTAATTTATATTTTATCATCTACTTTTAATTTAATATCCAGACAGAATATTATTGTCTACTTCAATAATTTATCTTTCGTTCTTATTTTGATATTTAATTTAACAATCGATTTTTTAATAGCAGAATCATCTGTTTTCATTTATTTTGTTGCAAACGTTGGCAACGTTTTTGCACTTTGGAATGTTTTGCTCGTGAAAATAAAAATACATTAGGAATTTGAAGATGGTATTTTCTATCCTTGATAGTAATTACTTTTGAGGAGCCTGAGGCTTGGAAGTGCACTCCCGTTAAGCTGACCAATTTTCATTTTGAATAATTCTATCTTTTCGAGAACGAAACAGAAGAACGAAAAAAAGAAAAGGAAAAAAAAAACCATTAGCACGTGTTAAAATGAAATTAGCAAAGCCAGTTTATTTATTTATTTTTCATAAAAAACTTAAAAAACACGAATATCTCTACAAAGGCGATTTATATTTTCATTTAAATGACAGAAAAAGTGTATATGACCATTTAGAGAGAATGCTAGAGTTTAAAGAGTGTATGGCAATATGATCCAAGAAAACGATTCTTCCTAACTAGAATTTTCACCAAGTTCTTATAGCGAACCATTTTTCAATTTGTTTTCTTTTTTATGCAATTATGTGAACTATAAAATTGAATATGTCAGCATTAAATTCATTCATCTTCACTACTGGAAATACTCGGTTAAACAAACGTCAGAAAAAAAGTTAACAGCCAAACTTTTCAAAAATTAGATAACCGATAACTATAAAAAGATATTTGAGAGTAAACCCAGTGTATTTTTTTATCATTAAAATTGCTTAGATGGAGATATGACGATTTCTACGATAACATTAATATTATCGGCTTAGTTACGATGACGCTTTATAGGCTATGTTCTGCTGTGTTATGTTTATTTATATTTAAAAAAGTTTCTCTTAAAACACGTGAAAACATTCTTGCTCTTTGTTTTCAGACATCTGAGAGTTATGGTCAGAGGGTCAGATATTGAATTCTAATATCACCCTAAGACATACGTATGGAATATTTTGTGCTAATGCATGTTAAATCCTATTCACCATTAAATCACTCACATTCGATGGTGTATTAGCTCTACCAATCTTTATAACCAAGATTTATATCCAGTATAACATCTGAATCAGTACCTAACTCAGGTGCTAACCTTATTGTCCGAAGGTGATTTTGGAATATGTGATTCCAGTAACTCAGTTATAAATCTTATTGAATGTAATCACATGTTAATTAAACATAATAACATTTAAACTTACTTATGTATATAACTAAATATTAATTAATTAATTGTAACCAAATTTCCTTTAAATCCGAAGATCCTTAGATTACTATCAAAATATAAAATAGAAGCTCAAGAATGATCTATAATCAAAACAGTCACCAATGCTACAATTTAGAGAACAAATAAACAAATTTTCCTTGCACAATTGCAACATATCTGCTCAAATGAGTGTCATTTCTGCAAGTATCGTGACAGAATCACCATAAGTTCTACAAACTAAATATTCATATTTGATCATCAAACAGTTTCTAAAAAATGACTTACTATGTTTAGCAGTCTGTTAGGATCCCAGTCTTCTAGATCTGGCATTTCTTTCAAAGGTGAGTGGTGATTGGTCAGTGGTTCGTGAGCAGTGTGATAATCATACGTCAACATGTTAAAGAAATCTAGATTTCTGAAATTACACGAAATTATTCAAATTGTCTCGAACCATTAATAAACTGTAGAATTTTCCCGTAAGATTAGATAATCATACAGAAAAAAAAATGTCTAAAAGTAGCTCAGCTGCCCTTTTCTAACAAATAAAATATTTCAGTTTCTAGACGAACAAATAATAGTTAAATACTCAACATTAGAATTATGAATATTTTATTAGAAAAAAATGCATATAAATTAATTTCATTAGCATTTTTTAAATACTTATTCCACAATGGAATATGTACATATTTGCAAGCTACTTGTTCTACAATAGAATATGTAAACTTAATAACAAATGATAATATTTGTAATTAAAATAGAGGAATCTCTTTTTTAAAAATTTTCCATTTATAGAACGGTACACTCTATTTATTACTCTATTTGATATCTAAGTAATTTAAGGTAAAACTCATTTAGTAAAAATTGACCGAAAAGTTGAATTAAACAGAAGCAATGAACTATTGACAAAAGATTTTCTATTTTTAAATGACTGCAAATTTAGTGATTACAATGCTTATTTGGATTACTTTTCCATCATTTGTATAAAATAAAATTAAAATGTTAAAGTGGTTAGAAAATCGTAGGGAATATCTATATATTTTTTAAAATTTCAAATTAGACTTTTCTTCCTAAAAAGTAAGTAACTACAGTAAAAGCAAGTTTAAAATTAAAATCTACATTCCAATAAAAATTAAAACAAAAATCAAAATTAAAATTGGCAAAGAATTTCAATTGAAACAATAAAGAATTAACTAATAATGTAAGTAAAAAAAATTAATAGTTTACTTGGATAGCACAGGTACATCAAAACCCTTATCTATATATTGTTGCCCAGCTGGCACAGCCATAGTCAATAACAGAGTTGATTTTCCACTTGGAACATTTTCGGAATCAAATGCTTCTCTCAATTCCTAATAATTCAAAAAAAGATTAGAGACAAAATCTGAATTAAATCTTAACCTCCATTGAAAGTGAAAAAAGGAAGATACATATATTGTATGTTTTGCTGAATAAATAGCAGTATGTAGATTTTCACCTAATTCAGTTCATAGGCAATCTTCAGTGTGTAAATTTACTCTGGTTAATTATAACATTTAAAATAAGTATCTTGATATTTACGCTAAAAAATATTGAAATGTGTGAATGACAAACAGCATTACATATAGAGAAGAGAAGAAAAGTTATCATTAGTGGTCCAAAACGCTGGCGTGGAGTGGAAGTTAGGAGAGGGGGTGTCAGCTCAGATGTCCTCCTCGTCATTTGACTGGAACTCAAAATTACTATATCCGTCGACAATAGCCCTGTGTGCGACGTTAATAAACCAACCAAAACGGCATTACGGCATATTTATTTAAATTACGGGTCCAATGCCCCAAAAACTAATAGTCAGGAATCTTCAAATGAGTTTTCCATCCAAAAATCAATATTTTATTTAAATATGAAAAAATGAAAAAAAGCATCATTTAATTTATCTTATTTTTTTCATGAGAATATACATTCATATAAAACACAATAATAGTTTATTCAAATAGCTATCGTAAACATGAAACTGCATTGGATGTTTCTCATATTTAATTACGAGAATGATAATTACACAGAGGGGGTGATTAAATAACTTATTAATATTAGCATCTACTGCCATTTTGAATTCGTAAACGTAATGTTATTCCAATTTTTACTCTTTTCTCAAATCTAGACAATTGCATTTACTTGAATGCAATGAAGTGCATCCGAAAGAGCAGAAAACGATAAAGATTTCTTTGAAATAATACTTTTAAATTTGATTATTAAAAACATTTGGATTCCTATATCACATTAAAGTGTTTTCCAATCTATAATATACTATATCTATAATATAATAAAATATTCAAAAAGTAATAGGCTTGAAAAGTAATGTTTTCAAAACCATAATTCTTTTTATTTGTGACCTAATTTCAAAATTCTTGGTATGCTTGGAAGCTACATGAATACTTACACTGCATTTGCTTTCGTTATTTCTAAGTGTCGTTTAGTGTTTTGATAACTGAGGAAGATGGCAATGCAGCGACGGTGAAATGCTGAGGTTGATGCAACGACGTATCATTGCACCCGACCTTGCACCTTGTGACTTTCATCTCTTCCCTAAGATGAAAAAACACCCGAAGGGATATAATCTTCGTTCTGATGACATAATGAAAATTTCTATTAAAGTCTTGTATAGACAATTATTCTCCAATGGGCTTTCAAGCGAATTACGCGTTAGCGTAAGTGCGTGGAAAGGGTCGGAGATTAAATTAAAAAGTTAATATTGCGTTACATAAAGGGTATACGTAGCTTTCAGGAACATCGATAATTGTTAAAATTAGGTACCAATTAAAAAAAAAAAGGCTATAAAGGCATCGGTTTTCAATCATGACTAGTAGAAGGCAATCTTAATCGTTTTATTTCCTTTTGCACCGCATAAATGCAGGAAAACGCCCTGAACAGTTTTTAACATAGTCAATTACAAAAATATCGAAATTTTTTGTACATTGAATAATTTTAATTGTTCTATACACTAGACCATATATAATTTCGAAAAGAACTTGACACGATCTTCGTTAGGCATCGCACTATGAATTCCATTGAACCAGGCAAAAGATCTTCTCTTCATACTTTAAGAAATAACACTATTCTTAAAAGCAGAAAATTGTAATAATTTTTTTCCATAAAATACTATTGTTCTAAAATTGTGAAGTGGGACAGCCAAGTTAAAGAAAAGGGTTTCCAAATTGGAAGATATAGAGCGCCACTTTTTAAATTCAATGAAAATTATCGAGGGGATAAAAGTGACCACTATTCGATAAATCTACCCTGGCTTCAAATTCCGCAAGCTGCTTATTAAGAAGATTCAAAGAGAATGGTTCCTTTTCGTGAGTCGTTTGTGTAATTTAATCTGATAATTGTTTTCAATAGCTTAATCAATAGATATTTAATATTACGTTAATATTATTAAATCTAAATTTCTTTTTATTATTAACAAAATTAATCTTTTCATCAACTAAAAAGAACTTCAATAAATAGGTAACATATACTGATGCACAAAGATGCGTATGCATTTTCGAGCCCATATGTTCACGAATGGTTCGTCTTCCCCCTAAATATACATATCTTTAAAAGCAGGACGATTTCCTCGCGAACCATCACCAGTCAGTTTTTCGTTGAACAGATAGGGAGTTCGCAATTCTGATACGGACGTAAATAAGGTACAGTTCTTTAGTTTCCGTTCTGATCGCAAACTTCCAGTCACGATTGACTTGTGGTGGTTTGCGGTCGGGTTTCTCTTTCCCACGAATCTCAAGAAGCTCGTTGTGATAATAATTTCAGCGAACGGTTTGCGAACGGCTGACTAACGATTCACAGCTCCCGCTGAATTCTCCCGCCTACCGACCAGTTTAATTTCGGGAACGTAATGTTAATTCTATGGAATTTCTACAACTGTCCTCAAATCTATACTATTTTATCTATTTGAATGCAAAAAAGTGCACCCGAAAGAGAAAATAATAATGAAGGTTTCTGCGTAATTATATCCCACCCCCTGCGCGCACATCAATTAAAGAATTATTAAAATAGACGTAAAATAGTTTTAAAAATCGGAGAAAAAATGTAATCCCGCAGAAACCTTCGTTTTTTTTTTCTCTTCCAGATGCACTTTTTTGCATTCAATTAGATAAAATAGTATATATATTTGAGAATGGTAATAGAAATTCCACCGGATTAACATTACGTTCACGAAATAAAAATACCCAGTGCACGGAAAACTTAAGAAAACTCTTCCTTTAGTTAATAATAAACAAAAACCCGAATTTACTTATTAAGAATCTTGCAAGGGCGCATCATATAAGGAATTTCTTTACAGTCACCAAGAATTTTGTTCAGGTAAACAAATGATTTTATTGAATGACCATATTAAGGAATAATTCATACTTCAACGGCCTCTGAACGACTGAATGTCATTGAATCTTCATTAAATTACATTCATTTTAAGAGGAGCCTATATTTTTGTTTTCACTTTTATAATTAAAGCAAGTTTTGGGGGAATGATTTGCATCAATAATCTAGATTCATTACATAATTCGGTCAATGTTCCACATATGAAAACAAAATCCTAATTACGAAGATCTAATTCCCAAACGCCTTCTGGCACTTGTCCAGCTTTAACGACTTAAAGTTTACGATTAACTATTTTTAATTATTCTTGTTTTGTACTACGAAATGAGTGCACCAGGTAGAGGACAGTAAATATGAATTTCGTCTTTCTCTTCTTCTTTTTTTGAATATTTAAGTTTGCAATGTCGTTTTACCTTGACCAGTTTGGCGTAACCTTGTTTGTCGTCGTCTTGTCCACCGTCCCGGAATCCTGGATACTCCCAGTCCAGATCCAGACCGTCGAATCCGTGCTTTCTCAAAAAACTCACGGAGCTGCGGACGAACCTTTGCCGGTCAGAACTGGACTCAACCATTTTTGAAAACCTGTATTTTAAAAGAAGAGGAAAAGAAAAGTTCATAAACAAATCGCTACTCTATACTGCGTGACGTGTTCAGGAATTAGAAAGTTTGATTTGACAACAACATCAATTCAATTTTTTTAAATTTTTTCGTTGATATTGCCATAACAAGATATTTCTCAAAAAACTTGAATTTAAATTTGATTAAGTATTGAAGGGAGGTTTTAAACTCTATAGTCTAGAATCTCACTCCTCCCAACTCCGATCTTAAGACATCACATGCAACAGTTAATTTTTTAAGTAGGTCCTGTGTAAACTAACACTAGAATTTGCATTTAAGAATTTCTGAAATTTTGCTTACCTGTCAGACAAGCCACTTTTCAAATCATTGGTTGATTATTTAATCCAAAAGCTCATATAACAGACTTGATTGACATCATTAAATTAATTTATTGATACAACGTCACAACACATTCAAACAGAAAATAATATTCGTTATTAAATTTCAAAACATTGGAAGGAAGTTACATCTCTAATCTAGAGAGCGTTTAGTATGGAGCGCAGTGCTCTTTATTCTCCTGTTTCGTCAGGCCCTTTATACAATCGTTTGAAAAAAATTTAAGACCATCCATAACAAATCAGATTCAATGGAATTTTCCGCAACAACATAATTTAGAAAATAAAAAGAAAGATTATTTAACATAATTTAGAAAATAAAAAGAAAGGTTAGTTAATTTAGAAAATAAAAGAAAGATTTATTATTATTATTATTATTAATTATTAAAGTAAAGTCAATATTTGGAAGCACCTTCTTTATTTTTAATCATTGCTGTAATCCTGTTTGGAATATAACTGCAAAATGGAATATTCGAGAATCTTCCTTCGACTAACATCTGGAAATTCTTTCTACTTTTATGTTTAAGTTTTCAACTTCTTCCCAATCAAATAAAACATGATGATGCAAATAAATAAACTCTGGAAGTGGAGTGAGTAAAGTTGATCAAGTAGTATCAAAGCGATAGAATGAATTGAATAATAATGTTACGGTAATAAGAAGGGTATTAGATTGCGCATGAATGTGTTCTAGCGTGTGCAGTGGATTTGGTGAGATTTTCGGTCTCAACGCTGTCAGAGTAATTGAAAGAGGTACTCGCATCGTATTCCTGTAAGCGTATTCTTTGATAGATTACAGAATTTGTTTTCACTTGAGAATAATTACTCAACTGTCGAGAACATCCCCTTCACATGAAGATTAACATAAGCTTTTTTTATATACATAATTGACTATTTTGATTTTGTCTGTTCTTGAATGTAAATTGAAATTTAGACCTTGTAATTGGAATAACAATTAAGATGACAGACGAGGTGGCCAATAGGACGCCTTCACACAGTAATTAAGAGATTGAGAGAAAACTTAAAAATCTCTGAGCCCCAAAAGTGCTTTATTGCTTCAGTAAGTGCCGTAGCACTGGATATATGCTTTTCCACGACTTTGATTTTCACAATACATACAGATTCTCGATGGAATTCAAATCTGGGCTATTACCTGGCCAATAAAACACTCGGAGTTCTTCTGCTGTCAGTTAATCCTTGATCTATTAGAATATTAGACCTGTGACACGGAGCCCTAACATGCATGAAAATTGAACATATATGAAGAATGTGAAGCTGCAACTTTCCGTGTAACAAATTAAGGTTCTGACTTCAGTTCATAGTAGTTTTAGATGGTAGGAAATACAGGGTAGAAGTACCAGAAATAGACAATAGTCCCAAATCATCAGGCATGGAAGTGTTTCACAACTGGAATCGTATATAAGTCATCATATTTTTTCTCTCACTAGTATGGCGACATTTTGTAACACGTGAAGAAAATAAGCACTTGTCTCATCGGAAAATAACTCTATACTCCACTGTTTAATTGTCAGATTCTGATACTATCTGGCAAAATTTAGTCGTTTCGTTTTCATATTTGGATTAGTCGAGGATTCCATCCAGGTTTAAGGGATAATATACCAAAATCTGAAGTAACACGTCTTGAAATAGTACTCAAACTGACATTGGTGTCCTTTGCAGCCAGAGTAAATTTAAACTTATTGCAAGAGATTGTTGGAGATCGCACAACCATCCATCTTATCACATGATCATCGCGAGCACTCGAACGCTTCCCTTAAGACTAATTCCAAAATTTTAAATTTATTGAGGCTTTATTTGATGAACAGCTATTTTATTAACATTTACTCTCGAACTAATTTCACGTTCTGAAAAATCCAACTTTACGCAAAGTCTTATTTCTGACCTTTAGAAATAATAAAAAAAGAGAGACGATTTTTTAGTTAGTTAAATAATTACACTACAACATTGCTTACCGCAAAAGCCAAAGAGCAACTAGTGATAAATAATATGGGCACGTTTATACAAATTTGAAATGATTTAAAGATGTTTCATGTTTTACTTTACACACTTCTTTGAACAGAAAATATGCTCATTAACTGAATTCCGATTTCTATAGTATTAATACATGTCTCAGCTGCGGAACCTTTTAAACGTTAAAAGTCACATATATGGAATTTTTCTGAAGTGTAGATCTTTTATAAGAAAAGAATTTATTGGGATTTTCAGAAATAAAATATTGTCTATCAAGATGCAGAGAAGTTTCTACCTCTTCCATTTTGAAATAATTATTTAACTTTATAAAAAAAAAAGACCTTTTTCGAAAATTCTTTCAGTAATATCTAAAATATATAATATTATAGTAAAATAAAAAAAAAATAGCTCAGTTCTAAAGAACAAATTCGTGATATTATAAAAAGGTATTAGAATCAATAGTTAAGTATATAGAGTTGAGAGGAGATAATTTTAAATTATTGGATTCCATTTCCTGAAGAATAATTTAAAATTACAATTTAATATTTTTTCTACAAATATCTTACAAGTACATTAGTTTTATTTTAAAACTAGCAAGAGTAAAGTGTTAAAATAAAACCATGTTGAATGAATGGTAGATATCAAAAATAGACCGTGACGTCATGCATAGTAATACTTTTCTAAGCTATACTGTATCGGAGATATTATATATATATATAATATCACACACACACACATATAAACCATTAAATCACTGCCTAATTTTTATTTATAATTTTGTATAGTTTGATCAAGTGTGTGTATTTGTAAACAGGAGCAATAGCCATTCGTTGAACCTTCGAGTTTATAATAGATTTCATTTAGAACAAAATCTAAAGAGGCTCCGTTATTTTTAACTGATTTCAAAAAAATAATTTGCGGTAAAAATTAAACTGCAGAAAAGGTATTGCGTTTTCAGAAGGAAAAAAAATTGTTGTATTGCTAAAAACATAGGAAAATAATGAAAAGGATTGGGGAGGGTTCGAAAAATATCACCAAAAATAAATCTGAATAAAATTTTTTTGCCGGGGTTATGTTTAAACTTCATTTCACACATCAGAAAGTATCCTAAAAAATTGGTGTGATTAGCTCAACAGTGTGGATTTATTTAAAGGACAGGTAAACAAACTTTCGAGCTTGATGTATTAGATTCAAACAGAATTTAAACCTAAAACTTATATAACTACTAGAAGAAATAGAAGAATTTAAACTTATATAACTACTAGAGAATAGGATAACAAATTATGATATTCGTAGTTATTATTATTTCTTACATATAATAATTTATTAAGCAAATCTTGCAGTAGATAGACTAATATATAAGCAATATACAAATATCATGTATCAAAATATATCATATAATCAAATAAATAAAATTAGTTTATTTAACAAAAGTCCAAAAGAGAAATTGCGTTGTATTTTTTAAAAATTAAAAAGTATATCATTGTACTTTTTAGAATGACTCTTACCTTTTGGATCCCTCATTCCATCCTCCAATAGCGATCATAACCTTTAATTTCGGATTGTAAGTTTTCAGATTTGTAAATTTCTGGTAGTTACCTAAAAATATCGAAAAAAAAATTAAATAGATTAACAATATGTTTCATGCATTAATTTTTGATTTTGTCAGAAAATTAGAATAAATGTTACTAAACAGAAAATATTTGAATGATAGTAATGCATATATATAACGATATAAAAATAAATATATACTACATAATATAATTTCTAAAAACATCTATTAAGGCTCCCATATATGGACTATCTTGAATTAACAAATGGGCTATCTTATGTTAATTAATCCTATGAGTCTTGTCTATACTTCTTTCGAATCTTGACTAGTGCATTTATTACAAAACGATAAAGTACACGAGAAAGAAAAAGAATGTTCTTATTTGTTCAGTTTATGCTTCTATTTTGCAGGTTGGTTTTTTTTATCTTTCCATTTTAAACAAAACATTTAAAAAACTTTTTAAAAATTGTAGGGAAAATCAAATTTACTAGAACTCTTTCTTACTTTTTAATCTATTGAGCATACAATACTGTATTAAAATAAATTCTAGATTTTAGAAAGTAATAAGTAATTCCGTAGGTTTTGGCGACAGATAGACTAATATAATTGTAGGCTAATTCAGTTTCGCCAAGAACGCCAATTTTTAGAAAGTATCATTTGGTAGATTAAATTTTTTTCTTCATAAAATGGTTATTTATTATAATTGTTTGAATAAATTCATTTGCTATTTTACATTAACTGTTTGTGCAACCGTAATTTATTTAAAAAAAATGTTAAAAATTGTGATTCCACAATTCATCTTTCTCGGAATAAGCGTCACTTTCTTTTGTAGCCGGTTCAGATCTATAGAGTTGTTTAAATAATTTTTTACTAATTCATTTAAACAAGTTGTCCTGAATTTGAGCTAAATTTACATTCTATCAATAAGATGAACACTGCGTTTACAAATTCAAAATGTAGTGTAGAATAGAGCCTTTAAATCACCGATAAAAAATGAGATAATATACAAAATTTGAAAAAAGAAAAAAATATATATTATTTATAACCATGAAACTTTTTCTATAATATCGCGAAGTATTTTCGTAGTATTCATATTATAAAGATCAGGCTATGCGAGAGACAAAGAAGTCTAATTTATTTTGCGCAATCTTTATCATTAACTTCCTTTCCTATTAAGATAAATAAAAAACATTATTCTTCTCTTTATGTTACCAGCAAAAATAAAAGTTAATAAAACATAACGGTTCACAATGATTACAACAACCAATTCATTTGTTACAGAAATCAATTTACTTAAAAGAAAGATAAATGATTACGATCTCTCTTTCTTCTGAAAGAGTTCGTCGAGTACGTTGAAACTTATGCTATGCCTTTGAAAACAAAACATCATTATTTGGTTTAGTGTAGAGCTTTGGAAGGAACTTCCTTATGCATCTCGCATCTATTCTTTGAAATGACTAGGTTCTTTGCCGTCGTTGATTGCATAACCTCCTACATTATTTATATTAATTTGTTTTGTTTCAATTTACTGCGAACTACACCAACAAAATGGTGGCAGTTCTAGTTCTGTACTGAAACTATTAAGCCTGAATGTTTGTTTTAAGTAAGTAACCAAGAGCGAGAATATTTTATAACACCTTAAATTGAGCTCAGTTGTTATTTTGAGAAACATTACCTCACAAGACTTCAGTTAAATTTCATATCAAATGGTGTTACTATCTGTACCGATTCCCTTTAATCCTTGGAGGCCCTAAAATGTATTTCTTCTTCCGATAACATAACACATCAATCAATAACTCCCGAGACTAACCCAGAGATGGCGCTCGTAGTAAACCAGTAACCAGGTCTTTCTAGAGTACGAACCTTTGCTTGAAACGTGTCAAAATTTTAAGTCGATCGGACCAGAAACAGCTGAGTTATCGAGGTTGGAGTAAAGTCGTTTTGTAGTTTGTTTAAAAAATGGAAAAAACCGAGTTTCGTGTTCTGATAAAACATTGTTTTTTAATGGGTAAAAACACCGTGCAAGCGAAACAATGGATTGAAAAATGTTACCCGGACTCTTGTCCATCAAAAGCAACGATTTGTTGGTGGTTTGCCGAGTTTAAACGTGGTCGTACCGACACAAATGACGCGGAACGCTCGGGTAGACCTGTGGAAGCCGTTACACCGGAAAATGTGAGTGAAGTGACAAAAATTATAATGAAAGATCGTAAAGTGAAGCTCCGTGAGATTGCTGAGATTACACAGATATCATATGGAAGTGATTTACTATCCTTCATGAAAATTGATACGAAAAGGTTTTTTCCAAGCGGGTGCCGCGATTGCTTTCTGATGGAACAAAACAGCAACGAGTCGATTCAGAAAGCTGTTTATCGCTATTTACTCGCAACAAAAGATACTTTGCGGAAAAAAAAAAAAAAAGATTTGAAAAATCGTTGAATGATTGTACCTCAAAAGGTGATTAATAAAAGGTGTTATGTTGATGAATAAAAAAAAATTTGCATGTTGTTTTCAAGTTAGTCCGGACGTATTGATCCATGTGTTACTTTAGATTCAAAGATAACTAAAAAATCCTAAAAGATAGAAACATTTCTGATGGCTCTTTCATTGTCGAACGACGGGAATGGAAGCGAGGGGCTGATTTTCGCAAAATTGCCACTTTGCGCGAAATTGACATTGCTGTTACTATTCCTAAATCCCCTGAAGATCATGAGAGAAAGTATCAAGAATACAATAGTTCGATAAGGAGCTTAACACATGAAATTTTCATGTTATCATTTTTTTTGCCTACAAAATGACCCGATTCCTCACTCGATCATAGAAACTTAACATTACCTAACAGATTTGATTTGATCCAACGACTTCCTATGATTCGTGCATTGGTTGAGGAAAATATGAATATGTACTTCTTCTGAAATTGTCAGCGAAAGAAAGACTAAAATTAACATCTAAAGACATCAATATTAATTGGCCTCCAGATTTTCACCTGCTTGTTTCCAAGAGAAGTACTTCTGACTATTTTTGCAAACTCATTGTAAATTATCGTAATGCTTCACAACTTTTAAATTATCCTCTTTTTTATAATTTCCATTTGTTATGTGTTTCATACTTTCTTCTATAATCCCCGTATGACACTTTGTAGTGCACAGGGATTTGTTGGTGTTTTCAATAAATAACTATAAAAAAAAAAAAAAAACCGGTCGTTATTTTGAATTTACCATCTACAAAAAAAATGTCTTTCAACTTTTTTTAGAATGAGGCACATTCGAAATTATAGTTAAATTTCCGTGCCTTATTATGACAAAGCAGTAAAAATAAATGAAAAAGATTTTTATTATTCATATCTATTATCACATATAGATAATATCACAATTTGTTTTGAAAATATACTAATTAAAATTGTGACTTTGGGCTATTCGTGATTTTTTCTTTACTAACCTAGAGGGACTTTAGTTGAAATTGATTGTTTTAAAATAACAATTTCTTCCCAACCAAAATGAAACGTGATTACGTTAATTAGATGCAGGTTGAAATAAAGTGAAATGATTCAGATTTATGAGAAAAGGGAGAGGGAGGATAACTCTGAGTATAGATCTAGTAGTTAAGAAGCAGCTAACATCAAGAGTGATAGCTACCGACTATTGGTGATACAGAGGAACTGTAGGAGGAAGCGATTTTAACTAAGAGGCCTCGGTAAGAATATTTAGTCTCAGCGATATTTAAATTGGTTGGCTAGGATTGGGAGTTCAAAGAGAGATATACTATAATATAATAATTGATAAATAAATAAGTTGGATTAGTCGCGTGTTATTAGACTATTTATTGACTTTTAAAGCTAGTTATATTTAACTGAATTATGGCACAAGAGTCAGACAGAAGCGTAATTCCGTCACAAAATTAAATAATTAAAAGGTAGTTAATATTTTAAGTTTATTACAAAAAACATAGGTAATCAAAATATAATAATTAAATCGATGCAATGCTCCTTTTTTGCTTATGTATTAATTTTATTAGTATGGTAAGCAAGATTACATTTTTATATAACAATGATACACTCGTATAGTTAATTAAAATAGGTTTTGATTTTAATGTGACCTACCGTGATTACGACTTCTTTGAAAGTAAATTAATTCAGGAATTTTTTTGCAATACATTTATGATGCATTATGTAAAATAGGTTTCTTTCGCGCATTTCCCGTTAACTAACCTCTGGGGCTGATCCAGAAGTCAGAACAAACTTTAAAAATTAATAATTCACGAACAAATAAAGATAAAAAAAGCTCCAGTTTTCCCCCCAATCGGATGGAAAAAAAACGTGGTTCTTATGACGGAAAAAACAACTTTTGTAGTTCTTTATTTTACTACCAGAATAAAAGATAAGTCGCTTACGCTGGAAGTGACAAATCGTAACATATTATAAGGACACTTACAACTGTTAAATACGCTTGCTGTCATTCAGAAGCACAGATGTCAAATGAGATAACCACTCACAGCATTTAGTAAATTTCTTGCGATAGCGTAGATACATGGTGGCAGAAGGCATCGATATCAGTTCGAGCGAAGAAGGGCGTTTATCGGGCACAACGATACGTGGAGGTGCTCCACCTTACATAAAGGTGATTGAGTGTAGTGCATGTCGCACTTACAGTTCGGGAATGATATCGTACGGTAACAATGCTGCACAGAGCTCTCCAGTGACTGAAACCACTTTTAAACACATCCCTGTGACATCCTCGAAAAAAAATGGACCGGTTGAGAAATCAGGGGTGAAGCCACACCAGACGGTCAATTTTGGCAAATGCAGAGGTTCTTACACAAATGTATATGGATTTTGCGTGCTCCATACACGACAATTGTGCGTGTTAACACTGTCAGACAGTGCATCAACCGTCAAAAACGCAATGTGAAACCTGTCGTGTTGCCAATCCATGGTACTGAATATCAATTCGCGAATACTTGAAGAGTGATGCTGTCACCATGTTTCAGTTTCTGATTATGTTATTTTTTACATGGATATCGTTTTAGGGTAATACGCAGTGCTCTCTAGATACTTCCGTATGACAAATCTGTCTGCTTTGACACATCTAGAGCACTTCATTGCCTGTGTTCAGAAACCGACGACATGGATTGCACTGTCTGTTCGATTGTTTGGGCAACACTAGAGGATGTTGAAAACCGGCCACTTAATGGACAAGAAGCCAAAGAACCTGTTACTTCAAAATTCTGTATTATTTTGTTCAATGCAGAACATGTCATTGGTCCTTTACCATCCTGCATACCATGCATCTGGCTATATTCTCGTAATGCCGCAATGGAACTTTCCAAATTCTTACAAAACAGTTTCACTAATGGCAGCATTTCTTCACAAATGATAGAATGTATATGTGCACAGCTTCAATCACCATTATCAGATGCGGCTACTCTTTTTATAACTTAAATTGATTTGCATAATCTATTATCAGAAACCCGAGAGCGTCATCCATTTGTCAACTAAATAACTATTCAAGTCATTTTTTTTTATTTCGTCAAAAACACCAAGTTTATTTTCCATCCGTTTGGTGCAAATCGGAGGTTTTTATCATTATTCGTTCGTAAATTATTAATTTTTAAAGTTTGCAATGATTTCTGGATCACCAGGTATATAAATGAGCCTTACTGTATAAGAGTACAGCGAACAACAATGAGAGAATAAAGAAAGTCATAGGAATGCTATAAGGGTCAGAGCATTGTGAACCAATATGCTGAGCGTGAATACTTGACTCGGATTCCATGGTTAGAAATCTGCTTGAATTGGGTCCAATTGTTAGAAATCTACTGTTTTAGAATTCCCAAGAAATTTTATTATTAAAATATTTAGTTTAGCAGAGTTAATATAATCCCTCCACATATATTTAATTTATTTTTATACTCATTATTCAGAGAATGATCAAACTGGTTAAGCATGTTGTCTCCTGCTCACAATGAGGGAAATTCTTCGCGTTATAAAGGTTAGAGCAGTGTACGTCGCAGCAAGCCATTTGAAAATCATTGCTTTATAACATGACTTTGCAACAGAGAAAGGTTTACAATTTTTTTTATTTCCTATTTCCTATTAAATGATTTGTATGAATAAATAGAAAATTTTGATACTATTTTGAATTAAAAAAAGACATTAATAAAGAACAATTTTAAAATTCATGCATTTACAGTTGTGTTTATATAAATGCAATCTAAAATTTCACAATACGAAATAATGTTATGAATCAAAATAAGTATTGACAGTTCTTTAATTGGAGATTAAGCATTGGGGCAGTTCTTTCACTGAAATGTTCTAGGAATTTATAGTATTTGTGCGTTATTATGAGTAATTGTATTCTTATTAAATCTGTTAAGAAGCTAAGAAAGAAGGACATATTTCATCACATTTTATGATGTAAATTATTTTTTTAGCTTCTTTCATAAATTGTAGTATGTATGTACGCTGTTGTCAAAACGATGATAATTTCTTAACTTTTGGCTGATCATCTCCAAAAATAATGAGCATATATTAATTAAATGACGTAGAATATAGGATAACATAGTAAAAAAAATCATGAGTCAATTATAGTACACACGCATGATCGAGTCTACGGCTCGTTAAGGTAGGAAAGTCTAAAAAGAAGGTTACAAGATGGAACAAAATGACTTAATTGGAGATGCTGTCTTCTCTTACAATTATACAGCTTTCTCAATGCGAGCTAATGCAGGAAATGAGACATTTTATGATTCCCTGCGGCAGTCGGTCCCGTTCCTGTGGCAACACTGTTTTCCGATCATGGATGGTTCTGGGAAGGAGTATGCGAGATGCAATCTTCCTCCTATTTTCCGTTTTCTATAAGGATCTATCTATCCTATGCAGGTCAATCCATTCAACTAGCCAAAGAGAGACGAGCTCACCCATGAGAGTTTAGAGTGTTAGTACGTCCCTCCACGACGACCTCCGCCCTAGTGCGGGGACCAGCTTGCCGATTAGAAATTATTTAGTCACGAAGAAAAAAATAATTTTTATTTTAAATAAGGTTAAAAAAACAGTGATAAACCATACCTAGGTCCAGAAGGATAAAAAAAAAAAAATTCAAATTTTGGACTTAAAAGATAAAAACAACACACACTTGTACATATTTATAGTAAATGCATAGTTATGCTTTAAATATTCTATCTATACCGAAAAATTCATCTAATTTGCAAATTCTCTTATTTTGAGTACCAGTATATATATATATATATATATATATATATATATATGTGTGTGTGTGTGTGTGTGTGTATAAAGAAATGAGCCTATTTGGCACAATGGGTAATAGATTTCAAATTAGCGGCAAATATCTGCAAAACAAAAGAAAATGTTAGGATATCTCTGCTATTGAAAATATAATTAAGATTTTTTTACCATTCATTAATAATGAATAATATTATATTCAGGAGTTTTTTTGAAAGTCAATTTCATAATATTTACATTTGCATACTTAAACGTTAACTTATATGCCACTGGGGATAAATTGGTTGTTTTCTACATTTCCTGTTTTGTTTGGTACTGGGTTTTTGAATCCGTAAACCGTTTTTAAAACTTCAGTGCAGATCAGATTTCATGAATGCAAGACAGTGACGTTAAACATTATTATTATTATTATTATTGCGAAAAAGCATTCATTATGTATTCATTATTCATTTGTGATTATATAAAAGCACCTTATTGTGCATATGAATATGAACCAGTAACTCATTCATTTTAATTATGAGCACAGCGCTAACAATTTTATTTTGAATAAATGACACGATAAATAAAGAATGAATTAGTCACTTCAAATACATTACTTCTTCTAAAATTAAATGTAAAAACAATAGTTATTTGTTAAGAATTATAAGTTGGCAATACTTACCCAATTGTATATCGTTATACGAATCAAAAGGTTTCAGTTCGTAATTCTTATTCATACCAGCAAATGCATAAATCAGATGCGTACATAGGAATGGATTGATATTTTCAGGCGTGAATTTTGCAAAGCCCGGTCTGTATATGGACCAGTTGGCATAATAACAGACTAATTTGAAATCATTCTTGGTTACTTTGGCAGCCTCTGAAATAAAAACAATACTTGTTACCATACTGTTCAAAAACTAAAATATTCGAAAACAATATATGTATTAAACTCATAAAATAACATTCTTAACCTTTTGATTATTATAATTCGGCAAAATAGCTACTTTGTAATATTATATATTGACGAAAATTCAAAAAGAGACAAATTAAATGTAATGGGCTACTTCATGGGTCAATTTTGTTTGTGTAAACATGAATGGAGTCTTAAAATTAGAAACAATTGAATAAGAGGGCTTTGGCAAACTAACATCTCTTTACTGATTATGTTGAATATTTAATACAGAACAACACACACACATACATAAGCAAGACAAACACAAAAGAGAAAGTAGCGCTAGCACATAATTTAGTGATGGATGGAATGAATTTCCATCTCAGTCCAAGAGACTCTGTTTTAACGAATTTTGAAAGTTCTCGAAGATATTCAAGTATCACGCGATTTCAATTCGTATGGCAATAGATCAACTCCATGAGGTGGTGTCGTCAATTAACCAACGTAATAATTTTGAATGAAAAAAATGTTCTCCGTAGTTGATTACTTCCGTTATACGGGTATTTAATAAGAAAAATCGGAGGTAGTTCAATGCCCGAGATTGTTCAAAACCAAAATGAATTAAAGAAAAGCTCTGTCAGGACAATTACAACAGGGTATCACTACATTGTATATGATTTCTCAACATTATTTTTGAGAAATTTATAAATTGCAAAAATTAAGTTATATATGTGTGTCTCACGATGGTGGTCTTGGTGGCAACGTGATCACCGCATGTGGAGGGTATATCTGTTAGAAAATTTAGTGAAACTATTTTAAAGGTTTTTGAGCAGTTTTTCAAATTTCTTTACGAGATATAAGTTTAAATTACCTAGGTTACAATAGATTATTTGCTTAAATGATTGGTCTTTCACACATACATACACATACTTGAATACATAGCTACATACTTTTTGCAATTATATGTGAATTGCAAGAAATATCGACAATACTCACAACTTAAATTTCTAAATTACTTGCAAACTATTTATACATGTTAGTACGAGCTTCAATAATAGAAAAGACTGCTTATACTTAGTTATGATACACAAATAGACGTATAGAATGTGTAACTCTACGAAGACAATGACTTTACAAGCAAATTTGTTTTTCCTTGATTAAAATATCGTCACGTATTTGTGTTATGTTTGTGAAGTATACATAACGAGAAGTCAAAAAAAAAAAAAAAAAAAGTGAATAAAATATCCTTTTGCTTTAATTAAAATAGGAGTTTTCAATAAATGTAGTGTTTAATTAACTGTGTGTGTGATATAAAGCAATGCTTCTCAAACTCCTTTCACGTGTGATCTCTTTCCCTAGAGTAAATGCATTCTAGTGCAGGGAACATAAATCAAGAAGTTGAGTTAAACCATTTGCTGATAATTAATAGCAAAGAAATACATTTTTAAGCAATTTTTTATTTACATATGAATGTAATTTTTTAAATTCAATAAAGAACAAAGCCGAATATTCAAACAAATTTGTTGGGTGTGTTCGTTTACGCATAACGAACCGTCTCAATTGTTATTAAAAAGGTATACTGACACAATAATAATCAGGCAAAAATCTTTGATCAATTTATTAGATCTTGAATGAGTCTTATCAAAGCAAATTAATAAAGTGGAACGAATAGTTAATTTCGCTTCCATTAAACAAATATTATAATACGGAATTCTACTTGTGACGTTGGGCTATTCGCAGGTTTTCTCTTCACTAAACACGGGAGCTTTATGGAATCTGAATTGAATAAAATTAAAATTTCTTCCCAACAAAGCTGAAATGTGATTTGGTAAATTAGATGAAGATAAGAAGTGTAAGGAATTATACATAATGATATATAAAAGAAATATAATTGAAAGAAAGGAAAGGGAGATGGAGAATAACGGCCGGCCAATAGTTATTAGCAAATGGGATTGAAGTTGCGTGAGTAATCCTTTGGATTGAAGTGATTCTTAATCCTAATACCAAAGCTACTGTTAGTGAGAAGTGTTTGAATCAGAATGGGTGATTTGGTAAGCTAGGACGTTATTAGTTGAACATAAACTAGGATTGATGAGTTAACTGGGTTTCAAGAGAGAACGACCGTATCTGTTCTTTAGTGATTAATAAAGTATTTTGTCTTGTTTTTTCGTATCATCAATTGGAATTCAGTAATTATTGTCTATTTAATTAAATGGGAAGATGACAGCAGCATAAGACGTTATATACTCATCTGAGTAATTCTAAGCAATCGATTTCAGATCCCTGGATCTGATTCAAGAAGACTTCTAGTAATACTCTGTGCATCGCCTTACATTTGTGGAACTAAAACTGTACTCATATGAATCCCTCTATCTCCTGTATTACCTCCTTTTCTATTCACTACACTTCTTCTAACACATAACGAAGCTAATTTGCATTACTTCACAGTTCTTTCACGAGGCGAGATTCTCATATGAAACCTCGTAGTAAAATAACCTCAGAGGTTAGATAAAAGGAAATGCGTGTGAGAACCCGCAAGACTAATATAAGATTTAAATCAGTGCAAGTATAAGATTTTATTGCAGAGTGTATTGAGCTTAATCAAATGTTTTTTTTCCCCGAATCAATCGTTTTATTTTTAATTTTGATTTTTTAAACGAAACTGGAAAAAAAAGAATTAATTTCAGCATTAAAATACTGTATATAGTTTTGAAGTGTGTTAAACATTTTTCAAACAGTGCTGATAATTTTGCTCAAATCCGGGAACAAAATTCATTTAACGATTTTTTGGAAAAGCTAAAATTCTTTAAAGCTGTGTGACTCGATAATTCAAAAATTTTTTCTGAGCCTTCAATGGTCGACATTAACCAATTAAATAAAGAAAGGCTTAAGGATCTCATTGTTTTTGTAAGATGTGAAGGTTGAAGGAACAATTTTTTTAAATTTGTCTCTCCAGATATTTTAAATGATCAATTATACTTATAAATTCTAGAATGAAATCTTTGGAAATGCATTTTTTAATTGTAAACGTATCTATAATTATAAGGTTTTCTAAAATTTCGAAAGCCTTAAATTTCTGCATGTGATCCGAAATAGGTTCATGACCCATACTTTAAGAAGATGGTTAAGAAAAAAATACATCTGTATTCATAAAAAAATGTAATGTCTCCTCCACTAATAAGGTTTCCTAATAAACGTATCTGTATTAAAAGGCCTCATCAAAACTAATTACATTTAAGTATTCTTGAGATACAATAATGGAACGTTTGAAAATTATACTTGAATACTTTCCACAATTGTATCATTGAAAACTGTGGATTTTCTTTTTCTGGTGACGAAATGTCAGAAATATAATAACCCGGTATACCCCAAATACTCTACGAATTCTAATAACTTCAAAAGTATTTCGACACAAATCTCCTAATGATAATACCAACAGAGCACAGCATTGTTAAAATATAGCACAAATGATCATAAACAAATATTTCATGCAACATAAAAAAAAGGGAGAGAGTTAATCCTTTGCTCGCGCTACCATGGACACGGAAGGGTTGCTCCTTTTATCTATTTTCATTTCCTGTAATTTTCCCTTCACTACCCACCATTGTTTTTTGGTCTTAAAACAACCATGAATGTAGGCAGTTACTAGGATTTACTCTACTGCCGATAACTTTCTTTACCCTTAGTTTGAATTCCTATAGGGTGTGCAGTAATTAAAATTGAAAGTATAATCTAATTATATTTGATAGCAGTTTAATTAATTTTTTGAAAATTTTATGGATTACTTCAAAAGTAAATACTCAATAAATAAATCTATCGAAATTTATAAGACTCATATGGACTCTGTAATAATAAATAAAAATCTTTAATTTACCAAATTTTTGAGCAGTAATAAGAAGAGCTTCTGTAAAATAATTGGATCAATAATCAGTAAGTATACAAAAATGCAGAGAATTTTCTCTTATAATTAAATTCCAATAAAGTTTAGGACAAAATATTTTCAAGAAACACTTATTTTAGATCGACCACGGTTGCGAAAGTGAACTCGAGTGAATTTTTCTCAAAAGAAGGCGAAGACGTTCTTATAGACCGGAAAAGTTACGGTGACGATTTTTTGGATTACGAAAGCCACCATACTCATGGACTTCTGGGGGAAAGGGAAAACGTTCCATGTGAAAATTACAGTAAGTTTTTCCATACCAATATCCCAATCTAACACGGGTACTTTCCGAACCAACTCGCAAACACATACATGTAATTAAAATTGTTGATCTGAAATTTTCTTCTCTGCTGAATAATATTAAGGCTTATTTCACACAAAGAGACTAACAATTTACAAAAACTAGATAAAATGTTTTGTACATTTCTTGAAGTAGACATTTAAATGTTCTTTGCAAATTTGAATATTTAGCAAGTAGTTTCTTTATAATTCTCAGAAAAGTTTTATTTATTGAAAAACTGTAACAGAGTGTTTCCCTGTTACTAAATAATTTCATTTTAAAATTGCTTTCTTATTATTTCAATATGTATCTACCATTTCAAATCAAATCTATAACTTTTTTATATTGCTGGAGAATAAAAAAAATAATTTTTTTGAAATTATTACTTCAGAATAAAAAAGATATATAACTTATAGGTGCTAATATATTGAAATTGAATTTATATTATTAAACATTTTAAAATTATTAAATTTATAATAAAATTTATATTATTTCAAAGTTTTTTTTTTTAAATATTTGAAAAAATTATCATACTTTTCATTTTGATGTCACTAATACGCCAAATTTTCAAATTCTTCCGCATTTCATAATAATAAATAATTAAATTAATAAATAACATGATACAAATTTAATAGTATTTTTATAAATTTAGATTCTTTCCATTCGTCTTACACTCTGTATCAGAAAATTATGTCAGATAATGGCAGAACATTTAAAGCTACGATTCTGAATTTCAATTTATAATTCAGAAAAAAAAAGCCCTCTAATTTCAGACAAGTCCCCTGTTTCCATCTTAATGAATCGAATCTGAAAAAAAAAAGATTGAAAAAGGGACAAATGGGGCATATTTAATATATTAAACATGGAATATGAAAAAGTGTTACTATGAAGAATAACTACTGCAGTATAATAACCAATTGCAAATATTCTTAAAATAAATAAAATATTCAATAATCCATTCTTAATTTGTATTCTCGCAAAATTACAAAAATATAATTTCTCTATTTACAGACTTAAAATTTGTTTATTAGATTTATTGGCCCCCACAAATTTCAAAAACAAGTATCAAATGCAAGGCTTCGAAAGTGTTCATCATAAGATTATAATGAGAAAACAATCTAGTAAGAGAAAAGTGTAATGTAACTAAGTTATTCAACCCTGAGAGCATCCTACCCTGAGCAATGCCCTTCAAATGTCTTACCACGTATGCGAGTTTATTAACTCTATAACCTAAGAAAGTGATAGATGCACCAAGCCCTGAAGCAGTGCCAGAAACTACGCCTTCTACACAGGCTCCGGAAATTATTTAAAGAAAGGCAACACGAGTTTTGCATGTACTCAAAGAAAAATGGGGGTGATATGAGTGGGATAAGTTCATGGGCAAGTTGTTCAACGATTTCATCTTCAAGTAGTTCGTAAACAACATGATAAACACGTTTCCTTTTAAGATTCCAAGACTACTTAATTGATTTAACATTGACATGTGAACGAGAGCATATTGCATGCCTTGAGTATGTTACTTCTATAAGAAAAATTAAGTAACTGTTTAACAATATGTATTTTCTTTAAAAATACTTGAATTTTATTGCCAATAAAATCATATAATCATTTTATGTTTTAATTAATTTTAGTTTATTAAAACTTTCTTTAATAAATGCAGGAAAATATTATACAGGTATAAAGGAATAGAAATTTTTTCTTCCAGTTAAAAAAGAGATGTGCAGAAAGTCAAATACACGATAATTCTGGAAAAAAAGTAATTTTCAAAAATACGTATTTTTGGTAGACGAATTCTTGTCAGTCCTTATCCGTAAATTTCAAGACTACAACTTATCCTTTACTGCTACAAAACATCCAGTTCTTGAAGAGAATTCTGTGAAAATCGTACTTCTATATCATTATTTGTTCTTTCTTCGTAGATTTTTGTACTGTCTTCCAACCCAAAATGTATCAAAATTCTTTTACATGGTGTGCAATTTTAAGAAATGTAGGATTATTTTTGTAACTAATTATCTGTTTGTTTTCTCTATGAATCCATATACATATGATTAACAATTCCCTGCACAAAATGCTTGATAAATACTTACCATCAACACAGTGTAGTCACAATTTCTTCAGAGCTATAAATTCTAGTATGTATATATATATATATATATGTGTGTGTGTGTGTGTGTGTGTGTACAGAGAGAGAGAACTCTCTTCTAAATTTTTTATCCGAAACGTTTATTCACGAATAAATAAATTTAAGCAATTTGGCAAGTTACTCTTTTTTTAAACACTAAGTTTCTTCAAAATTTATCTTTCTTGAATGACATAGGTTCTTCGTATTAATTTTAATTCAGCTTATATGATTTATTATTTTATTGAAATAAAAATAAAAATTTTGATTCAGAATAGTATTTTACGTTCAAATCATAATTCAGAACATAAAATACGCTTTGAGTTAAGGTTAGCTGTTTTTGCAAATGAAAGTGCAATATTTAGAACAATACTAAACATCCCTAGTTGCTTATTTATTACAAGTGAATCTCAAAATTTTCGATAAAATTTTTGAAATTTATAGTGGAATACTAAATAAATCTTAAGCGAGTACATTTTTTTTTTTGGAAAAAATTCATTAAAATAGTTGTTGAGAATGAATAGTAAATATATATCCAGTAGTTATGAGAATGCTTATATTAATGTAATTATTTTCCTTCTATCTTTCTTTCCTTGCATTATTGTTACGAAGTTATTCTTCCAGTCTCTTTTGAATAACATACAAAACAAAAATGAATTATTTAATTCTAAAATTGCCTTATTTAATTCTAAAATTGTCAGGGTTGAAAAGAAATTACCGATTAAAATAAGGAAGAAAAATATACCTATTTTTCCCTTTTATAATCAGGTATTTTAAAATAAAAGTTTCCATTCTTATCATAATTTTGAGAGTTAAGGTTATTAAAAGGTTTTTGGAGAATAATTTAACGATGAAAAGTAATGGTTTTTAATATATATTTTATAATCGACATTACTTAGTGAATGCTTACTTAATATGGAATATTTTATCTTGAAAGATACTTGATGTTTAATTATTAATTCAATCTTGAAGATAGGATTTCTTCCTATTCCAAGGAGTCCGATTTTAATAACTGTCATCGCCTCATTAACACTATCTTCAATGTTTTCAAACTGAGTTGGCAACAGTTGTTGAGAAATAATGAGGTTATACCTCACAGGAAGATTTACGGGGTAACTGGGTCCTCATTCGTAAATAGATATGAAAGAAACTTGACATAATTTTTGAAGAAGCATTTAATCTAAATTGAAGACACGCTATCAGTTTAATAATCTTTAATGAGTATTTTGTCGCCATTTAAATATTATAAAATAAAGAATTTCAATTTTTTTTTCTTGAAAAAGAAACATTTTGATTCCAGTCAATAGCAGACGATAATTATTTCTTTTTCACAGATTTATTTCATACAGATAATTATTTTACATCATAAGATAATTAAATGTTCGAAATATTTATTTTTGTGTGTAAATTGGATTTAAGCAAAAAAAATTAAATATTTACAAATTTTTAAAAACCACTCTATCGTCAATCCATGATGCTCGGAAATTTTTTTTTTCGTTCTCATTTCATATATATTCAGCTCACACAATTTTTTTAAGCGAATATGTCTCACTGGTTTAATCTTGATTTTTGGAATGCATCACGAGTTTGAGTTCATAGAAAATTATAGCCTTATATAAAATCATAAATTTCCTGTAATTTATTTAAGGTAATTCAAACTACATTAAATAATTAAAATGAAAAAAATATTGTTCAGGAAAAGTTAAAGGTAAAATTTAATAGCAAAATACATTAAAATTAAAAAAAGAAAAAGAAAGTAAGCAAGCAGTCTTTGACATTTGTGAAAATTCTATATATATGTTAAAAGCAAGCAAAATGAATTATTAGGAAAAAGCAACACACAGGCATTTAAAATTCAAGATATGATTACTATTTAATTAATTATATTCATCACATTATTTTCAGTATGCCTATCATTTTGGTTCTCTTTTCGATCTACTGCATGAAAGTTGTTCTACTTCAGTACAAATGCGTTAAATTTGATTTCAGATAGCCATTGTTAATTGAAATATTAGGCAGCAAAAATTAACAAATGTAAAAGATAAAATACATTTTTCGTGCTTATGTTTGTACATGTGTTACTGTATTAGAACAACGAAACACATTCTACGAAAAGTAATTACGTGAAACCAGTAATTAAATTTAAAAAAATATTTTTGTTTAATTAATTTGTATTAAAATGTTCTTATTTTTAGAATGAAGAGTTTATGAGTATGAAAGGAAAAATTCATACGTGAGCATATTAATTTTTTTTTTACTTTATAACAGTTTTAAAAATGATTTTTGATAGTGGGAAATTTTTTCTTTGAAATTCCCACTCAGTTTATTAAATTCACACACAGGTTTATTTAGTTCGACTTCGGATTTTGGGCTAACTCATAACGAAAGAATTTAAATGTAGAAGGAAAAATAAGTTTAAAAAATAAATATCAAACAAAAATTATACATATTTTAAGTTTATTAATCTGAAATGCTTTCAAAACCGATATTTTTTAGAAGTAAAAATAGTTATTTTGGTAAATACTAATGAAATGAGAAAAAAAAATTTCACTAGTTTAACTAACTTATAAAATCAACACACACACACACACACATATATATATATAATTTCAGTGAATTTACATATTATATAGCATTTATGCTAGTTTCCTTCACTGAGATTTTGTAACAGAGGCATTTTTTTATATTCAATTAAAAATATTTAAAGTAACTATTTAAAATTGATTTGACTAATTATTTCCTACACCAAATTTCTCTACCTCACCCCAATTTTGGAATTTCTAGTGTCCAATTGATGCATGATTACATCGCCAAAGGGTTCCCTTATCTATCTTTATTTTTTTAAAAAAACATAAATATTTGTATAATATATAATTCTTTATAATTTCATTTGATATACTTACGTGCTAATGAAATCAATATGCAGAGGACAAGACAATAAACTTTGGCAATCTGTAAGAAAAAAATACTTGTTATCAAAATGTAAATAAGTTTCAACAAAGATATATAAATAACATGATTTATTGATTACAAATACTGTTTCTGTATGTTAACAGATCGCTGGTAAAAGGTAAGCATTGGTAAATACCCTCACCCTCCAAAAGAAATTTTGAAAATACGAATATATATATATATGTATATATATCTTTACATGATTTAACTTTGCTTAAAATAATTTACTGAAAATAAAAATAAAATTAGAACTATATTGGATTTTTAAATTCTTAAAGCAATTCGAATATTTCAGGATATCCAATATTTGTCCTATAATACATGAAAAAAGAATTGTTTCTATTTGTTAGCAAGTAGAATGTTTACAACGGAATTTAGAAATTTTAAACAAAAAAGAAAATGGTTTTTAAAGAAGAAATATGTTATTTTGATTTCATTATTTTCTTATGAAAATAGCACACTCTCTACTTTTTTTTTTTTTTTTTATCCTTTTAGAATTCTTTTCAAGAAAAATGTACGCCTGCAACTAAAAAAGTGATTAATTGAAAAAAGAGTAATAACGGGAAAATCCATTATAAACTGATGTTCTTGACCACAAAGGTCAAGATCATGCGAAACGATTAATTTAAATTGTTTATTTTTCGAACACACTTATTTGAAAAGTTGAAACAACAATACCAAACAATTGCTGTAGGAAGTAAAATTAAATTTTATATAAATAGCTATTTTCAAAACTATTCACGAAACCTTAAAGTTGCAAGCTGAATCAAAACTCTAAAAGGGAAAATTTCCTTATACTCATATTTTAAAGAATGTTTGAACTAATTTTGTATATTTTTCATAGCTTATGTTTATTATTGTGAAAATTCGGTTTTAAATTCTCATTGAGTAAGTTTTTAAAATTTTAGATTTTGCTGAAACAAAATCAAAAGAGTTTTACTTATGCTTGACTTCTACTTATCTAGGTGTCATCTCTCATATCATACAATTGACGACAAGAATAGATCGGAGCTTATTTTTTCAGATAGCTCTTTAAATTTTATACAGCTCATATTTATAGCAGTAATTATGCAATTTTACTGTAATATACATGACATAGAAATAAGGTTGTCAGTCTAGGGCTTCTGATATCTGGGAACATAATAGTCAATCCCGGAATTCCTGTGTTAGGTTACTTAATTTAATACATCAAAATTAAGTAACCTAATAATTTGTTATTTTTAATCAGTATCAATAAATAATTACAGAAAAATAAGGATAATTATAAAAATTATATAATTTATTCTCTTACATATTGAACTACAAAATACAAATAAAATGTATTAATTATTCATTTCAAGATATGGTTTCAGATAGCATTAGTAATATATGCTTTTATCACTCAGCCTAGTCCTTAGCTTTGCTATGAACAACCCGCTAGTAGAAAATACCCTCTCGGTTTCAGATGATATTGTAGGAATTATTTTCAAAGCTTTGTCGAGTTTTATAATATTTGATAATCAATTTATTGTTGAGTCAAATAGCTACAATTCTTGCTTTACTATCTTGCTCCAGGTAGAAATGTTGCTAGTTGAACAATGTAGGGCCTTTGCCTTTGAGTGAATCGTTTTTTCTTATGTTTCGTCCAATGCCAAATATTTCCGAAGTTTCCGTGCTCTCTTCTTGTGTGTGCAAACAGTTGGACAAAATCTCGTCTTTCTCGAAAAAATATGTCTTGTCAAAATTATTTTAGCTATTTGAATCAAAGAGTTTTTATTTAGTAAAGGTGATATATCGACAGTAACTGCAACATCATCGTACATACAACTACAATTTAAGTATTACAGTTATCAACTAAACTAGCATTGCGTCTCTCACTAATTCTTTGGATCAGAGAACATTTCATAATCTTAACGAATTCTGAGTTATGTTGGTTCAACTCTCCAAAAATGAAAGTAAATACTCCTTCAGCATTTATCAAAGTTGCGTTTTGACTGCATATTTTCTCTTGGCCAATTTTTCCTTGCCTCAAGTCTGCTACAAATGTAGTCAGAACTTCAAACTAATCAGCCAAAATGTGTTGTTCTTTTTTAATATTCAATTCAGGCTTTTGAAATTTCTAGTATTAGCCTTAAAAATCATTCAAGCATTGTCAATAACCACTCCAGCATATTTTGGTGTCCAAAAAAAATCATCTTTTCACATCTAAACTCTTCATTAATATAATTTTGTAAATTATCATTTTTGAGGTTCCATTCTAACGTACATTTCATTCCATTCTCCCGTAAATAAACACTGGCAAAAGATTCATGGCAGCGGCAAATTACATGAACACGCAGTAAGGGAATCGTGTCCTATAATCAGAAGAAAGGTACATTCATTTATTTATCCCCCACTTTAAATTTAATCTATCTTGAATATCACCATGATGATATTTGATAACCTTAATATCATAAAGTGTTTTGGAAATAGATACATTTTCCAAAAAATATGTTTATTTACAAGATCTTATTAATCTTTATAGGATTCCACGCCTTTATTCGCATATATTTGGGCCCTAAATACAATTTTATATTCAAATTAAACAAGATAATCAGGAACTATGCACATGTTTGTAAAAGCAGAATTGAGCGCATAACAATACTATAAAGTTAAATATACAATTATAAAACTTTTTCTAAAAAAACTAGGATTCAATCCCTCTTCGTTATTTAAAAAAGCAGCAAACAAAACTCTGCAAGTATTTTCCCAAAATTGCATCCAATTAATGCAACATCTCTCTCTTAAGATATCGGTTTAATCACTTTTATTAATAGGGAAGATTCAGTTTAATTTTTCAGACTCTCATTTATGAATTTCAAATAGCTGCAAGAGGAAATAAATTACGACAGTTAAAAAAAAGTGTTGAAGATGTATATTGTTGCACACCGACGCAAATTTCAACTTTTACTCGTGATAGAGAAAGTGGTTCGGTTGGTTGCAGCTTGTCTGACGACTTTCATTAACTTCTAAAGAGAGTCAAAATATCTATTCATTATATTCTCATGGTTATTTTTTGGCGGATTATTTCAGATTTTTTGTAAAGAAGGCTTTTGAAAAAATTTGCTATCCAAAAGTTAAACAAAATCCAAGAAGAATTAAAAGAAAAAGATGTTCCTTCTTTTATATTTATAATTATCATTGAACTTATAATTGAATTTGATGCCAGTCAGAGAGACATGTTCATCTTATTTTGAAAACAGTGATATCAGTTTAATGTCATGAAAAATTTTATGCTTATCTATAGAATAATTATCTTAATTAAAATATTAAAAAAAATCAAAGTTGAAATGTTTCATTTTTAGTTTCGCCATTAATGCTATAAAAAAATTTCAATATCGCAACTTTTTTTTTATTTAAACAATGAGCTTCTTTTTTAAAATTTTTATATTTGTGCGATATACTATATTTAACAATGGATTTTCGAACAAAATTGAAATAGTTTATTATTCAAAGAAAAGTTTCTTCGAATGCTGCCTGGAAATTCAATCCGAAAACCTTGCAAACTGAATACGATTAAACTGAAAAAAAAAATTAAATAAATTGTATATTTAAAAAAAAAATTAAATTAAAAAGAATTAACTTTTTGGATGGAAAATTATTACAATGTTCTAAAACAAAATTAAAAGAAAACAGGCATTTAATCAGTTAATCATTCATGTTTTTATTGCAACTGTTTTGTTGTTATGTATATATATATAAATTATTGCCTCAATTTATAAAAGTGACATACCCATCATTATATCCAATCAATAATGATTGAGAACCAAAAGGCTGAGTGGTAAACATAATCAGAATCCATTTGAAAAATGACGAGAAATTCAATAAAAATATGTTCCCACGGAGATAGAATAGAAATATATCAGTCTCTTTTAATGCATCGTGCAAAAAATTTAAGACACAGCATTTTTTTTTCTATTGACAGCAATAATTTATTTCTTTAGCTAGCGTGACATATAATTTTGAAAAAGGTAGTCGACCAATCTGTCATAATTTTCTCCAGTTTTTCGTTATGTTGTTAAGCTTCATTCGTTAAGTATATAAATTGCATTGGGATATATTTTTATTGGGAGATAAGGTCAAATGTATATGTAACAATAGTTCTTATTTTTCAAAGAGATTAAACTTCGTAAGTTAAATGCATAACATCTGCTAAACCTAATCTTTAACATTTAATATTAAGACTAAATGCGCATGCGTTGTTTCATTAATTAAATAGAATAAACATACAAATTTTTCAATGAAGTTTAATTATGAATTTTACTATTGGTTATTGGATTGATCGAAAACTAAAATATAGAAAAAAATGTTAAATACAAAAAAAATAACACAATCAATCATTACATTCATAAATTTAGTTTTTAATCATACAACTAACAATAAATTACTCATCAACCGTAAGGTAAGAAAGAATTCTTCATAAATTGACGAGTTCTTTTTATAGTTAAATATTAATAATTTTTAATGTTATGAACGATAAGGTAATTTTGTTTTCTGTCGATATACCTATTATCGCCAGAAATCAGTTTTAAGGAAAATGTTTGAACTATCTAAATTTAATTACTTTTTTTAACATTACTTAAACTACTTTTTTGTTTTTCCGTTTCATTTATACAATAATTGTCTCTCAAATTAATTAACAGAATTTATGTATTAGTTAATGAAAAATTTTACTAGTATGATTTCATTATTACAAAATAAACCTTAATTACCAACACATGCAAAATAATGTGACGCAAAAAGAATTTTAAAATATAAAAACCTGAATTCTATAACCTCTATTTTTCAAAGGAGTCTTTGTATTTTCGTCTTAAATTTTAACTTGTTACAATTTACTTCTAATATCGATAAGACAGTCTAAATTAGACAGACAAATTCTTACTTTTAACAAACATCTAAAAGAAAGAACACAAAATAAAAAAAAATTCGGAGCACGTGCGTTTTTAAAATTATGTCTCTGACACTTTTCTAGAATTTCTTACTTTCTATTTATGGCCCATTTTAACTGTTGGTTTAATCACGTCATGGGGAAAGAAAAATGTTGTGCGCATGAAGAATCATTAAAGAGCGTGAACGAAGAACAAATGTTAGACATCAAAAAAGGAAGAGAGGTAATAAATAATAAAAATAGTCTTTTATTGAAAAATAATAGAAAAGATGATTATCAATGCACATTAGAAGGATTCAGATGTTATTTCTGTCTCAAAGATATGAATATTTCAAAAAATATTTTAAACGAAGTATAAACATTTACATAGATTTACTAAGGTATTTCAAATGCGTTTGTGAGAAAGAACTTTACATTTCGAAACAAAATTTTCTTGGTAATTCGTTCAGCTGTCAGCAATTTAGTGGCGAATTAAAATATTATCATTGCAATATTTTTAATAAATTCTAAAAACACGAAGTACATTTGAGAAAACACATTGAAAATTTTATGTAGGTAAGAATATTGCTTTATTTTGTATAATAAATGAATTTATGAAACATCCACTAAAAAATTATCCGTCTTTATTTATAAAAATATCAACAGAAATCATATTCAAAAATTGGCAGACGAATATTTTTTGATTTAAGTAAACTATTAAATCATATGTGACAGTCAAAACAGAATTTCCTCATCACATAATATTAAATTAGAATAAATTATTTGGTGTACTTCAAAAGTTGGTTAAAAGAAAGATTTGTTTTTATTCCGTAAGATTTAAAAGCCAGGTATTTTCATAAAATGACAAATTCCATTTATCTGACTATATATTTAAACACTATTAGAGAATAGAATATTTTATATGGTAAGAAATTTATGTTTCAGAAAACTCATAAATCGTATAAAATTGTAAAGCACCATATAATAGGTCGGAACTGCAGTATACGAACGATATTACCCAAGCAAAAAGACACGATTTCATAATTCCTCTCTTCAGATCATTCTATAATAAAAATTTCAACTTATACGATAATATTGTTTGTTGCTCAATCATATCGTATGATGAAATTCGAATTTTATTCAAATAAAAAATATGAATGGAAAGTTAAAAGAAAATCTTTGCCTTTCGGCATGGGTGTGTCGGCATTTATATCACTTATACAGGGTTAAATTCCAATCGCTTAAATATGAAGAATAATTTTCTGGTTCTGAACTTTTCACCCAACGTGAAGTTATTCGATAGGGGGAACGTAACTGTTTCGCTTTAAATAATTCACAAAATAAAATTTATGGGTGTGGAGTATAATAAAAATCATTCATGTTAAAAAAAAAACTCTACCGAATTAGAAAGACAATCGTGGCTGATTTTGTACCTCTTATAAATAAATAACTTAACATTCCAGAATGTATCAGACAGTTTTGAATTTTAGCATGTTGTTCTGATTTTGCACTACTTCACAAAATGTTTGGAGGTTCTTAAATACCTTGACTAGTTAGTGTTCATTATACAAAAAAGTCACTGAATTCTTGAATAAAATTCTCGGCAAGTATTGAAAACATTTGTTGGAAAACTTCTAACAATGCTTGATATTTACAAAAATGAAAATGACTAATTAGTGGACTTACAAGAATTAAGGTGGATTGCATTGAGAAAACTTTTGGTTTGAAAGGATACGGAATGGGTGCAATATGTTTCATAATATGTTACGTAGCAAAATACATTAATTTAGAGAAAAAACACCAAAAGGAATCACATGAAAATATAAGGTTCTGAGGTAGAATGACTTGAGGTTTAATCACGTCTGCCAGATGTAAATGCATTTATGAAACATTTTCAAAAATTAACATTTCGCAGACAAGCGATAAATGTTAAATGTATAATTCCTATATGAAGACAAGTTAATGAACAAAACTAATGAAATATTAAAAGGCTTTGTGTTAATCATATAATCCAGATGAGACTATTTTGTTTCAAGATTCATTTAATTTTTTTGACACAATTTTTCTGTCCTTTTTTTCAGATAAAGCAGATTTTTTTTGTGTATTTTACTTTTTTAACTGGAAGATCCAAAGTTCCGAATTTCAATTCAGAATACATTGTCCCTCTTACACACAACACACTTTCTCCTTATATATATGTAATGCTATAATTGAAAATTCATGTCATAAAGAACTAGTCATGTCACAATTCTTACATTATAGGATCTAACTTCCATATTTTTGGGTGAATATGTATTAATATTGTATAAATAATAAAAATACAGAAGAAGCATGCATATAATATATTATTTAAAATTAAGTATAAGAATTAATAGAACTTATTAAGTATTTACATATGTATTAAGACTAATATATATTCTTAGATACTTATTATATATAATTTTTTCTAAAACGGAATTTAGAATTACACATCAATGGGATAAAAGGGGGAAATAAACTAGGCTTAAGGTCAAAAAATTATTTATTTATTTCACATCTAAAGAAAAAGAAAATAATGGTTTTATAAAAAAAATTAACTGCGGAAAAAAAAAGAAGGAAAGAGAAAAAAAATTCTCTCTGGAGCTTAATCTGAATTTCTATCTTAATACTACATTCGGCTTGAATTATATTTTATTCTTCCCTACTTCCTTTTTTATATATATTTTACAAGTAATTTGTTTATGATCAATACGTCATGTATATACTGTAGCAAGATTTATATGAAACAAAGAAATAATTTAAATAACCTTAATAACCATATTGTTATCAAGAAAAGAAGAAAAAAAAAAAAAACCGTGAAAAAAGTAACATTCCATGTTTGAACACTCCCACGAATACCTTATTTTGAACAATGAATATCGAAATAATTCGCCTCAAACAGTGAAAGTGTCATTTCTGTTTTTAATCCTTTTGTTCTGAGGGCGCGGTTTATTCAAAAACCAGGAAAAAATGCAGAGCGTCTTTAGGATTTCATAGGAAACTCGAAAAGTGGTCAAGCAGTTAAAAACTATTTCGAACAATAAGAACTCACTATCGATTCTAATTTTAGATATGCTTCAAAACATTACTGATTGCTTACATGTTATAGTTGAATTTACGAAAAAGAATTTCTAAAAAAACATAAACTAGGAAGTATATTTGCAACACATATTAAATTAAGATGTATAACTTTCATTACTTTTTTTACTGATTACAGATTATATATTCTCTTTTTGTTGAAAATACCCTGTTTCCATCAGTATGCATTCTGGGTCCCATAATTCAAATATTATATTTTTTTTTCATAAGAAACAGTTTATTACTGGTGCTATTGTAAAGGTTATAAGCATATTCATTGCTCACTTATTTAAAATATCTTGAGGTACATAATTTCTTTGATTTTTAACTTTTCATTTATATGTTATTAGCCAGAAGTATATATATATATATATATATATATATCTTGGGTGTAGGTGTGATGATAAATTTTAATTATATATATTCCAACTTTCTTCTTGTTAAAATATTCTTAAAGCCAAGTCTTTTAAAATTAAAACTATTGTACTTCCACATTTTACTAATGTAGAGCTTCCTCTTTAATAATCACAAATATTTACTAGAAAGATCATGAAATCCATGTTAATCGCCGAAATAACAAGATTTAGAGGAGAAGTCCCCCCCCCCCTTTCCTTAGAATATAAAAGATTTCGGCTGGATCGATGTAACGTTTTCTTTCTCTGCAGACACCTGCTGTACAAGATGCACAAAAATTTCAAGAATGTCAATAAAACTGAATATAATTTGTTCTAGTTACTTCCAAATTTGAAGACGAAATTCGTTTCTAAAAGTCGAATGTATGTTAGAATTTAACAAAGAAATCAAAAGCTTTAAGTATAGGAACAACTTTTTTAAACTTGGTGTCTTTTTTTCTTATTATTAACGAATTCACAGACGGAATAACAAGCTACCCGCTCACTAGGTCCAACATGAGTTAAATTTAGTTCACGAGAACAAGAACATTAAGTATTGAGGTGGGTATGACTTTGTCAGCTGTCGGGACGATATTAGTCACTGAAATATTACCGACTTTTTCAACTGTCGGTAATTAGGTAAAATTTTCAAACAAAACCGATCCAAAAAATTAACAGAAGTTGTTTAAATTGTAAATATAAAAAAATTCATAATTCTAAGGTTATTTTATTTTTTTCTCGTATTCTGTGATGAAATTATGTGAAAATTAATTGTATTCTGAACATTAAAAATGTAAACAAAATGTAACAAATTTACAGCAAATTATTGTACTTGCACACGAATAATTTTCACAATGAAAATACATCTACAATATGTATAATTAAATAAGTAATTTATTTGTTATCATGCGTGATTAAAACAAATAAGCATGTAAGAAGCATAACTGATTAACTCTTTGATCTTCTAATTGTGTTCTGATTTTGGAGCAAAATAATCTTGTCGTCGAAGAAACTTTTTTAGATTCCACAATTGTAGACTTAAATAATAAAACTAAGGAATCGTCCACTATTTGAAAGTATTTCTCCCTTATATTTTCCAGTTTAAAATACTCCAGCCTATTATAACGATTTTTTTTAAAAAAATATTTTGTGTTTGTCAGGACGAATTATCATGTTGCATTTCTATTTTTTGTTTTGTTTTATTAATAAATTAAATTTCTCTTTCATGAGTAAAGTAAATGCAGATGTCAAAGGATAAGTGTTTTATAGTTATTTGCGCAAAACCGAATTATACCGGTAAAAACAATATAAAATTACCGATAGAAAATTTAGACTAAAATCTGCAATTCACCAGTAAAACGTTAAGCCAGTTTACTAGTATTGTAATTCATAGACGAGATAAAACTTTACAGAAAGTCCTAAATGAGTCTGATTTTTTACTCGGTCCGTAAACGAAAATTATGTTAATGCCAGTCCCACCCCACATATACCCATCCAATACATTTTTCACTTAACAGTGCTGACTCAGTCCCTGTCTAATCGATCAAAACGCCAGTCTGTTCTGATTTCTCTTTTTTTTCTAGACTCTTATTCAAAAAAAAAAAAAAAAAAAAAAAAAATAAGCCGCAACAGTTTTTGCAGTAAAATTCATTTTTCACTTTAATTCGGGGCCATTCGATAAGCCAAAACGCTCTTAAAGTAAAACTATGGTTTCCTAGGAAAGCGGAACCGTGATCTGGTGGTCCCAATATTGCACATTGCGATGGATGAAGGGCCTAAATCGTTGTCAATGCAAATCAGTTGGAGAGGTTTCCTTATGAGTGTTGAATGTGAGGAAACCACGTCGCTGGTTCGCATGTAAGTAAGATTTAGTGACGTCGTCCATCGCAATATTACGAACGCTAGATAACGTCATCAATTTCTTAGGAAACCGTAGCTTAACTACCATGCGAGAGCTACGACGTGAACGAGTTAAAAATAGTTTCTACCATTTAATTTTAAACACGAATTATTCTTAAAATTATTTTACGTATTAACTGAATATTAAAGTTAAAGACAAATATTTTTGTTTTAGTTTTCGGTTTACATTTCGGGATTCCTTATTTTTTTGAAATTTTTTTTAAAAAAAATCCCTCTCATACTTACACATAGCTTTGAACAATAAAAAATGAAAAATATAAATTGATAAGCATTCAACAACTTTTAAAGAATGTCTTTAAATGATTTATATACATGGCTATACGAGGTGTAGCTATTAAATAACGAGACTGTGGTGCTAGATAAAAAGTACGCATGCGCCAAACGCCAGCGACTGACAGTTGTTTTAACTTGAAGGCTTCTCTTTCGAATGCAGTGTTTCGCGTTTCTGTAAATAAATTCTAATGCATTCGTTCGCATTAGAGTTATTTTTTTTGTGTGTCGCCGGAAAAATTATAAGCGAGAAACGAATTGTTAAGAAATTTCACACGAAACTTGGAAAAACCGCTAATTAATATTTTTTTGAAAGTAGTGAATGGCAATGAATGTTAATTGCGTGCACAGGTTTCTGAGAGATTTAAGCGTTTTCAAGATGGCCGAGAAAATGTTGAAGATGATTCACGCCCGGATCGCCCTCCCACGTCAATAGGAATTGGAGAAGAATCCGTAAAAAAAATTGTCCACCAAGAAAATGCTCCGGCTCATTGCACCTGGTCAGTCAAGAAATTTCTAGCCAAGTACAACATTCCAGTCTTAGAAAATCCACCTTATTCGCCGGATTTTGAGCCATGCGACTTCCTACCTGTTTCCTGCATTAAAGGGAACAAGATTTGAGTCGGTTGAAGCAGTGAAAGTGAAAGCGGTACACGTCCTGAAGAAGTTGACAAGATTTCCAGCATTCTTTAGAATAATGGAAGATTCGCATGGAACTTTGTAGTGATACAGAAAGGGTGTATATTGAAGGTGATGATACGTAAATATGTATGACATGAAAATAAAATGGTCTCGTATATATAAATTTTATAATTGAAACATCAGGGTGTGAATGAGATGATTTATAAACTATATATATATTAATTTTATCTTCAAATCTTTTGATCTATTTGTTCATAAATAACACACACACACACACACAAAAGATTTTCAATGTGAGTGAAAACTTTTTCTCAAAGCAAAAAATCAAGAGCTTTCCTGTTTCTTCCAACTTTCTACAAGTCTGCAACGCGGATAGTTTATATTTCAAAAGTTCGGGGATGGGGGAGTTTAAGAAAAAAGTTGTCGAGCTCTTTTTTTTTTCCTTATGGAATCAGAAGGAACTAAATATCTTCCGATACTAGGTCAGCAGTAAAAGGCGGAAGTTTTGATGATGAGACGACTCAGTCATCAACCTTTAACTGTATAATAGAACAACCGGAGATGAAAAGGAATCCACTCTTTCCTCTATAATTTATAGCCTCCGGTGCATTTTAAATAGGATAGGCGGCGGTACTGATTTTTACAGATTATTTCAGCTATTGTGTAAGGTGATAATTAATGTTTAATCGTTAGTTTATAGCCGGAAATCGATAAATACCTTAACAATTAACAGAGATTCAAAGTGTAATTTTGATTCTATGAGACCTTTTCATGTCGTATTAGTGAAAAGAATGTTAACTTCATTGTTGACGACAACAATTATTTGATTATTCTTTTATTTTTCTTTAAAAAAATTTACTCTTTATCACCAAAGATTTTGAATTTTTGCTTAAAATCTACAAATAAGTTTATAAATCGTTAACATAACAGCATAAACAACTATTCTATACAGAAGTTGTGTGACGTAAAATGTTTACATAGTGTCAGCTGCATATTTTCGCCCGAAACAAAAGTCTGTTTTACTAATCCAACAGTCCCCGTAGTTGTAATCCTAGCCAAATGACGAGGTCGACACTTCAGTCATGCTCCTCATTTACACCATGTTAAAGTGAGGATACAGAGCCCGTGACATATTAGACGTGCGTAAGCTCTTGCTGAACAACGGTCTTAGATTGGAATTGCGAGGCGCAAACTTCAAACCTTGAATGTCTCGTCTTCTCATCTAATGTGATTAAATAAATTCACAGAAAACGGATACATTCGTAAAATCATAATGTTTTTGAAACAAATTACTCTATCAGAGAGAGAGAAAGAGAGAGAGAGTTGTATGCTATTTCATTAAGTTTATACGATCTTCCAATCACTGTAATAATTTTGAGCTTGTTAAGGTAAGTGTCTCGCGAACAAACATGAGTGATAAGAAAGTTGTTACACTATGCAGTTGATTTGGGTTATGTTTTGTTTGAGAACAAATCCTGTTATATGTAACTGATAAGATAATTAAATAAAATGGCGTCACTGAATACTAGGCAAAGGATGATTCTGACAATATTTCAACTAATTCTCATGCAACGACTTTGTTCTGGTACCTTTGATATCAACGATAAACAACTTCAAATGGTCGCGGATAACTTAAAAATGGATGAATGTCGTAAATTGGTTGAATCCTTACACAAGCAAGGTTTTGATCTGCCTCAACATCTAAAAGGTAAGTATTTCTCTAGAAAGCATTTCAATTTAGTGAGTCAACGAGTTATTTAATGTTCTATTTCAAATTAAAGCTAAGAATTTACTTTAAATTTAATTAAATTTAATCGTGGTTAAGTACTATGTAAAAAATGAATTGACAGTTGGCATTTTGCTTTGTTTTCCCTTCGTAGATTTAGCTGTAGAAGCAAAAGCTTAATCATCTAACTTATTTTAAAACATGAAATTCTTAGCTTAATAATCACGGTCAACGAAAACGTTTGGCTTCAAACAAAGAGAGCCTTTCAATCGAGTTCTTGCCGAGAGTGAAAGTTGAGGTTTATGTCGCAAGACCCAAATTTAGCTATATTAAGCCAAGCAATGTGTATGTGATCTATAAGTTAGAAAAAAAAGGTAAAAAGTGGTCGACGAGAAGAAGCAAACATTGAGAAAGATCGATATGGCATCCTAGCGCACGTCACTGAAGACCCATTCAAAAAAGGGCAACTAGAGTGACTCGGAGTCGAAGAAGGCACGTTACTGAAGATTTTGCCAAGTATTTTAGACCACGCCTTGGCTACTGAAAACATTGTTGCGCCAATTAGCTTGATTAAAATAGGTTTAGTAAATTTGCATTACAGTTATTATTCGTTGCAACTAGCGTGCTTTTGTCATTTTGTCCCTAAGGCGTGGGTGAAGATGACCATTTTTCACACTTGGGGGGGGGGGGCGCGTTATTAAAAATTTTAAAAAATTTATTATGATAGTAATAGTACCCTTTAGTTTGGTGCATGCATTGAAAAAAACCAAGTGAGGAAAATGAAAATGTAAAATGAAGTATTGATAAAACATACGTTATAAAGAATATCCTACCGAAATAAGTTTAGAACCGTAACATTTCCCTCTTTTTAAAAGACTTTTTCCCAAGAATGAATTGACTTAAGGAACAATTCATTTTGTTTGATGTTTTGATAAAATTCCGTTCAAGTAAGCTTAAAATTATATTTGGTCATTAGCCCGCCCTTTAAAATTTCAACCTGTCATGTAATTTTATCACTGATACACATGTTGGATACTAAACTGAAACATGTTTTGTAGCTCTGTGTTAGTAGAATGTTTGTGTTTGCCAGAAACTAATTCCACAATGTTCTCATAGAAAATTTCTATCACTTCCGTTTCCTTCCGAGGTCGATATTCATATTATCCGAGCAAAATTTAAGCATTTTATTATCCAAAATATGTTTTTTAGAAATTTCTACAATATATTCACAACTATGTCAAGTGTTTCTTTTGGCAAATCCTTTACTTCTAATGTTGATGCAGGACTGGTTTGGAAAACGTATGTTTATGGCAATCAGTTTTATTTTCTAGTGGTTGATGCGTCCGAACAAAATAAAACAAAATTTGCATCATTTGAATATCCTTCAACAATTAGTTCGTTTATGGCATCTCTCAGAGGTTTATTTCTTTACGTACGTGAGGGCATCATGACCTTGAGGTACCCTAGTGATCATTTTCGTTGCCACGGCGTTTACAATCTTTCGTAAACATGAGTGACACGCTATCAGGATTATTTTCCATCTCAAACCCTTCTTGAAAATCCATTTGAACTTTTTTTTCATATCTAGATTACAATTTAAACATATGTTTGGTGCAACTTAGCCAAATTTGATGCTTGTAAGCTTTATATCTATAAGCCTTATCCATCACACACAAGCGGCATCGGTAAATTATTTGTTATAGATTCATATTATAAAATTCGAAAACAATAGAGCCCAAATGCTGCCAAATGAAGATAATCTCAAATGAATTTGGCTTAAATTCCGAGTATTAAAAATTGATTATAAAAATAAATTTCACTTTAAGATATAAAATTATGCAAGTCTCTTTAAAGTTTAATTTACATGAGAGTACATAAAATAAGATTTCACTTTTTCTAAAAATAACTTCGTTTTTAACACCCATTGCAGATCGTTGTTCTGACTCCTAACTCACAGTGTAGCAGAAAATTTTATAGCAGTGTAATTTTATAACAGTAACATTGTTGTTTACATTTGACTGACGGTCTTCAAATGGAAAAATGTTCACCTGCCTACAATGCACCGTAAACATTTAGACTGAATAGATGAGATTCTTTCATCCATTGGGAATCTAGAGGGAGGGAAGACAAATGCAGAACTTAATACTTCAGTCGACGACTTCTTAAGCCTAGAAAGCTTTTCACAAAGACCTACATCCCAAATCACATCTCTCCAAATAAAACACCATAACTCCAAGGAACCCTAGTGATCATCTGGTTTACCTTCTTTGGTAAGTATAAGTGGCGCGCCCACTGGTTACCCTAGCGATTCTTCTCTATTTTCGAACCTCCTTGCAACCAATTTATATCTCCCCGCCATCCCTAATTCGTTCACACGCCTAGATCACAGCATTTTGTGCCATAAATGACTATCACTAGTTTGTCTCAGTAATTTTTCCCTCCCGTTTAGTGCGTGAGTGACAGTATTTTTAATAGCGCAAGAGACAGATGGGGTCATGGTGCGCCAAACAAGGTAAATTTATTGTCAAGATGTTTAGAAAAATTTACAAAAATATAGTAATTGGTTGATAAGAAGGAAGGTCGAAAGTAGAGAAGGATCGCTAGTACATTCTGGAGAAACATCATCCGTATTTACCAAAGCCAGTAAACCACAAAAGGAATAAAAAGTCATTAGGGTGCCTACCTGAAGGCAAGCTCCTGAAAGTCCTATGATATAATCCCCAGAGGCAGGGTGATCGGCTATACCCTAGACACGGGGTACCCATTTTAGTCGCCTCTTACGACATGCATGAGCTACATTGGCACTATTTGTTTACACCCGGGTGTCTCATGTCTAGATCAGCTTTACCTTGTTTGGCGCAGCACAGCCACATTTGATTCTTGCGCCATTAAACTTAACCATTACTCACTCCAAATTTAAAAAAAAATAATCAGCACTACATTAACGCTATTTGGACGCTAGATGAAATCACACTGTCACCACTCTCCCCACCCACCCCAAAAAACATGCATTGTAACATCACAAATTGCCACCTTTCGTGAGAGATAATCATACTTTATTTTTAAAAACAAAAATGAACTGTACTCTTCACAAATCACATGACAAAATAGCATTTGAATTAATTAATACAAAAGTTAAGACAAAATAGCATTTTCAGCTTCATAAAAATTTAAAACTTTGTCGTATGTCTCTTTCTTAAAAAAGTTCATTTCTTCAGTGGATCCCCATATTTATGAAGTGTTGCATAAGCTCCGATTCAGGATTACACCATAAACTCGCAACGGAAGCTCAAAAGAAGAATACTGTCAATCAGTTCTATAAACCTGTCACTGCAAAACGTCCAAAATATTCGTCGTATATTTGAAATCGGGGTTACATGCTGGCCAGTCGAAAATTTTAACTATTGAACAAAGTCTTTGTACACATCATCATGTGCACTATCGTGTTGAAATTCACATTGGAGACCGGCTCGTCAAGTGATAATAAAAATTATCCTCTAGTATATGTATGTACTGTTGAGGACTTTAGAGACCATTAATGAAGGTTATATATACTTTCCTATTGTAGCAGATTACAGTCTAAATCGACAGTGAACTCACCATCTGTAATGCGAATAATTGGTTCCTCACACAAAATATTTTTAGTCCTTTCATCCATAACGCCCTTCAAGAATCTGCCATTTTCATCGCAGAAAACATCAAGTCAGTTTAGTCAACATGACATACACGCAAGAGCCTATCTTTGTTAAGTGCTAAATTTTCAAAGCTGTTTTTCATAATTTATGGAAATACAAGTACTATTGAATTTTTTTCTCGAAAGAATCTAAAAGCTGATTACGCTGATAAAGAGGATCTTGATATACTTTTAGTTTGTTCCTTTTGCGTAGATGGCAGTTTTTGGATTCTTTTATCTTTAATGTGAGAACTTTCTGATAGATGTATTGCTCGGTAGATAGACTTTTCGGAATGCTGAAAGAGCTGCAGTTTCCGATACATTTCCTCCCACCGATTTCGACTTCCATATTCTTCAGAATTGACTTTTGCCGCTAATCTTAAGTAACCGATGCTATCGCATAGGAGAACTTAAATACTAAACAGAGGTGACGTCATTTTGAGCTAATTTGCATATTTCGATTATGGGTTGAAAAAATTCTGGATTACGTTCAAAATGATGTAAACCTGAATTCCGCTTTTTTCCCCAAAAACTTATTTTCATTACGATAAACAACTTTGTATTTGATACTAAAGCGTTCGAAAAATATTTACTTCTTTGACAATTCTTTTAATTCAATGATTCGTTAAAAATTTAGAACACATTTGGTCAACATGTAAATTTTTAGGATATAGTGCTTATTTGTATTGTGTGAAAATTAGGAGCACACACACAATGAGTCTTATCTAATGTATTGGTTTCATTATATGATTTAAAATTGTATTGATGGTAATTTTGACCAATTTAGTACTTGCGAATTATCCAGCGGACCGTAAAAATTAGCGAATCTCCCACCAAATACTTGCTAGTCATTTCGTTGACTAACAAACTCGAATGATTGTTGCATTGAACATCTCAGGCTGTTTGTTAATGCGTGACACAAAGGTCACTAACCACACACGATCGATAAGTCTCGTAATTTTGAAGTACAATCAGATGACGAGATCGACATCCGAGTTGGTACACTATTCTACATATCTACGCCACGCCAACGGGATACCTTGGAACTTCGATAGATTTAAGGTACATCAACCCCTCAACATGATACGCCTTAAATTGAATCAGAATTCGAACACACAACATGGTTGAAAAATCGCCAGTCACGAGCTGGACACCACGACCACTCGACTTCCGCGACTAACTGGATATTGTTTATTTATTAAATGTTACTCCGTTGCTTATTCCTGTCTGACGCAAAGATCCATTGATCCCAACTAACGCGCTTTGTAGTTTTGAACAGAAGTTAGAGACGAAGTCGGCACCTGAGATGGTATCCCAATCACTACACTTACACAATGCCAACTCTCGTTATATTCAAAAGTAACAACAAACGAATAATATTGTTTACCAAATCGCACCATCCGTTGACTAATTTTATTTGGCGAAAATAATTGAGAAGGAAATGAAAAATACTAACGAATTATATATTTGGATCAAATATTTAAGCGAAATGAAGGTATTTAAAAACAAATATGCACATAACACATATCAAACATTTCAGAATATTCTCATATTCATTTTTACTTTGAATCTTTTTTGTAGGTGACTCAGAGCCTAAGCAAGTCTCATGTTTACGCCTTTTACAACATTGGAACACTCACGAAGGAAAAGGTCAAACGTTTCACCAATTGGCACTCAGGCTGAAGCAGCAGGGACATTTCAATATTGCAAAACAGTTGTCCCTTTCTGTATCCCATGAAAAGGTTAGTGAAGTCCAGGACCTTTTCCTCAAAGACCCATTTAAGTCTAGGATCCACACCAACTCTCCACTTTTGCAAGACAGTCCACATGTTGAAAAATTGCCATACCAGCAGAAAATTGATCTGTCATGGACATTTTTCGATTGCATACAAATGGCTCTTTTTATTCTGATGTCTCTAACGTTCACAGCTCTTGCTCTTCTGGCTTTCCTGAGACTCTTCTTGCCCGATTCTTATGCGCGAATGAGAACATCATTGTATCAATCATTCACAGGAAAACCACCGGGGGAAGATGATGTATTTTTCATTATGTAAAAACATTGTTTTTCGCGGAATCAGGGTAACAAACAAACAAAAAATTATTATTTAAATTTGATGTAATTTATAATTATAATTAAAATTGTATATGAAATATAGCTACGGAATATTGACGGCAGTCCGATGTCAGGAAAAGACACGAATATATTATACCTTCTTGGAGAATACTTCAAGAACATGTATGGTAGCATGGAATCTGATATAAAATGCTTTGCTTGTTATTAGTAAAAAAATATATGAATATCTAAGTAAAATTCAATGTATTATGTAATCTCTCTAGAAAATTAACCTAAAAAAATTAATTCTTTTTAGCTTTCCACAGCCATTTTGTCACATATTCCATTCAAATCGGTTATTTAAAATAAAACAAAAACTTGTAGTGCAAAAGGAATAAAATAAAAATGTTATTCGTTGAAAGTCCTTAAAACTTGTATCACAGGAAAAAAAACTGCAAAATATCCCAAATGATTTCACTTTTTAAAAAAATGAACATCTTCGCTTATTATAAATGACTGGATATAAACGTCAGAAAATATTGATATTCTGCCCTTTATAAACAAAATTAAAAAAAAAATTTACTATATATTAACTATTGGCAATTTTAAGCAAATTATCGATGAAAATTATTTACTTTTTTCAATATTTTAATCCAACAAAAACATAAAAACTTCTCTTATCATTTCAGTTCATATTCATGATATAATCTTGCTTTTTGAAAATATGTACCAGTACACAACGAGGTCTATGATTTTACAACTTCGACAAAGCTTTTACGATCGCAACTTCAGTATCAGTTCTTTAAAATAACAAAACAGCAGCATAATTTTCAAAAGTTTTTTGAAAGTTCTGAAAACTGCGAATTGTAAAAAAAATTCACTGCAAAAGTGCATGATCTAGAGACCTGCCTGCACTGGCCAGATTGTCGAAAGAAACTTCGTCGTAGTCCAGATTTTGAATCGGATATGGATCCAAACAGTCTCGTCTCAGATCGAATCAAACCAGACCGGATTTAGACGTAGTTTGAAATATTGAAAAGAATAATTCAAGCACATATAAAATAAATAATACTATTTTATTTAAAAATCTGAATTCATTTTGAATAGATAATTTTAATCTATTACCTTTCTATTTTAATAATGAATTATGATAAAATTAAGATAAGATATAAACACAATTTATAATATTATTTCAGTAGACCTTATGAAACAAAAATGTAATATGTTTCTTCTCCGCACTTAATCTCTTGTAATTTTATTTTACAAAATAATGTTGTAAATGTTTATTTTTTACAACGTTTTTATGTATTTCAATTTGTGTGTGTATGTATCAGTGTGTCATCAAATTTTCGATCGTTAATTTAACCAACTTCCCATCAAGCTAGAGCTGAAACTTAGGGAATCGTTCTTACTCGCCTAACAATGCAATATTTAGACATTTGAGACAAGTTTTAACTAATATTTTCTTTACTAATGCAGTTTGGCCTAACCACCTGGCGCGATTAAAAAAATTGGTACCAAACTTGGCGATTTTTTTGGGCTGAACGTTAAGTCCGTAAAACGGACCAGGGTAGCCACATTTGGTAAAATACTGCCAAATAATTCTTGTCGCCAAGGGTGGTTGGGTTAAACTGCATTCCAACCATTTAATTTACCGGATGAATAAATTAATTTTATTTAGTTTTAACGTTTTTATGTATTTCACTTGGTGTGTATCAGTGTGTCATCATATTTTCTATCGTTAATTTAACCCACTTCCCATCAAGTTAGAGCTCTGAAATTTTGGAAACCGTTCTTACTTGCCTAACAATTCAATATTTAGATATTTGCGATCAGTTTTAACAAACATTTCAATAATTTTCTTTAATAAACATTGCCACCACATAAAAACGTTGTTTTTCAAAATGTTGGTTTTTGTCTCGAATTATTAAATTTAAATAATGCACCTTTGTAAATAATTATAATTATTTTATACTGTTTTTTAAAATTTTGATAGTTTTTTTTTATTAAACTTTTTTTGGTGTTTTTAGATTGTTTCTGTTATTTTATCTTTTTAAGGGCTGAGAAAATGTTTCCAAGTATAGAAATTGTTGTAATTTTCATATTTATTTCGTTTAATACCCATGTTTTATGATCTATTTGTGAATATCATCATAATCGTAAGCATTGCATATCTAACTAAAATTATTACAATTAATGATAAAAAAAAAGATTATAATTTGTAATTAATGAGTCAATTGGGATCATTTTTAGTCATTTTTTCCCTAAGTTTGGAAGGATCCTTCGTCACTTTTAGAATCGGCCGCATTGCTTTTGTTTATATTTTCACATCGAGTTATTAACTTCCCTTAGGAATATAATTAATTCAATTATTAGCATTTTCTGTTACACATCTAGAATTTTCACTTAACTTCAATTTTCCAGGCAATATTACAATACATCAGGGAAATTGAGAACGGATATGACAAATGTGTTACCTAAGAAACCGTTCCGCTGAAATGCAAACATCCTTGTTGGAAATATCAAATACAAACAATTAAACTGTACAATGTATCGATTTAATGGAGAACGCATCCTCATTAGTAATTAGCCAATCACGGTGCCTGTAAAAAATGAATGAAGATGAATCCGGGTCAAAAGAGAAATCCAAGTGATCACATATTGATTGATTGATTTGTTCAGCAAAGATGTCAGCCATTCATGCGTGAAATGCAAACAGACTGCCGGTTAATATGCAGTCGATTCTTCCGAAGAACTAGATAATTAATTACAGCAAACGGTGCTAAATAGTAACCACATTTTGTAATAAATTATTTACTTTTTTAATAAGGGAATCACAGCTGTTTGCGTAGTGTGTTTTCATTACGGGTTTTGGTACAGCCTGACCTTGTTTGCATGCTCAGCTTGCTCTCGAAATGATGGAAATTTAACAATTCGCAATTACTTGCTCCGATGCGTTATGGCATGTCGGAAATAATTTAAGGAATTGGGAAGATGATTATTGCGTGGAAACTAATAAATTTCGTTTTTGTTGAGTAATGTTGATACACATTTGAAGTTCATTGTCATGAGATATTCTTTATTAAGACGAAAAATATAGTTATATTTTAATGCTAGAAAACATTTTTAGAGCATTTAGTATAAGATAAAAAAAAACTGACCAATATTTAAGTAAATAAAAGTATTAAGATTATTGTAGAGAACAAATTGCATTAAGGAAGTTTCATCAAGAAAGACAGCATTAAAAAAATTTTATCATATAAAATCTAATCTAAATTTAACTTAGAAAAGTGCATGCAGAATCCTTTCTACTAGACATATAATAATACTAAGATGAAAAACTCTTACTATTGGTATATCAATGTTTTTTGTAAGTTGAAACTTAAAATGTCAAAAATGTGCATGCTTTACGAATATTCTCCTCCCTCTCTCTTAAATTTAGTTAAAAACTTTCTTATCACTAATAATAAATAAATTTTTCCGTATTTTTATTAACACTTTCAAACTATAGTTATACATTTATAGATTTTTTTTGCCTAATTCTTATACATATTTCATAATACTTTTCATATTTATTCCACATAATTATTGTTTAATTAGTGGGGTTACTATCTCCTTCTTTAAGATATTAATGTTTATTGTCACACGTTCTTATTTAATAAAATAGTTTCAAAATTTAAATACTATTGTCTCAAGTTCCCACTTAGTATTGAAAATACTTTAATAGAAGGGATAGGAAACGTATTTTCGACATTTGACTGTAACATTTTTCCAATTATTGTTTTTTTTATCTCCATTATAAGACTTCCTACATTGGGCAAGTTTTATGATTTGCAGTTGTACTGTTGGAGATGCAGTTATCAGGAATTATCAGGAATTTTACCATTATCAGGAATTTTACCATATTCTTGCAAGAAAATATATTCGGAAGTGTCATATACATTTATGGATAATTGCTAGGAACGGAGACCCATGTGGTGACCGGGAATGACAGAATAGTCCCACTGTAGCTCATGCATGTCGTAAGAGGCGACTCAAATAGGTACCCAACGTCTGGGGATATAGCCGGGCACCCTGCCCCTGGGGATTATATCAGGGGACCTCAGGGACCTGCCTTCTTCAGGTAAGTACGGGCATCATAACCCCGAGGCACCTTAGAGATCTTTTTCTTTCCCATGGGGTTTACTGTTTTTGGTAAACATGGGTGACATACTTCCGGGATACTCTAACGATCCTTCTCTATTTTCGACCCTCCTTTTTGTCAACAACTTTTCATCTTTTTTTCAACTTCACGTCTAGACCACAGTTTTATCTTTTTTTGCGCAGCATGGCCATATCTGGCTCTTGCGCCAATTAACTTTACATTCACTCACTCACGCTATGGACGGATAACATTATCAACCAAAATGGAAGCTATAGAAACAAAAGAAATAAAATGTGTTTTAGAATAACACATAGGATGAAGGATGAAGATGTTTTGTTAGGTTGGTTTTATTAACTTCGCACTAGAAACTTGAGGGCTATTGGCGGCTGACCTTGTAATTTTGAACCTCAGGAAGAAGAGAATTGCTTATACAAATTTTCTTTTCCACTCTGTTCATTACGTGTTTTGCATTGATGCGAGATTAAAGGATTTCTGTAGTTCCAAGTAAAAATAGCTAGTTTCTAGCCATAGTTCCAAGTCAAAAGTTCGACGGGAAAGAATCAATTCACGTACTTGAAAATTTCGGTATGTTTACTCGACACCAATTAGAATATTTTACGCGTAAATGTGTCATTGGAAACATTTAAGAAGGGCGAAAAATAACATCTTTCCAGAGAGTCCGACATCGCCCACAGCGTTATTTCACGGATGGGAAAACCATTTAAAATGATTGGAATGTGTAGTAAGCGGCACGGAGGGAGAACGTGGTAGAAGTAAGATGTCAGCAGGGGATAAGTTCATTGTTATATCGGAGAAAAGAAACCGGCGTACTACAGTTCAGCAAGTGGCAAATAAGCATGTTACTTCCACAGGACAGATCTTCTCCCGAAAAATTGTAATGTAACGTTTGAGACAAGGAGAACTATTCATCCGGAAACCAGTTGTGAGTCTGTTATTGTCCAAAATGCCACACAGAGCCCGGTATATTATATTATGAAATGTTCTTTTTTCAAAGAAATCTATGAGTTTGACGTCCTTCGCCCCCCCCCCCCCAAAAAAACCCCACCGCTATAACTTCTTAGAACGATGAGATCGTCTTCACCTTCTTTGGAGCAGATTTACAAGAAACTGCCTTTAATTTTGATTGTTGTTTAGTTTCTGGTATATAATGAGGAATGAGTTTCCGGTTATATGTTTGAGTGTGTGTAATTCTGTAAGTATAAGGATTAAAAACAATTAATTGATTTGGCTGTTTCGTAAGCAGAACTCAGATATAATATTTCCAAATATAAAAACTATCTAAATCTTACAAATACTTTACTTTCTGATAATATTTCTACGAATGTAAACGATAATTCTACAGATTCTGAAATTGAGGTTTCCCTGCCATCACTACAGGTGTCAGAGAAAAGTGTTTAATTTTCATAAAGGGCAAACGGTTCCTTAATTGTCGATTTTGGTAGTGTGAGCTTTGGATCAGAACTATGACCACCAACTGTGAAACCGTAATTGAAACAACTTGTATCAAGCTGTAAAAATTAGGTTGCTAAAAATGTAGTTCACATTCTTATTACAGCTCAGAACATCTGAGCTCTCCAGAATATCTGGGTGAATTTTTCGGGCGTGCATTCCAGTGAGCAACCATTTTTGTTATTCCCTAAATAGGTGAGGGGAAAACATTTTTCTTACAGGAAAACCTCTATATATCTGTTATAACCAAATACGGTTGCATACTGTTAGCCAAAATAATTGAATAAGGGTAGCAATCTTCTAGTTGGAGTATGATAAGAATGCTATCAAATCTGTATTATACATATATAAGGTATAAATTAAAATGTATGTTTTAGTGTGCCTCTAAGAATAATTTATTTTCAAAAACTGGTATGAATTATTGCCGATTCCACCCTCACTTCAATAATTATCCTTAAGCAAAAGAGGTCAGTGACGAAAGGTTATAAGTATGTTTTTCGTAATATACCAAACCACCCCCAACAAAGCAACAAATGTTAAAATTGATTAAAATTGCAGGCAGAAAATACAGGGATTTTTTTAAAATTTAGGCAATAATAATTATAAATAAAAACCAACGTTTTTATATGGTGGCAAAGTTTATTAAAAATTATTGAAATATTAGTTAAATGTCTAAATATTGCATTGTTAGGCGAGTAAGAAAGATTCCCTAAGTTTCAGAGCTCTAGCTTGAGGGGAAGTTGGTTAAATTAACGATTGAAAATTTTATGACACACTGATACACACAGAGACAGACACACACCAAGTGAAATTCACAAAAACGTTGTAAAAATAAATTTCATCGTGCACTGCTTTAGTTCCCGTTGATTATAGGATAGCATACAGCTAATGTTTTTTTATGCTTTTTTTTGTTATATATGCTAAAATAATAAAGCATGAATAAGAGAAAACAAACTTGAAAAAACGTGGTGCTCTAAAATAAGCTTATTAAATCAGAAAGTGATAGTTTATAATATGTAACCATGGTAACCGCGTCTCAGTTAATTTTGGAACATTATAAATAAAGAAAATTTATATAAACAGCAAAAGTTTTTTTAATCATCTAAAAAGTCTATTTGTTTTACCATTTTATGTATTAAATACATGATTATAAGTGAAAATTTAAGATCAGCGTATTTCCTTTGAATATACAATAATTTTAACTGAACGCGAAAGGATAGAAATGATTAATAAAATGTTCCTTTTTTCGTATTTTATTATTGAATAAAACATAATCTGTTTCTAATAAGCAAAATTATTAAGAATATACATATAATAAAATTTTACTCACTTACTTACCTGTAAAAAATACGCTGTCAAAAATGATGGAACTTTTTATCTTGTGTATCAATCTGTGGTAACCAAAATCTTACAATCACAATAATACGCAATTCCTCTACCATCAATGATTTCATGATTGTTTTTGTGAGTATTTGTGTCAAAGTTGTCAGAAAAAATTTATTTTCAAGAATAAAACTATGCAAATCTGGAATGATAAAGAAAACCTACCTCATAAAACAACCATTCTTGTTAATAAGATATGTGTAATTGAGGGAAAAATGCATGAAATTTGTATTCGCCGAAGTAGCTTGAGCAGTCCATTATTCGAAATTCATGACGGTCATTTCAATATTAAGTAGGCAGTAAAATTTTCGAAAGTAGGGTTAACCCAGTTTTGCCGTGTCTTTTGTTGACATTGCAGAAGACGATGTTTGCTACCAAAAGATGATCAAATACTGTAAATACTCGTATGTTTTTGAACTTTTCTAACAAGGCCAATGTTACAAGTGAAAAAACGCATTATCTCTTATCGGTGCTGGTCTTAAGGCAATGACCGTGTCTTTTATTTTCTGACAATTCTAGGTAAGATTTACATATATAAGATGGCATTTATTCATTTAATGTTTGATAAAGAACATAAAACTAAGAGAGATTTCGTTTTGGGTAGCTTATTATTGAAACAATTTTAGAACATTTGTACATGAGGGTCTGAAACGAAATGTAAGTGTCAAAAATAATAAAGGACGAAGATAATATTGAGGAATGTTAGAATTTCATGCATTAATTATTTTAACAAACTGGCTAGAAACTGGATTTCTTTAGAGCTTAAAATCTGAGACTTATTTCAAGATGATTGATTTTTAAATGAGTGAAAGAATTTAAAGAATTTAAAGAATTTTCCATACCTATTTAAAAATTTTTATTAATTTTCTACTCACATTTAAAGTATTCACCATCTTGAAGGGATAATTAGGTATTCTAATGGGCCGTCTCATGGCAAGACGAGAAGGTATATTGGATTGTGTAGCCGCATGGCATGTTGAGATGGTGGCAAACGAAAGCAAAATAACATACAATTTGGTTTCGATCAAAATGTTCAAGTCAAAGATAATATCTATTCAATGTAAAACAGCATTAAGGAAATTATTATATTATGAAATAAAGTTCAGAAATTCCATTGGATATTTTTTAGAAACTAAAAGCTTTTTGAAAAATAGAACTTTCAGTGATTATTTTCCTGCCAGTTGATCTACGGCTAGAATTAAGCTAATCAAGTTAGCGAAAGTCTCATATATGCATAAACTACATAACCAATTACTTATTAATACTGGCTTAAAGTTCAAGGATTGCATGTAATATGAAAATAAAGTAATTTCAGATATTGTGAAAAATTTGTTATTTGAACAAATGTTTAAATGGAGCAATCTAATCCTAATAAAACAAATTCATAAACACAACTCTATTAAAATAGATTGCATGTACTCCGAAATATGTCTAATATCAAAATTGTATCGTTATATTAATTCAGAATATTATTCAGAAAACTATTCGAATGGTAAAAAATATTAATGTTTTATTTGTAGTAGGTATTTTGTCATTCAACGTTCTTTTAGGCAGTGGTTCTTTAACATACACAGCTTGAGATAAAATAATAATAAATATGCGAGTTTAATTAAATTACAAAACAAGCATTATTTGATCGCCTTAAGCTGTTTATTGAAATAATTCGAAATCTGAAACGAAATTCCTCCATATTTTAAGATAACGCGCAAGGGTCAAATCATAACGATGATCTATTTAATCATTTAATAATATATTTAGTCTTTTGAACACTGTATGTTTCTGACTTTCTTCACACAAGGAATTACATAATTAACTACTAAAATATTTTATTCTTTCTTGAAATACTTTATCAAGACCGATTTAATAACAACGCCTAAAAGATATTTCAAGAACAGCTAAGAGAACAGGACAAAATTCGAATTGAAAGGCTTTTAAAAGTTTTAGTAGCTTAAAATGAATTAAAAAGAAACTGAAAAAAATGGTCACAGATGTTCTAATAAGTGACATTTAGGAAACTTCCCCACACACACACACACATTTTTGATCCATATTTCAAAACTTTAATTTATTAAAGTATTTAGAAGAAAATGGTTATCATTTGAATATTTTATATTTTTTTTTCTTACGTGTGTGCTTTATCCTTGGTTTTAAGTTTTTGATATAATAAGAGTTCTAAACCTCAATATATTACAAACGATCTGAAATCAACGACACAACTTTAGAGCAAGTTATAACAATTAGCACTACACAAAAATATCATTAATGTTAATTTAAAAGGCTTCTAGTAATGAATAATTAAACTTGGCCTATGTACATTGAGGAAATTGATTAAATCAATAAAGACGAGAATCTGTAACAAAACAATTAAGACTTTCCAATAAATTTATCTTTTAAAATTATTATATCGAAATTTGCAGCAGTATTTTAAGATCTGAGCTGTATATAAAATTGCGTGTTCTAAAACATTATTCATCTCCAGTAGTTTTAAGCCTTATTCAGTTTTCAGTATCTAAACTCTTCTCCAAATTATTAAAATTTGACTAGCAGCGTATATTTTAACCTCTTTGAATATCGCTATGAATCAGATAAGCATTAGTATCAGTCCATTCATGACATGTGTTGTATTTTCTGGTCAATTACCTATCTCTTTCAATCAGACACAAGCGAGGAACTAAGGTCTACATCAAATGATCGTCGTTCGGCAAAGTTATCGCAAAAGGAAAACCTTTTTTTCCTCCTAACCTATTGTCTTGTGAAGTCGTCAACCTCCAATTGTAGCCTCTCTGTTCACCGCGAATGTCTTTTTTTCCTTCCTTTCAAGAAAAAGAGAAGAAATTTCGTCTGTCTGTCGTAAGAAAGCAGCGAAATCACGTTTTCTTTCATTTCCTTTTGTGCCCGAGGTCTATACCGGGTATAAATAACAACTTTCAAGATGAATGAGACTCATTGTGTGTTTTCAAGACGGATCAGTTGTGCTAAAAGATAGATGTGTATGAGTTAGGCGATCCCACCGCTTCGACTTTAAACAGCTTTAAATTACATGAATTGTGTCACAGGGTGAAGAACCCATTTAAGAGATTAGATTATCTTATTTTGAAACATTTTAAACTAAGTTAAATATGCACGAACAACAAACAATATCAATATAATAGAAAATATAACCTTTTAATTTTATCCGTTGTAAAAAAAGTACAGCTGAAACGTGCAAATAACAATAGTAAACTAAATAATGTTGGTGGATAAGATTAATATTGTAAATAATGTAAGATATAAAACGTAGTATATGTGTTATATTAATCTTTTAGTACTGATGATAATTATATAAGACTAATATGTTTTGTGATTTGCATTTCAATTAATTCTGAAATTTTGACATTTATCTTCGGGGTAAGAATTCGGGGTGTATATATATATATAGTTAATGCAGTATAACATTTGTAATTATTGACATTCCAAACTATGATTTTTGCCGCCAGTTTGCTTACAATATTCTTTAATAAATGTTTTTAAAAATCTAATTCTCTTATAGTTTGAATTCAATCTTATTTTACTTCTCTTATGAATAAAACTACTTCGAATATTTTTAATTACCTATATTTATCAAGCTATCCTTCTTATAGTATTTCAGGTTTAAAAAAATGAACAATACTTTTTCAATACTTTAGAATCTGAGAAAATAAAAATAAATCTATTAAGTAGAAATATTCCTCGTATAGCCCTGATAATAAAAAGAATTGAAGAAAAGTATGTAATTAGAATTCTCTTCTTCCAAATGAACAATCATTTTTTTTTTGTCAGTAAAATGTAGCACACAACAAAAACTAAATATCTTTTGACGGATGTCATTAAATACACAATTAAATAGAAGACATTAAATTAAATTTGCTGTAAATTTAAGAAATATACGTATGAGTTAGAAATCAACAGTCAGTTATGTGGTTTCACCTAATCCAAATTAAAAGATAATCTTCGCAAGGAAAAATATATATTAATCCATTTCTTTTCTCCTCATCTTAGTTAATGCAGTATATAACCAATTTAAACGAATAGATTATATATTTGCAATGGAAAATTTAAGCATTTATTAACTTTCGTCCAGATATACGTATTAAATACAAAATTTATTTCTCCGGTGTTATAAATATTTAAAAGTTTTTTTTTTTTTTTTTTTTTTTTTTTTACAAATCATGTCCCTTAGGCGCTTCCCATCTTTTTGTAAGTACAGTCATCATGAGCCAAGGTACCATCGTCTTCGTTTTCTTTCTCATGGAGTTTAGGTAAACACGGTTGTCGTGTCCCCGGAATACCCTAGTGACCCTTCTTTATTTTTGACTTCTTCTTACCAGCTAATTTATATTTTTTTCTCCGTTTTCTTTAACATCCAGATCACATATACACATTGTTTGGCTCAACGTAACCAGATTTGTCTCTTGCGCCATCAACAACAAATTTTACCCGCCCATAATTCATAAATTTTTATTCATTACTTTTATGTAGAAAACTTCGTTATAAAAATTGAAATTCAATTACACCTTTCCTGAAATACTGATTAAATAACGTGAAGATAAAATAAATAATATATTTTCTAGACCTCTTTGTCCTTTTTTTCATTTTTTTTCAAGTTCTCTAATACCTTCAAAAACCTACAAAACATTTCAGATACTTAAAAAAAAAAATGAAGTTTTGCGAGAGGGAATAATCTCGCTTGTTATTTCATCTCGTCTTATTACGCATCACTTAACAGCAATTATTTCTTTGCATACAGATCCTATTTAATGTTAGCTATTTTGCAGCTTCAATTAAAGCAGGCATCTTTAGTACATAGTCACTACTCGTGCATACAGACATTTGAAGAAGCAAGGCAATTTTCCTGATATGAATCTAAAAAAATATCTTAGGATATGAATGTAGAATGTTTAAAATCTCAGATAGGTTCATTGATTCTGATGAAGAGATGGTTTTTTCTTTGTTATAGAAAAAATCCTATTACAAATTATTAATTTTTCTTTAGAATAACAAAGAATATGAATAACACCCACTAGAAAGCCTAGTGTACTTTTTAGTAATACGTAGTCAAAAGGTAATAATTAGTTACTTGCGTAATATCGCAATTATATAGATGAAAGTCCCCAATATTAAAAGAGTATGCCAAATGCTGACAACTTGGAGTTATGTATCACGATTTTCAGTTTTGTTTTGACAAATGGCCGACAAAAAAGTCGCCAATTATTGCCAACATGGTTCTGCTTATATAAAAGTACCATTAAAGCGTTAAAGTATTATAAGAAATATACATTTAATTTAGCCTGAATTTCGTTCTAAATATTATTTGTACCAATTTTTCCTTTGGCATAATATCGATCGTCAATAACACAAATCCATTTATTTTTTACCGTATTGTTTAATGAATCTTTATAGTTAAAATAGTGCTGTAGGCTGATAAAATGCACAGCCTCATAAATATAGAATGTAAACGACTGAACGCTGAAGACATCATATTCCTAAATATAATTCTATTTCTGTAATAAATTACTTTCGATTTCATTGTAAACGTTTGTCTGCTATGATCATTAGATTGTGTACTTTAACATCCGTTTTCCTTGACGATAGAATGAATAAATTATAGAAACCAGAATAGAATCCAGTAAGAGGTAATTACATTTTGGAACATGCTAATTCGAAACGAGACTCATCGTAAAAATAAAAATGAAATGATAAATATAGGTAAGACGGTTAGAGCTAACTAAGCTCCGGTTTTCCATTGTTAAACTGGTATTTCAAAACTATTTACAGTCCAACTGACACCTAAAACAGGAATAGTTCGAAAACCAATCAGAGCGGCATGGATTGTTTGTTTTGTGTTCTTCGGGGGCAGTCAACTGTTCCATATCGCATTTTCAAGATTTCGATACTGTTTTTATACAATCTTTCAGCACATAATTACTTCTTACTTTTTCCTTCTAATTTTCCTTCTTGTGCGCTCTATTCGTTAGTGCTTTACAGATGATTGGATATAGCATAATATTTCGTAAAATAATGGGAGACTTTTCGAAAGTTTGTTCCGTTCAGTGTTGGTTGTTAATGATATGGGAAACAACAAACACATAAATACAAAAAGTATTTTTAAAAACTGCGAGCAGTTTATAGTTTTATTTGCTATTACTTTCATTTATATTGCTCGAAACAACTGTGTTTGTTTCTTCAAACTTAGTTATTTATTTAAAATGGTACAATCACAGATTATAAAAACTCACCTCTGATGCTTTACCAACAAACAATCAATAAAAGCGATTTTACAATTATAAATTTTGCAATTAAAGACATTAATATTGTGACAAGAGGAATTAGAAAAGTCAATCAGTTTAAAATCTGCAAAATTACAAGATCGTATACAATTACAGTTGAAAGAAGAATGAAATCAAAACCAAAAAAAGATTAAAGTTTGATAAGATATATAAAGTTCAAAAATGAACTAAAATTAACCATCACACTCAGATAATTAAAGTAAAATGAAAGATGAAGGTTTCGGCTGATTAAGCTATATCCATTGGATCAATCAAACACAAAAAAGACCTCGAACTCACTCAATTTACTACAAAAAGTAAAAAATTTATAGAATGATGAACTTTGAAGGTAGTTGTATCTGTAGTGAATATGCGCAATAAGTCATGGTGGCATGTTGGCGCAATAAACGGCTGGAGGAGTTGCAATTTATTTTCTCTAGGATAGGAATATTAAATATATTATTGAAAATATTTAAATAGTTGAAAAACATTTCGTCAATTTGACAAGGTCTATAATTTAAAAGTATATCGTTAAAATTTACATCTAAGCTCAGTTGTTTAAAATCCGAATGTTTTGAAAAATAAGCATTTAAAAACCCATTACGAATTTTTCTATGGCATAAACATGAATATTATATAGGCGTTTCCAAATAACATAGTTATATTCCGAAATCTGTCTAACTAACGCATTATGAAGGACAATTAAGGTATGGGGACAATGAAACTCTTGCGATTTATGAATAAGCATACAAAGCTTCTAAAAGGACATAAATAATCAGCCCAACTTTATGGAAGAAAATTGTTAACTTTTTTAATCAATAATAAAAACTCTCAAATAATTAAAACTCACAAATAATTAACACTTTCTTTTATAACAACCTTTTCTTTATTTAACATTTCTTTAATATATATAGACTTTATTGCTTGAAAGTTGCGGGTGGACAACCAGGGCAAATTTTTCCTTGTTGTTTATGGTAAAAATATTTATTGTTTGTTAGTGGATGACTTATAAACAGAATATTTAATAATCATATCCAATTCAATACAAATCGAACCAAGAAACCTAGAGATATGCATATGTGCTCAACAATTTTTTTTATCATAAATAACGTGCTTTGAATATATATAGAAGGAGAATGAAAAGCTTTAAGGATGAATACTTTTGGAAGTACGAGTATATCTACTTATGTTTTTAACTTCTAAAACTAAGCTGAGATAGATTTAAGAAATATTTTACCCAACAAATTCACCTTTTTAGAAAATATTTATCATTAATTTTAATAAACTTTGAAAGATTGAATCATAAATGTTAGTTTGATATTAATATCACTCTAGACAGAAAGAGAAAAATGTATCATTGGCTGACGAAGGACCTCGTAATTTCCAAACGTTGTTTATGCTCATCTACTTTTTTGGGAGAAGATCACAAATAGGTTTTAAGAATTACTGTATATTTATATATAATACCTTTAGAACATCTACTCTAGTTTTTTTTTGTTTCATGTAAAAAAAAACCAGTGACTCAATCCCAAACAATCCTTACTCACAACAACGGCAATCACAGGTGTATTTTGCGACCAATAATTGAATAGTCAATTATTGTCATCATCCCTCTTGCTATGCAGTTCTTCCTTATCTTCTCGCCCATTAAATGTATCCACTTTGATTTAAAGGGCAGGGTTAACCTATTTTCGGTGGATTATTTGTATGACTATTCCTGGTATCACATTGCAATTTTGTTCGCACTTCATATTGAGCTGAATTGACACACTACCTGCGGCAACAAAGGAATGCAAACAACTGCTCAAACCACAGTCAAATTACAAGAATGACTCCTGAGCAGATGCGTCATCCATCACGATTCCACACCACACCGCGGGAAGCCTACTTATATTTAAACTGTTGTAGCTACTATTATTCCGCATAAGGATCTTTGACGAAAATGGGGCTCGAATTCTTACAGACATGGTGATTGCTCTCTGAACAGCTAAGCGTCTGGGACTAATAAAAATTCTAATGTAGAAAAGTTCTTTCTGAGATAAGAAATTTTATTCTCCTTACTTTTTGAATATAAGGTCACATTAAAGAAAAGTAAATGACAGCAAAAATTGAATTATTCTATTGTAAATTCATATGTTTAAAGCTTTATATATCTGGTGATGAAATAGGAATTTGTTTCTATTTTGATCGATCGATTGTTTATTAACTTCGTACTTAGAAGCAATACGAGAGCTTTGGTGACGAATCTCGTAACTCTGAGCCTCGATCTAGTAACGAGGACAACACTTGAGCTGGCACTTCCGCACACAACCATTGATGGGACTTAGAGCCTCTACTAGATTTAACGTTCATCAAACCCGCTACACGGAATGTCTTTAGTAGAATCAGGGCCACGACTCGAAGAAAACAATGCCGGCCGCAAGTTCGCAACCATGACCACAAGGCTACAAAGGCTACATTTTTTCCCTTAAGAATTCCCAGAAATAACGATATGCTAAGCGGGATGCTGAGACACCACAAACCTTACAAAATCTCTAAATTTGGCATCCGGGCTCATACTGCATCTAAGCCGTAATTATTTAAAAGTATATTCATTCGATTTTAAAAACGTTGTTTATGGTTTATCGTTCATTTCTGAATTCTGAGTATTTATTACAATATCATTACATTATTCTGTGTCTTATTTCAATAAATAATGATAATTAATTTTGGTTTATATTGAAAAAATACTAAAGACACATTAAGTGTTTAAACTGATCATAATATTTCAGATTTTAATTCTAATTGGAAGAAAGCAAGACTATTTAAAAGTAATAAATATGACGTGTTTTTAAAAACATATTTGTCATAAATTATCTTAATAGATTTTGAAAACTAACACAAACTGTTAAAAAGAGTGTATTATTGTCTCGAGATAATTCCTTTGAATATTTAGTTTAATAATGGAAAAATATTTTCGGATTTGGACGGTAAGCCTTAACAAAAGGCATGTTCGGCACTATCCCGTTTTTAATATTATTCTCGTATCAAAATTCTTTTATGAGCTTAATTATGGAAATGGTACGCACAGTATAAATAAAATATGTTATAATATCTCAATCTATAAATTAAAAACTATTTAAATCCTTAATTAATAACGCTTTCAATCCAGCAAAAAAAAAAAAAAAGATTTAAGAAATTTAGGCCACGGTGCGTAGTATACGCCTAGACATCAAGTTCAGAGCTTTTCCTCCTCCAATTTAATATGTGTAGAATTAAGACCAAACTATGACAACTAACATGCCGAAAATTAGCATAAAATGTCTCATCTAAAAAAAGGCTAAAATAGCGCAAATTCAGGTGTATACCGGATCACTTATCTCCGAAACTTTCCATTTCAAAATCAAATTTTCCTAATCTTGGGCTAACTTTGAAAACTGATATGCCGAAAATAGGTATAAAATGCTTCATAGTTTAAAAAAAAAAAAAGCCACTAAAATAGCTTAAAGCCTGGTGTATACCGCATCACATATCTCAGAAACTTTTTATTTTAAATCAAATTTCCATACTTAAGAATAACGTCAAAGCAAATTATTTTATATCTTACCAAATAAGACTACCAAAAATATTCTTCTTGTTGAAAAATGCATGCTGAGACCTATCATTAAAGATGCAGATTGGAATAATTTATTTTAAACTATTCCATCTTTTATCTCGCTTTTCAGTGCGAGCTATTTTAATAGAATATTCAAATACCTAACATAATTATTGAAATCAAAAACATAAAAACTGTGATAAGACATTTTAATGATGACTTACAGAACGTATCTGGCACCTACATCCATAATAATTTGCAGGCTGGTTATTTCAGATTTGCAAATTTCTTTACAATATTCTTATCGAGTTTGCATCAGCCAGTTCAATGTCACACTATCGGCCACATCAATGCATTTTTATACTAAAATTAGAGAATATCTCTGTCTTTTGTATCCTAACACGCCTTGTTAATCTCAAAAAACCTCTCAACCGTATCATAGTGAGTTGCGACACTAATGGATTTTGTACATGTGTGGGATGGGACAAGATGTTGGTTAGATGTCTGCAAAGGTGGACACACTGAACAAGTATTTATCTTCATTATGTGGGAATCCCTCTGATATATATATATATAAAGAAAAATCTGAAGGCAGATAAACATTGTATATATTTGGTAACTTTACCAATAGCCCCAATGTTTTCAAAATTGAAAATAATTTTACATCGTGTAATAAACAGCATAATCAGAGATTTATTTCTAGAAATGAAAATCTCGAAACGCTTTCGAACATGTATGTATGCTTATAGTTATTGATACATCGGATTTAAAGTGATAGAAATTGTAAATATAGTAGTCTTTCAGTCATCAAGTGGGAAAAGAATAATATTCAGGAAATACAGGCTGTTTCGAAACTAACGGGCAAACGTTAATCGCTATTGACTTTCTTCACCATTATTTTTGAAATTTTTTTTCGAATATTGAATTGAGGATCAAAGATTCAAAATGGTATTCCGCATGTTTCCTCTAATTATATCGAATAATATAATTTAGACAAATATGTGTAATAAATTCAATAGTCGAAAAAGGTTAATAAAACTTCATCGAATGTGTAAATTACATGAGGAATGGAATGAATAATTTAATAATGGAATGAATAACAATAAATTAAAAAAAAATATTAAAATGTGAATGCATTGTCTAAAGCACAATGTATGGTTATTTAAGACCGCTGCAAAAGAAATATTTTAAGTACTCTTATAAGAAGCGTATTAAACGAATAATGGGGGAAATCACTTTCGGCCATTGACGGTAATTCGAAACAAAAGGCATGCTAAATTCTTACGTAAATCTAATAGTGTTTAGAATATGCAATGTGTTTTCAATTTCTGACATAGGGGTATTTTCGATTTTCTATTTACTAATATCGGGGACTTTTTCGTAATTTGAACTGTATACATGTATACAATTACAACTCCTTGTCAACCAAATGGAACGTGATTAGGTAAATTAGATGAAGATAAGACGTGTGTGAATTGAATTAAGAATAGTGGTATATATGCGAAATAGAACTGAAAGGAAAGATAAGGAATATAGAAGATAACGACAAACTCATAGATGTTATAACTTGGAGGGATTCATCGTAATTAATCGATTTTATTGAAAGTAGATGGAAATGATTCCTGATCAGAATAACAGGCATCGAATATGCGTCAATGTAGAACTGCTTGAATCGGAATGAGTTATTTGGTAAGTTATGGCTTTATTATTTGAGCATAAAATAGGATTAATTGAGTTAAGAGGGATGAGAGAGAGAGAGAACCCTATTGTATATTCTTTGATAAATAATAAAATGTGTTGTCCTACTCTTACGTATCTTCTATAAATTGTGAGCTTATTGACAATTAAATTAGACCTTAAGATGGTTATGGAGTTAAATAATGAAGGAAGGGTGTCACAAATTTTAATTTGAGTACATTTTACCGATCGTTAATTAGAAAAACGTGGAACGAATTGTGTTATTCAACGGGGAAGAAGTTGATGGGCGAAGTTTGGAATTAATTTTGGATCGTACAACTATTTAGCATTGAGTCAAAAGAGTATAAGGTTAAATGGGGATGAGTATACTATCGACACGATAGTTGATCGATAGGACACTCATACAGCGACAGCGATCATTTTTTGACTAAACCATCCAACAACTATCAACGGCCAACTCCATGTCAATATTCTCGAATGAGAGGGGAAGGGGGATGATTAAATATTTGTTATGCGACTAGACAGCAGTGTTTTTTGAATTAAATTTATTCTTTTACTACTTTGAGAATGAATTTTACGCTACCCCATCTGATAACCCAGCTACTCTATTTTTAAAATGAAGTTTTAATTTTTTTTTTATTTTGTTTGTTTACTGATTTCGACTTCTAGCTGCAGAAACCTATATTAAAATGTTCTTTCTTTTTCTCAAGCATTACTTTAAAAGAAGAAAAACATAATAACAAATTATCATTATTGCGTAGAGCGCTGAAAATATTCAAAAGACATGAGAAGATGTGCAGTCCGTTTCTTACATTAGTTAACTACGTGAAGATAGCAAATGTTCCGTAAATCTTGTCCTGCACAAAAAAGCTTTATATACGTAAAGCGTCTTAGAATGAATAAATACTTAGGAAAATGCAACTAGAATACGGGATTTTAAAGAGAAAAGAATATAAAAGTATTTCAGTGTGTGCAAAATAGATTAATAATATTCAGAGCGTTCTTAAATCAGTAAGTAATAAGCTTTTTACAATCCTGATACAAATTTTAAAGAGGAATAAAACGTTCTTAATGGTAAAAAGAGTTTTTTATAAACAATTCTCCGTTATAATTTGTTAGTAAAAGACACTCAAATACAATAAATAGTACCTTCACGTAAAACTGTTTAATAATAAATCTTCTCAGGCATATCTAATTCAAGAAAATGAAATTTGTTTACTGACACTTGAAAACAAAAATCCATGCGATGATCCACTTATCTTAAGTTAATTGAGCAAAAGTTATAAATATGAAAAGTTCTGCTCTATTTATTCAACACTTAAAACATAATACAAATATCTAGTATGTTATTTAAAATATGAGCACCATAAAGATAATTATTGATTAAAAAACGGATAACAAAGAACAAAAAAATGTTTCGCTTTTACTACTCCTCTGAATCACAAATGCCACATCTGCATGAAAAAGGGTTGTGGCTATATTCTTCGCACGTACACATATTTGAGATTTGAATTTTTAAAACGTGAATCATTAAATGTAGAATTTGAGCAACTTTTCGCAATAACTCAAAATCATTTCTGTTAGAAGTTCATTGACCTATACGAATTAAGCACTCAAATATCACTCTCCAGAATTTTGCCCTCGTAAAATTCCAACAAATATTTTACTCTTTTATTCATCATATTACAATAACAGCCTCAATTGAAATAATCTGCTCAAAATAGCTATAACTTCAGTGTAGTTAACAGTAGTATAATTTTTAGAATATTCCACAAAATATGTTTTTAAACACACAATGTTTCTTGATTTTACATCTCACATAAGAAAAAATTGACTAAATTTATTTTAATAGCGTATATAAACGTGTTCAGAAATTACATGACGAAAGAACGAAATCGTGTGTTTTAAATCGAAAATAATGCGTCATGTCTCCCTTGAAATTTCCGTGTCTTACCAGTTTCCTAGCGTAAATAGAAAAATAACCAGTTTATTCAAATGAAACGGAAGATAAAATTGATTTCCCAGCGATAAAGACTCGGCAATTCTCGAATTTCATTTATTTCTTCATTTTATATCAATTAGAATTCAAAATATGAAACATGGCCGGAAAATATTAAATCCATTAATATTTATAAGTAAAACTAGTCATGATTTATTTAAAAGCAAAAACAAACGATTTTAAATGTCGGGTTCTCACACTTACATGAGTCATTGCAAATAATCATCAATATTTCAAATGATTTCTTCATTGTTCCGCAGCTTTGTGAAAATTGCAGAAAGATGAAGTTATAAGGTTTTAAAAAAAATTTCCCTTTAGAAATTACTATTTTTTTCACAATCTACTATGGATGAAACATTTCAATAGCAATCACTGCGTTTGAAGATAGTTACCATTCATTTTTGAAAAAATTCAAAGGCGAAAAAAGTATTACACACGTTCATCAATTACATAAATATTTTTAAATTAATGTTAACAAGTTTAATGTGGAAATTCCCATTTCCCAAGACTTTCATTTTATAAAACACATTAAATTACTCTTGTGTGTTTCATGACGTTTGAATTACCTAATTGAAAACTTTCCGAGTCTAATTTTAAATCAGTGAGTATTGGATGAAAAAGAGAAATAAAGATAAAAGGGGAAAAAACTGTTCTGATATTCTAATTTCACAATTAATCTTTTTCAAATGTCCACACACATAAAAAAAATGTTTAAGTATCTTCATCTTTTCATGTTTCAAATGACACTTTTTATCATTATTTTGAAAATCCAAAATAGAAACATTACTCATTGATTAAACAATTTTACGCAGATCGTTAATCACAGCTTGAAAAAGAAAGTTAAAAGTTATTCTGAGAGAATCCTTTTATTGCAAAGTAATTAGTTTGCTACGCAGATAAAATAAGCGATGCATGTATGAAATTTATAAAATTATTTCCCCATAATTGTTATTTCGGGTGCCTTTTATTTTCATATCCGCTAAGCTAAAAGACATTCAACAAACGATTTCTAAAAAAAAACATTGAAAAGAATTAAATCACTCGTCACATTCTAAAAAAATTATTTATAAAAAGTGTTTCACAAAATAAAGTTTTTCAATCTATGCTAACAAATAAAGGTGTTTTGGGCTCCAATTCAATATAAACAAGTTGTTTAAATCTATTGGTTTCTTCTCTTCTCATACTTGTAGTTCAAACAATAATTGTTTTAAAAACGTTTCAAAAAATAACCATAGCAAAATAATACAAGATGAATAAGTTACCGCAATTTCAAAAGGAGGAATTATTTATAAATACTTCTCAAAATAAAACTCCATTTATACCAAGTTAATCTGACGTTTCAGATGGAACTTTCCAAAGGGGACGAAACATTTGAGGGAAAACACTGCAACAGTCGAAAGGAAGATAACTTTGGAGTGAAAGGGGGAAAGGAAGGGATAAGGAATTCTTTGTGTCTAAACCATCTCATTTAACTCATGATGATACGAACTTTTGACATTTCTACCACACGCCAGACCGTAAAAAACTGTTATTTTCTTCGCGTCTGTCAAGCAATTATTGGCGAAGGGAAATGCAAATTGAACTGGTTGAGGCCGCTGCAGTGCCAGAATAGAAAGTGGCGCATCTGGCAACTGATCTATCAGGAAGGTGACCCACTTGCAGAGACCGGCTGACCCTGAGTACCAAGTCGTGGAGGAATCAGGAAAAGTGAGAATAGGCCCTAAAGGCCACTTTTTTTTTCTTTCTTTGTAACTCAGATGGTATTTTACTACTTTACTTTCTGTTTCACCATTCCCCTGCGCGTGTGTCTTTTATAATTTCAGATAGGATGTCTCTTGTTGGTGGAGAAGTCGTAAAGATGCTTGGCGTTATTGTTTGCTGGATGGTGAGCTTTTTGAGGTGATGTAGGTAAATCAGTGTGACAGTGGCGCTGAAGTGTGAAAATTGGGCTATGTCACGGAATTCTGGAAGATTCCGGATGTGACGGATTAGCGTGGTCTTTCTCTGTTAATGGACGTTGGAAGAAGACACAGTTGGCGTGGTTATGGATGGATGAAAAGGGATTAATTCTGACGACGTTTGAAATGGAAATTGAAACTGTCAACTGAAAAAAAAAAATGTTTAATACGAGTATGATTTATGGGAATGTTCAGATAGGAGATTGCGTATTGTCCGGGTTTTTTTTATCAAATACTTTACCTTTTTCTTCTCACTTTAAAAAAGTCCAAGCGTTTTTGCACGTTTCTTTTTAAAATTCTCATCATTTCCTGTAATAAAAGTTCCCAATGTTGCATGTTTTTTAAAATGTTCATCATAATTATACGTTTTTGTGATCAAAAGGTTTTAAAATTGAGAGATTTTAAATGGAGGAAAATAGTTTTTTTTGTATCAGAAAATAATTTTCACTAACTTGTTAATGTTTTTAAAAGAAAGATTTAAATCTTTTACACACTCCCATGGTTTGATTTAATTTGATTCATCGACCTTTAGAGCTGCAATTGGCAATGAACTCCGTAATTCTGAACTATGGTCTAGGTCAAGAACAACCTTAAATCGAACACACTTCTAATTTCCTCACCTCATCCAATGATGAACTTAAAAATTAACTCCACCAGCTACTATAATTCCACGCAATGCATTGGGTCTCAGGTAGAATCAGGACTCGAATTCGCGATTCGATTTTAATATCCAGACAAAACTACAAAGGTCACTCTTAAAATTATATTCTTTTATAAACACTCGTGTATATTGCGTTGATTGCATGGAAAAACATCTCCCAATGTGAAAGAATACGATGATGAAACCAAAACACATTAAATGCATAGGATTCATCGTTCCTTATGCTCAACTAGATTCTTTTATCAAGAGCAATGGATTTTATTAAATAAAACGCTTTGAACTCGTAGTATTTCCGTTAATTTAATTCGCGTAGATTCCATTACATTTTTAAAAAAATTAATATTTACTAAAATTTAATACTTTTCAAAATATAGGTAACATACGTTGAAAAATATTACGAAGGTGTGTAATAAACGTGAAAAATTAATTACAGTATCAATTAATGAAAATACAATACAATGCTGGAGTTGTGTCTAAGAGTAATGTATAAATATTTTTTCTTAAACACTCATGTTCAAGAGATATTTTTGTTTCGTATACTATCATTCATTTCTCTAAACTTTTACGCAACTTAATTATAGTATATCGTTTCTTACTGTTATTCGATATTTTTCATTTCAACTAGTGCCCTCCAACTGGATTTACCTGTTCTATTGTGTCTAATACCATTATGAAACAAAAGTTAAGTCACCTATTATTTATTCGGTTTTTTCTTGAACAAACATTTTCTTAATATTTCTTTCTGAATGTCTATATCTTTTCTTCATTTGATTTTTTATGAAGCAAGATGCTTATTGACCCAAAAAGAGCAATTTATTTAAGGATATTTCCCCCTGACAAATAATAAGAAACAAGAAGATTTGGGTATTATTACACGTGTATTGAGCTACTTAATAATTTTTTTATTGAAATCATTTACTATTTATTATATATTGAACAATTGATAGATTTCATGCATTATAATATTTCGCCTTTATTCTAAATTCAACTAAGTATTTATTTCCAACGAAATAAAAAAAAAATTGCCATCCGTAGCAAATGTAATCAATTTAGAAATCTGATTATTTTCTATTGCAGCTAATATCTCTCACATATTTTTCTCTACTTAAAATATCATTTACTCTAAAATCTTTTTTCTACATATTTATATTAAATTTAAATTGATGAGTGATGTCGGAAATGGGATAGGTAGAGACACTTAAATACTGGAAAGGCTTCGTAAAGTATTAAACAAAAACCATCCATCACGCGTAAACAGCTTACACACGTTTAATATTTTATGACTCATGGTTCACACTTTTTAGCACGTGACCACGGTAGCTTTGTAATCATGGTCGCGAACTTGCCACCGGCGTTGTTTCCTTCCAGTCAAGGGCTGGTGCACGTTAAATCTGTCGAAGTTCCAAGTCCTCCCGTGGCGTTGCGTAAGTTTGGAGCGGGAGGGGAGGTGCCAGCTATAGTTTCAATCTCGTCACTTGACAGGGATTCACAATAACGACGTCCGTCGCCAAAAGCTCTCATGTTGCTTCTTCATGAGACGTTAATAAACAATAAATCAGCTCACGTTTAGCACGGTGTAAAATAGGGTGCCATCTGAAGAGTTGACCTTGTCGTTTAACTCTTTCTTGAAATTAAGAAACCTAGTGCGTGTCTTAGGAGAACTTTTGAGTCAAGTAGCAGGAAACGCAGGATAATTGCTGAGTTCTTATTAATAATGAAAACTACAAATCAAAGGAGTTAAATCATGTCTTAAAATAACAATTAATTAAGTATAAAAATCTCAATATAAAATTCCTAGGACAGACTCTTAATCACACTAAAACTCAAAATGTTAGAAGAAAAATATGCGGTTTTATTTAAGAATTTTCTACCGTATTTCTGGAATTTTCAATTTAAATTTTTGGACCGAGGTCAACCACATGTGACGAAACTGCAGATATAGAATGGCAACTGTACATAAAATTTTATAGCGTGAATACATATTGCGTTGGTGAAATAAATTTATGTACAAACCACAGAAAAAATTGCTTTCCAAAATTATTTTTATCTAGGCCGGTTTTTTTCCGCAGCTGAATAATTTATACTCGTATACATTAAAGAAAGCTTTTAGAAATGTAGGAATGATTTCAATGAATATTTTTATCATTAAATATCTTTAATAGATTATGGTATACTTGTATTTCATGTGCATTTTAATCACCTGTTTTTATTCATGAAAATTGCTGCGGCCGCGGCAGCCTAGTAGTCATTAATTCATGACCGGCGGTTTTCGTTCAGTCGCGGGTTCGATCCTTGACCGCTAAAGACCAGCCGTGTAGCCGGGGATAATGCACGCTAAATCTGTCGGGGCTCAAAGTCCTCCCGTTGGAGTAGTGTGGAAGTTAGAAGAGAGATGACAGCTCAGATGTCGTCCTCGTCACTTGACAGATGTTCAAAATTACGAGGTCCGTCGCCAATAGCCCTCGTGTTGCTTCTAGTGCGACGTTAATAAAAACTAAACTAAAAATACTAAAACTCACAAAAATTGCTGAAATACTGACAACTCTCTTCGCATCTTATTTTACATTAAAATCATGTTGCAGCGAAAAATTGTTTTATTAATAATTGCTTATTACAGTAAATAAATTACTTCTGATTAATACATGAATTACATTTTTGTTGAGATTTATTACTTGTTTCACTTCAGCCATTTTATTCATAGTATGAATTAATTAACGTGAAATATAATGATGAAGTAGAGCTATTATGTTATGTAAAGGAAACATTTATGTTTGCAGTTATTGGTAGCCTTATTAATTATAATTCAAATTAGATACAAATGAAGTACTATTACAAAGAATAAAAAATGATGTTGAAGTCTGAATCACAAGCTTTGTTTTAAAATGATGAATTATTAAGCAATCACGAAACATCAGTATAAGTAGCGACAGTAATTGCGCGTTTTTCAAACCTTTGATTTTTATCATTGTGCGAATGCTATCATAAATTAATAGTATAATAAACAATAAATGTTATAAATTTAATAAATCACAGCGAAAAATATCTTCGAGACGAAAGCATTCGAATTATAGATTCACTAATGTGTATCCTTTTATTCAAAATATTTCCTAATTAAACACTTACTATACTAACTGCTGTAGATATCATAATCAGTTGACGATTCCACTATATTGTCCAGGATCGGGTAGAGACCTCCAAGAAATCAAAGAACTTACATACGTTCACACATCATACGTTCCTTTATTCATCAAATGTATTTACAGCTCTCAGTTTGAAAGGACAACTGACAAAAGTGTAAGCCTCTACTTGAAGTGAATAAAATAATCAAACATATAATTTGAGGAAATATGATGCCATTTGCAATTATAAAAAATCTGAACCTATATCCAGACTTACGTATCACTACCAATGTTACCAGAATAACAAATCCCTTATGCGTGCGTACTTATAACTCGATTCAATATCTCTCATAATTTATCCCTCCTTTAATCCAAGCTGTCATATTTTTCATTTTTCTTATCTTTGCCGACTCTTCATTGTCTTGTCCAGGCATGTGCAACCGCGGGTCGAATGCAATCCGCGAATACTTTTCCAAATAATGAATCTGGTATGTTAACTGTTTTAACTTGAACAAACACTAGTAATTGTAAAGAATAACTTAATACAAATTCTTATTTTTCACATTTTGTATTCATTTTTTAAAAAAAATTATTTTAACCTTCTTTTGTTTTCATCGGAATTGCTGACATTTACCAGCGGTCAAAGTTTTGTTGCTCGTTTGATTCTTCCGCCGCCGTCAATTTGATCACATTCACTTATGTTGTCAGAAGATGCCAGTTAACACGCTGCATCAGCACGCTTTTCACTTTTTTATATATTTTACCCGAACAAAGTTCGTATATAACTCAAAAACGTTCGTTCAAAATAGATATGAGAATTACTGATGCACACATGGAAAGTACATTTCAAGTTTCAAAGCAGCAATATCCCCAAATACTAAACATCTTGTGTCAACCATAAAGTCCTCATCGTCGCAAAAAAAAAAGATTTTTTTTTTCTGCTTTAAGAATACTTTCTTTTGTACTTTATATTTTTATAGATATCATGATAGGGGGTCATATAAAATACTAATAGAGAGATTAAACTAATTACGATGAATTCATTTTCGTATTTTCATGTATAAAAATCCTAAAATACTGTGGTCCGTGCAATATTTCTAATTTCTAACCCGACTCATAGTCAAAGTTGCTCATGCCTGGTCAATATTGTCTTCTCTTTCGATTGCTCAGTTTGAAGGCTTGTATGGATAAACTAGAAACAGCGGTTTGTATCAATTCTTGCGCATTTGTATAAACTTTGGAATGTGTGAACGTAACCTCGGTACCCTTGTGGTCACGGTCGCGAATTATGTGACCGGTGTTGTTTCCACCTCTATTCATAGGTTCGAGTTTTCATGTCACTAAAGCTTTCATGCCAAAATTACGAGCACCATAGCCAACTGCCCTCTTGTGGCTTCCAAGTGAAACGTTAATAAATAATTAAATCAAAAATCGGAATGTGAACGTAAACTCGTTAGATCGATAGAATACAGATAGGATAAAATTATTCTAAAATGATGCAATAAAAAAGAATCTGTGAAACTTATGATCAATACATTTCAACTTTACGACTTCAACAATGAAATAAATTTTTAAAACTTTTGCAATAACTGTTCAAAGTACTACCATTTTAATGCATCAGAATAAGTATAAATAAATTATATAAAATGAAAGTTTCCGTGTATTACGGTCATGCAGACTTCCGACTATTAGAAACAAAGAGCAATGATCAATCATTGATTAGTTTGATTGATTTACTAAGTATTAATATCAAATTTTTTTATCATGAATTAAAGAAAGGTCGTAAACTTTAAAAGAAAATTGAATAGCAATAAAAATCATCTTAGTACGAAAACAAAAGTGAGGATTTCTGAAAATTTCCAAATAATTTCCTCGTTCTTTCATTTGATTCTTTAATGACATTTTTTTTTTTTTTTTAGATTTAAGAAACCGAAACTAGTATCGAGAAAAAAATAGTTTCACCATAAGTGTTCTGGATCATTGATTGGAAAAGGGAAGTTGAAAATCATAAAATCGAACTTTATGGGAAATTCATTTGAATAAGAAATATGCCGAAAGGAAATAAAAATAAAACGCCCGCATAAATAAGTGGCAAAAAAAAAAAAAAAATTAAACGCCGGAGAGAGTTTTAAAGAGATTTCCTTCTATCTTTGCCTTTATAATTATTTCTTTTAAATCTTTTATTTTTTTTTAAATACAATTTCCTGTTTTGTTATAAATTGTAGCCATAGTGCATAATTTTGCAAAAAATGAGTTTTCTGCATGTTTATTCTATCTTTTCTTCTTATCATGCGTTACGTTTCATTTATAAACAGTAGATATTAAACTTTAATAATTATGTTTAACAATGCGATTACAGCGGAATGTTTCATAAAGAATGAAGAGTTGCAAATTAAAGTAGGAAATTTTGACATGTAATGTTATGTTTATGAATTAAAAAATTTTTTGTAAAAGAAGCTTTCGATATTTTCAACTCGCTTGAAGATTGTTGTATTTCCATGCATTGAAGCAAAAGATAGCTTTTCTTCCTTTTCGTTTCTATAAGAATAAATTTCGAAAAAGGAATATTATACAAAAACATTCTTTCATTCTTATCCATATTTTAAAATAACTAACTTTCAAAGATTCACATATAAATGGAAATTGAGAAGTGAATAATAAAATATAAAGATACTAATTATAGATAAAAACATCTTTTTTTTTTAATAATAAAATATAAAGATACTAATTATAGATAAAATTTTCTTATGAAAATTTTCCATAAATAGATCGTTCAGAGATAAGAACTTAAAACAATACATTGAGACTTCAAAATATAAAGTGACCGCAGAAGCCGAGTGGTCATGATCAAGACGGCGTTGTAACCGTCCAGTCGTGGATACCAGTCTTTTTTAAAAGACCTATCGTGAATGGGAATGAGGCATGTTAAATCTGTCGCAGTTCGCGAATTATTCACGTAGGCAGAGTGTAGAAGTTTGGAGAGTGGGTATTAATTTAAGTATTCTCGTCAGTGATGATCGTGATTCAAAATTGTTAGGTCCGTCGCCAATAGCTCTCGCTTCTAAATACGAAATTAATAAAACCCTGCTTTTTTTTCTTCCCAAAACTAGGAATTTTTATTAAATAATTAAATATAAGCTTTAATTAAATATTTTAGTTTAAACACACGCGTTAGAAACAGGAGCATCCTTTTAATTTTTACACATATATATAATCTACAATTTTATTACAAAAATACATGTTTATTTTATTTATATAATAATTAATTAAATTTAAAGTATTTCATTTAATTGAATATAAGTAAAAAAATTCCAAATAGGGCAATTAATTTACAGAAGATATCTAAGATAATGGAAAATATTTTATAGAAGATGTCTCAGATAGAGGAAGATATTGGACAGAAAAAAATGTCTCAGACAGATTGTATAGCAGACATCTCAGACAGAAAAAGACATTGTGTAAAAAATGTCTCAGACAGAGGAAGATATTGTGTTGAAGATGTCTCAGATACACGTAGCACACACACAAATAGGAAGATATTGTACGTAAAATGTCTCAGAGAAAGAATTATATTGAATGAAAAATGTCCTCAAACAAAGAAATGACAGATGTATCAGACGACAGAAAAATATATTGTACGGAAGAGATATCTCTGGGCGAAGAAGATATTATGTAGAAGATGTCTCGGATATAAAGGAAGGTATTGCAGAGAAGATTTCTTAAAATAGTTTTAATATGTAGATAAACATAAGAAAAGATAAGCATTAAATATTTTAAATTTTACCAGCAAATTATAATAAAGTTATATTACTTTAAAAGCTTTTCACATTTAAAATGGAAACTAAACTGGCATGGATTTCTTACAAAACCAATTTGTGCTTTATTCAAAAGTACTCATTTTAAGCCCAAGGACTTCACTCTTTTCTCCACCTCTGCCTTACATATTTATTATAATCAACTTCTTGGTAAAAATTAATAACTATATAATTAAAAAAAACAATGCCTGATATTTATAAACACAGTTACAGGAAAAGTTATTCTATTTTCCTACACAAAAGATCTCTTCCATCCTCCCAAGCGATCGAAAGTCCTTTCAAGGAAAAAAAAGGACAACAGCGAAACAAAAGCGATGAGAGGAACTCATTGTTAGTTAACACCAAAGGTGTGTGAGCATGCTCTTTGTGTATCGTAAATTAACACCATCTCGAAACCAGGGGAGATACAAAAAACGCTTGGCCTATTATGGACACCCCTCGTTATACATGATAAAAGCGTGCAGAACGCACGTGACTGAATCTTTGAAATGCGCTTTCTAATTTGCATATGTTTCTAAATAGAGCGGCACGGCTGGCTTCTGTATCATTGTTTGACGACAAAAGGCATGCCATAAACACCATCGCGAGTCGTGACACGATGCTTTTTTAAACGCCTTTCCTCGATTGTAGAACAGATGCGCAAGGTGAGCGCGTTCAGACAGATTTGTTTACAGGGAGTTCACCGAGACAGGTGTAATCTTCGGGTCAGATGACAGTCAGGGAGCCATGCCTCACGGATAACAACGGCGCCTTTTCACTTCGGATATAAGTGCATTTATAATTAATGCATATGATTGAAACGATATATGGTGTACTGTAGGAGCTCTTTTAAGACTACATACACCTATGTTTAAAAATAACGGTTTGGTGACATTAATGTTTGAAACGATATAGAGGACAAAAAAAATGTTTTCTTCTATTGGTTAAAAATAAGGCTTTGGCGGCCTTTGTGATCGAGAATAAGAGTATTTGCGTCTTGTATAACAGATTTTGTATAACACTTGGATACATATCGAGGTATTCTGCGTTTTGCATAATTAATGCATAGGTTTCAAACAATGTACGGTGTACTAGATGTTCTATTCAGAACGGCTAATAATAAGAGTTTGGTGGCATTTACGTACAGTAGCATTTGGAGACTTAAATAATTTGGTGGTGTTTGCATACATATTAAGAAGCTCTGAAGTCCTATAGCTGCAGAAAAGTGAAAGAAGTGCCATTTCCGTACAATAATTTTATAATATTAACGATAGTAATATCTAATATTTGAAAAAAAAATGATTAATTGATTGCTTTTGCTAAAGGTTTCGAGATAAAATGTCAATTTTCTAACTCCCGCTATACATTATTAATCATAAATCCCAATATATATCCCGAAATATTATGGTAACAGACATCGTAATTTCGAATTATGGATGAGTGACGTGGATCGTACCTGAGCTAGTATCTCAATTTCCTAGCATAGTACTATTCAGTTTACTTCAGAATTTAAAGCAAGCAGTAAAACTAGCATATTACTAGTAATTTATGTATTTCAATTACTTTAAACGACATATTGATATCAAATTATGCGAAGGAAATATTATGGTAACAGACATCGTAATTTCGAATAATGGATGATTGACGTGGATCGTACCTGAGCTGATCCAATTTCCTAATATAAACACCACTCACCATGTGTGAACTCCCATTTTTATTAGACACCCAACAGTTCCTCACTATTTAAGCGACAGTCTGTGGTGGAAACGAGACTAAAACTGCTGCTTGATTTGAACATACCTGTCACAAAATAAATTTTAAAGAAGTTTTGTAAATAAAAATGATTTTGGTACTTCTATAAGTGATGAAATGTTTTGATCCTTATTGAATTCTAAAAGGGGATCATTTTTCTCAAGGATTATTGATTGATGGATTATTTACACCATACTTAGAAGCAACACGAGGGCTGTTGATGACAGATCTTTTAATTATGAGTTATAGTAACGCGACAAGATTGACCTCAGAGCTGGCACCTCACTATCTCACTCTCTGAACTTTCTCATCATGCCGAAGTGATGATTTTAAGTCTGGACAGATTTAACGTGCATCGGTCCCAGTACACGACTGTTCTTGAGTGGAATTACGACTTGAATCAGTACTTGATGAAAAAAAAAAAAAAAAAAAGCTGATCATATGTGTTCGAGATCATGACCACTGGATGCCACATTGTTTTTTTAGTCAGTGAATACAGTAAAATCATATGGAATGCAATTAAAAAAAAATTCCAGTTTATCAGGAAAAAATTATACTTCATGAGCCTCAGCTTTTGTTTTATGACGTTTAATTTTTTTTTATTCCTTTACATTTTTATTCTCTCTCTCACTAACTTTGTTAATAAAAATTTTAAAATAAATATGCACGATGTTTACATGATTCGTTGCAATTGTAACATCCACAGAATAATAAGCCTTATGTTAAATTTATTGAAACATTTTAACTTGATTAGAACATCTGACTTGAAATTAGAAATGTTACAGGACAATATCTAATTAGTCGTTTTCCAGACTGGGTGACCGATGAGAAAGAAGACAACTTAAAAGGCCTATGCTATTGCATACAGTTCCTTAAAAAATAACATTAAATCAGTTAACACATACCAGTATATAAGGACAAGTAATTCCACAAAAATTTATTATGAAAGAAACGTAAATTACAGGGTTTTTTTCACTTGTCAACTTAGAAGTCGTTCTAACTTAGTGCTCGATATTGACCAACTTAGATGGATTTCTTTAACTTTAAAATCGTATTTTTAAGACGGAATATTAGCAAGTCTTAAGCTAACAAATAATAAAATTTTAAGAGAATTAGGGAGAAAGGTACAAGTCTATGAATATTTAATTTTTCACAAATAAAATCAGCGACGTTTTGAGTATTATTGTCGTTTTAATTGCTAATATATAGTGTCTTAATAATATAAATGCATATCTCAATATTTGCAAGAATTTTAAAACTTTAATAAGGATTTGATGTTGCCAAAATATTTACAATAATGTACTTATTTGCAATATATTTTGATTTATTCGGTATAACTCATAATTCCCGCAGGTATTCATTGTACTCGCGAAACTTCATTGAACTTATAGTTAACTTCTTGTTTTTGGTTAATGATTTATTAACGTTGCCCTTTGATGCAACACGATGGTTATTGACGACGGATCTCGTTATCAAAAAATTCTGTCCAGTAACGGGAACGACACCTGAACGACACTAGACTTCCACCCCATCCAAACGAAAGACATTGATAATTGATAGATTTGACACGAAAACACGGTGCCTTTTATAAAAAGGCATCAATGGATCCCATAACTCGACGGAAGTAACGCCCGCCATGAATTTGCACCATGACCACTCAGTTATTGCGGCAGCACAACTAATTTCTTGCACATACAATAATGGAAAATATGTATCTGCCCTATAACAATAAACTACATGATATGTAAAATCCCTATAACAATAAACTACATGATTCATCCTCTTCCTTTTTAACAATTAGAAAAACTATTAAATATAGGAGGGGCCTCCTAATTTAGATTATCCATGTATAGATTTAAGAAATAGGAATGAAAAATGGCGAGAATTGATTATTGGCGAGATTGGAAGTTTATTGTAGAAATTTTATGAATATTCTAAATATAAGAGAAAATTCGTTTTGGATACTCAGTGTGTAAAATCTTAAAATTATTCTTTTGCTTTCCTTTTAGCAGCAAAGGAAAAATTATTAATTTAGGAGGGAGCTTAAAAACATTTTTTAATCAAATTTACTTTGGAATAAGACGGAAATTTTGGAATAAAATTGGGAAATGAAATTCAGTGTATTTTACAATGAAAACCGAACACTAATAATAGTATAAAAATTAATCGAAATAACTAAAAGCAAACTCGCTTTACTTTTTAAGAACAAAATTATGAAAGGGAATGTATTTTCAGGAATTAGGACAAAAAGAAGTTTTCAGAAGTTTTAGTTGAGTCTTCAAACAGGATAATGGTTCCTTTTTTTTTTTTATAAGGGAGCATATAATTCGAAATTTACGAAAATATAATTTGAAATAACGAAAATAAAATAAATGCATTATTCCTGAACGATATTTGAAGTGAAGAAAACCGATTAAAGTGTGAATAATAATAAGTTGAATATGTTATTATTACGAACAGTTTCAAAAGCTTAAATAACAAATATTTTTTTTAAAAAAAAAGTTAAGACAGAATAAATATATTCAAAAGTAAATATTTCATTTGCAAACATAATCAAAAATGTGTAATAATCAATCTATTTTTTTTAATAAATCCGCTTTAAAAATAGTTATCTAATCAGTATAATTCATGGAAGAAAGAATGGCACATCAGAACAGTAAAAAGTATGTAAATTCTCCAATCTAATATCAAATTATTAGTTTGGAGTATTTTACGAACATCTTTACTAATCAGTTTTAAAGAATTATAAGTTGATTGTATTAATGCTAAATAACGTTTCATTTTAATATGAATCTTTGATAAATATTTATTAATTCATTTAAATTACAGTTCTCTATCTAAAAATGTCAAATGCCTGAAATATAACTCTATGAATGAAAGATTGTGATACTTATAACCATTTTTAAAATCGTATCTATCGTTTAATTTTCGAATCATGAAATGTTCTCCGTTTTGTTCGTGCAGTCAAGAGTGAATATTTAAAGAAAGGGGTTTTGAATAGGAAAAGAAAAATTTTATTCCAACAAAGACTAAGAACATGTTATGAGAAAGGAGAGATAAATATACCTCCTACTTCAGAATAATGTTTAACGCAGCTTTAAGTAGATCCCAAAGAATAATAATGTTGACACAAATGCGATATCCATTCTAGCGCAGAATGATACATACAAACCTAATCAAGTTCAATAAAACATAATTTTAAACAAAAGGTTTCGTGCCATGAACATTTTCGTCTGGAGATAAATTTAACGACAGCTTTTTGAAAAAAAAAATTATGAAAATAGTAATTGACTTGAGATGAAGTTTTTACAAGGATATATCTCTGTAAGGTTTGATTTTGTCATGATGTCTCTGACTGATAATATGTAAATATTTATTAATAATTTTCTTCCTTTAAAACCACTTGAAAACCGTAAACAGTGATTGAGAGTTTATTATAAATTTTATTTTTTACATCTTATTTTACTGAAAATAAAATAAATTACTTTAGAATTTTTATACAACACATTACATTAATTGGATATTTAAAGGTTCTTTTTTATAATTCAACCGTTTTAAAAAAAACGATCTTTTTTAGTTTAAATGTGAAGGACATTATGTGTATATCGGTGTTAATTCATCTATTTCGTTCTTTTTAATTAATTTGATACATGTATGACTTTTTTGTGCTTTTGTAGGTGAAAACATTGTGAAATAAATTAAGTAATGTTAAATATATAAAAAAAATCTTTCAGCGATGAATTCTCTAATAAAGTTTTGTGAACAAACAATATTTTCGTAAGTGGTATTATTTTATTTATATAATTAGTGTTAATACAAAATAATAAAAATTTCGAAAACATCCTTTCATGGAAAAGCTTTTAAGCCACATTCTTAACAAGTTTCAGTTGAAGTATAACTTAGTTCTAAGAATAAATGTGTGTTACTTTGGTTTGCCTTAATCTGTGCTGTTTAAAAATAGCGTAGCAGTATAATATACACTTCTACAATCACTTTTCTTTTAACCGGTATGTTGTATGAAAGTTTTTCTTTGACTTTCTCATGATGTTCCATAAATGTTCAATACATCTGTCTCTCAAAGATCAACTGTTAAAATATTTTTTTCGAAGTATTTCTTTCAAGATTTATATTAGACCATTGCCAGTAACGCTATTCGAATTGTTTGCAACATATTGAAGTCGAGCTCTCAGATTTCAATAATGATTTAAGCGTAAATATTGCAAAAGTGGAAAATCTAACAAACAAATCTCACTCATTTAACAAAATCGTGATTTAGTCCCATTTGAATTACGTTCACACTGCACCATAAAAGTAAATATCCCTTTCAGAATCAATTTAACTATCATTTTTTTTTCGAGTTAAAAAATGCTTAAGAAGTAGGTCATTTAATTAGCCGATAAATCCATTAATGTACTTGAGCGGGAAAAATTTTGAGTTCTAAAGACAAGAAATACAAATGTGTTATTTAAAATTACCGGAAGAAATCCCTTGTAAATGTCTGTCTATTCATATCAAGCACGCGGAAATTATTAACAAAAAGAAAACATTAAATCGATACATTCAATCTCTTGTTTTAAAAGTTAATTCTTCATATGACAAATACGTTCGAGTTTGAAAGGTAATTAATATTATTAATTTTGAGACAAAGAATTCGGAAAAACAAAACAAACAAACAAACAAAAAGCTGCTTTTCCTTTTTCTTCTTTCGCTACTTTGTAAAAAAAAAAGCTTGTTTTAAATAAAACAATGCAGACGAAAAATGAAAACGTCATTAGTCAGAGAAAAATGTATCAAAATAACCTGCTTCTGATATTATCATCATTATTATTATCAACAAAGTGCTTACGCTTCTTTCAAGTAATCAAACACATCGATTGAAATGAAAGATAATGCTCATTTTTGTTATATTTAAATTTCGAATACACGAGTTTTCCAATTATAAACAGTGTCTGCATAATGGTATTAATAGCAATTACATTTCAGCAAGATTGATAACTACATTATAACTTTTTTTTGTGAATTAGATGTCTGGAAAGTGATTTAGTTTAACAAGTTAGCCAAGCCAATTAAGGCTTTTTAATAAGCTTCGCAAATCGGACAGACATGTTTACTATTATACTTAGAGTAGCGTTTTTAACTTATTTTTTAATCCCACTCGTAAAAAGTGCTGTATAACTTCATCGACATGCAACAAAAAATTATAATGACTAAAACGAACAGTATTATACGCATCAAAAGGTAATTGATATTTTAGGCAATAAGTAAAATTATCAAGGTAATAAAATCAAAACATAATCAAACAGATTATTTATATAAATATGTTTTTCTCCTATACAAACAAACATTTTATATCTTATTAAGATAATATTTATTTCTTTGTCAATATTTTCACTATATTTTTTGTACATTTATTTTTTTGTAAGTTTTCTCATTATATTTTGTATACATTTATTTGTGAATACTTGTACCTAACTATATTTTTATGCTTTTACTTATTAAAATCTTTTAATGAAATTTAAGCATGTTTAATTTTGATATTTACATATATTATGTTTTGAATATCTTATGAAAATAATTTTATTTATGACATTCACATATATATATATATATATATATAATTTAATAATTTATATGTATATATATATATATATATATATAATTTGATATATATTTTTTAATAATTATAATTATATGAGCTGTAAAAGAATGGAATTAAAACTATGGTAGGAAAAGTATCATTTATATAGAGTGCATTAAAACCAGGAATTTAAGTTTAAAATTTAACCTTAGTAAAAAAATCATATTTAAGTAACATAGTTTTATTTACATATTTACAAAACTATTTTTTTGTATAAATATTAATTTTCCTGCTTTAAGTGACACATTTTAAGTGAGCAGTAATTGCCTGGAATTTTTTATTTGATAAATTGTTTTCCATATTTTTGGCAGTTTTTTTTTTGATCATATCATTGAAATGTTGTAGTACAATTTTAAAAAATTCTAGTTTACTAATTTTTATAAGCTTAAAAATTATAACATTACTTTAAAGTGCATAATTGAAAATAATTTAAGTATACTTCTTCTGCCAGAAATTAGTTTTATGCTTGGATATTTTCTAAACAATGAAGTTTTTACACTGTAGTACTTTTTATTTATATCATATTTATTAATATTTTAATTTATATTTTACAAAAATATCTTATGTTATATACATTTCAGTTTATAACGTCTCAGATTCCATTATTCAGCAATTTATTGCAAGACTTGTGCTTCTTTTGCACAGTTTAAAAAAAGTTTTTTAAGTTATAAAGTTTTTGTATCTTTAACGGATTAATAAGAGAAAATCAATTAAAACTTTCATCATTACCCTTATAATATCGTTAATTTAACCAGTTATTTCCTTTGTAATTCAAGTTTCAATGTGTTTAAAATTTCTTCAAGCATAACCAGGTTACTTATTAATTTATATATTTCTAAATAATACTAATTACTTGCATCAAGAATTTGTATAAATATCCTTCCGCCTCTGAACTTTTATTGTTATCTTTTTAATATGTGTTTAAGCAGTTAATAATAATACTCAATTTAAACTTTCCTTTTAGTTGTTAAATGAAATATGACATTTTAATTAGTACATTTTTCGCTTTTTTTCCTTGTAGGAAAACGAATATGGACAAATTAAGCTTTTTAACTTCAAGATTCTAAAGAAGCAGTTAAGATAATTACTTTTTTTATCAAGAAGCAAACAGACCTGCAGTCTACTGTCAGTTTGTAATGCTATTTATTTTTTAACAATATTAATTAAGCATTACATGGAAAATTTTCCTTTAAAAATAATAAAACCTTTTTGCTTGAAACAATTTCAATCAATTCGAAATTTTTTGTAAGTAGTTCTACCCTCAAGGAATGGTTTGAGAAAGAAAGGCATTGTTAAGAATTTTTTATATGAAAACTTGGATGTTTAATAACCTGAAAATTGAAATAACAAACATTGTATGCATATATGTTGTGGCGAAACCAGAAAACATCAATAAAATAGTATTGAGACGGTAATAAAAATGTGAAGCCATTGTTAAATTATCCGTGAGACATATTTGTTTTCGAACCTCAATACAAACATGTTCTTTGTTTTAAGAAATATATCATATTTTATTTTCCGTATATTTTCTTTTGCATAGATATAAATATAACTTATTTCAGATTTCCTATATTCATACTTTCAATATTGGTAGTATGGTTTAGTTATTTTTAACAGCTCAAAGCTGCCAGATTACAGAATACCTTCGCTAAAGAAAGAATGGATTTGATTAATAAATGTTACAATTTAAATTTCAAATGGATAAATTCAAGTGCAAAATATGTAATCTATATTTAATAATATATTGTAATATAAGCCAAAAACACAAGAATAACGAATGATTAATTGAAAACTATCAATATTATTTCCCCATTTTTAAGAAATATTGACCTTAAAAACCTAATTTTTTTTAATTTGCTGGATTTAATTTAAGCCAAACGGTTCTATAATAATTTCAATTTAGAACAGCCTGTTATTAAAGTGATAATAAAGGACTAGAAAATGACAGATATGTAGATATTATCATTATTTTTCGACAATGAAAATCATTGGAACGTTAAACTGTATCCTTCAGTTTTACTTCATACCGCTTAAAACTGTATTCAGTAGTCAAACACACATACGAAAATGCATAAAAAAACATATACTTCCAGAATGTTCAGAAATATTTAGAAATTTCTGCATATTTCAGAATACAACTAAAGCTTTAAATATTTCTGCACAAAGCTGCTAAACGCTTCAACCCGTGTTTCCTACTCTTACAAATAGAATAATCGTGATACAAAGTCACGGACTCTAAAACGTTCCGTGTAAATGATACGCTTTTGTTTGCCACTGACAATTGGACTCAACTTGATTTCCGATATGTACCTCTTCAATATGTAAACAGCTGAGGTTTCTGTGTGCTGTTTTCCTCAAACTTCTAAATTAGAAGTCGGAAATCGGGAATGAGAGTAATGTAGGCAGTAGGCCATGGGCACAATAATAAAAGACAAAACGCTTTTGTTTAAAGTATACAATCCTCGGGATTGGGATTAAGTAGGATAACTGCGAATTTAAAAGTTCTACAATAAACCAAACCTTTTTCAGGTTCTTAATTCTTTGTAAAGGCGCAGGGTGGACTTCTTAAAATATTGAGACACATAAAAATAAAATGCTCACATAAAATTGAATTTTTGTAATTAATTTTGCTCTTTGATTTTTTTCCGATGGGGTTCTGTCCTAAGTAGTGCAGTATTTTTTCTATCCTTTTGCGGATGAGATCAGTTGATCATGAGTGGCAAGGAGAATTCAAATCCCGATCTGTCACACCGGAGAAAATAAACCCTGTCTTTCTAGTGCTCTTTCAATTGAGCCAAAAGGGATTCCCAGTCTGGTCAGTTTCAACTTCTCTCGTCGTTATTGAAGATAGTTACCGTATACTCCCCCTCCAGTATCATTGTGATGATATAGAATTGTTAGGAGATTTGATGACCGATATTGAGAGAAGATTGCTTTTCCAGTCATTACTGACATCTCCTCTCTGTTGTATTGAGTGTCCTTTGGATAATATTTATTTGAAACCATAAGCTGTCGTAAGTTGAGATACTTGTTGTTTGACGCGTGCACCGTAGCTTTTATATCACTAATTTATGTTTTGGTTTCTTGACACACGGAAGGATATTTTGTGTCGGGAGTACATACAATCTAGGCTGTTTTAGGCTGTGCCTAAACCATCCCAGTATTCAAGTCCTGGGTCATCATTTCTGGTTTTTCACCTCTCTGAGGGAGGATGATTTTTCTACCCCTTGGCGGAGAAACTCAATTGACCTTGAGTGACGAGTTTTAATTTGAACCCTCAATCTGTCGGCTCGGAGAAAACCTGTCCATTCTTTACAGTGCTCTCAATAACTAAACCAAAAGAGATTCCCAGTGGGTTATCCATTTAAACATCTGTCGTCGTTTCTAAAGAAAGCCGCTGCACTTTAAACGCAATACGTTTGTTGTTTTAAACTTCTATGTTCATTTTCCGTCATTTTCTTTCATTTTCTCTCATAATTTTATTAATCATTATTGGTCTTAGTTAGAGATTGTTTTGTTATGTTATATACTCGTGCAGTGAAACGTCATTTAATGTATGATGCATTGCATATGTGCCTGATGAATCTTGAGTTTTCAGATTTGTCAATCTCCGTATAATCAAATTATGCTAAAGAATATTAGTTTGTAATTTTTTTTATCAAGTTATATATATGCTGTCGGATGTTTGGAGAAAGGAACTGAAGGTCACTAATATCTTCTATTTGGAAGAAATTAGCTGAAACTTAAGCTTCAGCTTAGTCAGTGTTAAGGCTAATACGATATTGTGTGTATGTAATTTTTTTACAGTCATAATTATCTCCAAGGAATAATATCCAATATTTACAGATGTTTAAATGCCTTGCTCCAAACTTATACCACAAATGTATTGATGTAATGAAGTTCCAGTCAATTTTTGATACATTCTTGATTGAAATCCATGTGCGTTCTGTCTAAATTTAAATATGTATAATCTCTGTTATGTTTGTCTTCATTGCTTTCAAAGTTTATTGTTTCAGACCTAAGTTCTTAGCTACATGTAATTAATTAAATTAGAACATACCATGTTTTATACAAAAATTTAGTTATTTACATATAAAACATTTCAATTGATCTCGAAAACAAAACATTTCACATAAAAATTATTTTTTATAATTTTTTTTATCTTTAGATAATACTTGTATATGCTTCGTAAAAAATCTTAATACCCACTGTCTTCATAACCACATTAAATGTTAAATCTACACGTTTTAATATTCACATAAAATTAAATTCATTAGCAAACATCCAGAGAAATTCTGTGCAAGATTTCTGAACGAGTAGTGCTTAGTGTGTTCATAATGGTGTTTTCAAAATGGATGTCGGTTGGTTGAGAACAAATATAACTAACGCTTTTTGAGAAATTTTCAAGTAAAACTTGACGTAAAACAAAATAGAACGATATTCCGAATTAAATTCATTTCACTTCTTCAAATGCGAGAAGTGCGGAAAATAGAAACACTCCCCGTGTTTCTGGAAAAACCCGAAATGATTTCTGATGCTGATACAACTTTTCAAGGACTGGTCATTTACCAGCAACATTAAGAACTAATGTTTTGAATAAATAATTTCCTTCCACCGTTAGTGGTCCCGTTTTACTTTTCATTGTGAATTTTTAGAATACTTGTTTCTTTCTTTTTTTCTGTCTTTAAATTTTCCTCTTAGTTCCGGTTCTTAAGAAATTAGAATGATATTTCTTAATGTTAAAATGTTTACAACTTTTCGTTTCTTAAAGATTGAAGTAGAAATTACTTTCATTTACAAGTCGCAATTATGTGAAGAGATAAATAATATTAATCTGTTTAACTTAAAACAGAGGGGGGAAAAGTTATTTTGATTTCTAGTTTAAGTATTCCAGATACAAGCTGCTTTTAAAAGAATACATAACCAGAAACTGGCAAACTTTTAAGAATCTTAAACGCTTTGCTCTTGAAAGATATTTAATTCTTAAATATTGTGAAATTTTTTCAAAATGTTAGTTATTATAGTATTTCCTCTGATGCAAAAAGTACATGATTAATTGTAATGAATCTGATAAGCATTCAATGTCTAAGTTTTCCGAGATAATAATTACATTTTTCTGGGGATATTTCTGGTTCATTCTCAATAATTATTCATAAAATTTTAAATCTGGATCAGAAAACACATTTAGGAGACTACCTAAAATATTTTCTCTTGATAAACTTTTATATACTTCTTCAAAACTGGAGCAATTCTAATAATGGATTTCATACTACAGGAAGCGGTCTTCGATGCATCATTCGATGGCTGGGCACATTCTTTGGCACCAATTGAGACGCTCGCTATCGGATTTTTTCATGTGGATTCGGACATTTGTTAACTTTGACCGCTATATCTCGACACTGCATTACTAGCATTTTCAGCCAGTACGTATCACAACTGGCAGTTTTCATTTCAATACGGAGTTTCTTATTTACTCATATCACGTTTGCAAACTATTGCAAATGTATACGCATAATGTATTTTACAGTAAAATGTTCTCGAAGCACAGCAGGTGTTCTAAACGAACTAATAAAACTAATAAGCGTAAGTTACTTGTCACAACTTGTTTTAACTATCATTTTATGAATTAATTTTTCTTTTTTAGTGTGTTTTTATCAATACAAGAACATTCATTTAAATTAATTTTCAGTACTAGAATTTAATTTAGCTGTTGCTAGGGCGACGAAATACTTTCTGGGATATACATTCTACATAAAAATATATATTCTACATTCGAAATATATATTCTACATAAGCTTAATAGAATAGATAATACATAAGCTTAATAGAATAGATAATGCATAAGCTTAATAGAATAGATAATACATAAGCTTAATAGAATAGATAATACATAAGCTTAATCAACTTGTTCTTTTACATACATTTCAGTCATATTACAAATTTTTAAAATAAATAGTTATTTCTTTTAAAAAATTTGGAAAAATTCCTTTTTTACATTATTGAAAATTCTCAATTGGCAAAAACTGATGAATGAACGAAAATTTCTGGAAAGCTTGAAATTGAGGAAAGCATATTATAAATTCTGATTGCTTTTGAGATTTAGTAGTAACTTATTTGTGCTAAACAAAAAAGGTTATTCCTAAATTAGAAACTGAAAGTAGAACCTCAAATATAGTGTTTTTAAGCATATAAATCAACACATTTTAACATAAATCAGGTCAAGTTGTGTCAACAACCGCCTACAGCTCAACGTTTGAGGGATCTGTTTGTACAACAATGTAATAAGAATATATTAGTCACGGTAGATTTGAAATCCTTTAACAAAAGCCATTCTCATATAGCTTCCTAAGTAGGAAAACCATACGTCGATAATAAAATTATTTTGAAATGTATGCAATGAAATTAATTTTTTCTGTTGTAGTCTATGGTTTGTGGCCCAATCAATGTTGTATGAGTAACTACTATGGCTTAAAACACGCTAAATGTTATTAAAATTTTAGTCAAATTCCATTTTTAGTGTTCCATTTAACGAAACTTTATTTATGAACTTTTATGTGAGTGAAAGAATAATGAAGGGCATTTGTAAAATTTTGCCCCACACACATGCCAGAAAGAAATAAGCCTTCAGAATTTACATCTCACACACACTTATATTTCTTCGGCCGACCAAAAAGCATTGATTTAACCTAATAAACTCAAGCTGAGAATAAATAAACATCAAGAGATTTTTATTCGTTATCATGAGCTGTTTTCACGTCTTTAAGAAAATCAAAGAGATGTCATCAGTGGAAAAGAATGTCAGGAACTAAGCCTGCGCGTATCGGGGAGAGATGAATTCTCAGTATTACTCAATTCTATCTTATTATTTTATTTTGTTAAATGTTGTTCTCAAGGCCAGTCAGATTGAAGGGAGCTATAAATTGTTTCAATACAAAAGGTCGAATAATTGTTCATTCAAACCACTTGATGAAATAACGCATGGATGGCAGGTTAAGCGGTTTTCGAAATGTCCTTGAAGTTAATGCGTATCCCGTGTTGATTTCAAGTAACTGTTTTCTATAACCTTCTCAGTTCTTTTCTGTTAACTGTACTTCTTGCATTCTTTTGAGTGATAAGCAAAGCCGTAACTTCTTCGTAGAACTTCAGTTTCGTTTTTATGAACTTGCAGTTAGTTACCTTGAATTGAAAAGGTAGTACACACAGAAATAAACTGCTGTTTGTAGAAAATGCAACACCATGAAGGAATCATCAGAATCAAATGAAATTCGCAGCAAATGTCAATTATAGGATATTATGCAAATTAATAAAGTTTCAGAGCCATCGCGCGTGCGCGGCGCGCGCAGCGCCCTCTGAATTGATGCTGAAAGCGTATAAATAAAGTGCTGTAGCGGGACGTTGAAAAAAGTCTATGATTATTTGTTAGTGGCAAACGTTTAGTGAGACCTGAGTATGCCTCCACGACGGAAGAATAAGAAATTCAAGCAACTTACGGAGTTTGAACGAGGGAGGATAATCGGCCTTCGAGAAGGAGGATTTTCCTATCGCGCAATAGCAGCTCGTATGCAGCGGAACAGTTCCACAGTGATGCGAGTTTGGAAGCAGTGGACCGACGAGCACCGAACAACTCGAAAAACAGGCACTGGACGACAGAAGGTGACGTCAGAGCGCGATGATCGACACCTGCTCCGCATGGCGGTGAATGATCGCACAGCTTCCTCCAGGCAGCTGGCAGCACGTTGGTCTACTGCTACAGGTGTACAATTGTCGGCTTCGTCAATTCGTCGTCGTCTGCTGCGCCGTGGATTGCGTGCAAGGGTGCCTTTATACAGGATTCCCCTCACGGCGAATCATCGACGGCTGCGTCGGCAGTGGGCTCTTGAGCACAGAGACAGGCGAGCTGATTGGCACCAAGTTGTCTTTTCAGATGAATCACGCTTCAATTTGTGGACCCATGATGGCCGTGTTCGTGTTAGACGTTATGCCGGTCAACGCTGCCTTCCTGAGTGTATTATTGAACGACATAGTGGTCGAACACCCGGAGTTATGGTCTGGGGTGCGATTTCGTATCATGGACGATCCAATTTGATACGAATTGAGGGTAATCTCAATAGCAACAGGTACGTCCGTGAAGTGCTACAGCCCGAAGTCGTTCCTTTCCTTCAAGGCATCCCTGGAGCTATCTTTCAGCAGGATAATGCACGCCCACATGTTGCGCGGACTGTTCGAGACTTCTGTTCAGCACAACGCATGCAACTTCTTCCTTGGCCTGCTTATTCACCGGATATGTCGCCTATTGAGCACGTGTGGGATATGGTTGGTCGGCGTCTCGCTCGTGATCCGCGTCCTGCAGTTTCCAAAGACGAACTTTGGTTGCGCATACAAGCGATATGGAATTCTCTTCCTCAAGCAGATATTCAACATCTGTTTGACTCCATGCCACGTCGTATAGCAGCACTTATTGCAGCGCATGGTGGCTGCACCAAATACTGATTTCGGACGCTTAATTTGTTTCTTTTGTTTTGAAAATTTCATCATTTATTTGTATCAGTACAAGTCGTTTCTGCATTAAATTTCATTTGATTCTGATGATTCTTTCATGGTGTTGCATTTTCTACAAACAGCAGTATATGTATTAAATACTTATATAAATAAAAATATTTTTGACTCATGTAAATGTTTCAGAAGTTCATGCTATTTTTATGTCATTGTAAATAGCCTTTTACACAGGTTTTTTTTTTCAAGAAAGAAAATCGATTTCATACTTCCTTGTGCAATTATTGTCCCTTCATAATTCACTGAAAATCAAATAAAATATCGAACATTATTATAGCCAAGTCCGTCCAAGAAAAATTCGATTCAATTGTATGGATTGTAAATAAGTTTTATCCGTACGAGTATTTTCCATGACACAATATCATAACATCGCTTACGGAAATACTTTCAAATAAATGTTATAGACAAAAGAACATTCAGAGACAGTTTTTATGTATGGGGAACCACAAAATGCTTGACCATGAAGGGGAAT